>JBAHVR010000314.1:0-125000 GCA_036898135.1 Oncomelania hupensis
ACTGAATGAACATTGAAGTTTAACGTTTACGCCCACCATTGGCGATATGGCAGACGGGGATAACCATTTCAAAAAAGAGGGGTCTTATAACTGTTACTTCACTGCAGAGTAGAATGACTGAATGATGGCGTGCATCGTTTGTTTTTATTCATTAGACTTCACTGCAGAGTAGAATGACTGAATGATGGCGTGCATCGTTTGTTTTTGTTCATTATACTTCACTGCAGAGTAGAATGACTGAATGATGGTGTGCATCGTTTGTTTTTGTTGACTAAACTTCACTGCAGAGTAGAATGACTGAATGATGGCGTGCATCGTTTGTTTTTGTTGACTAGACTTCACTGCAGAGTAGAATGACTGAATGATGGCGTGCATCGTTTGTTTTTGTTCATTATACTTCACTTGTCTGCAGAGTAGAATGACTGAATGATGGCGTGCATCGTTTGTTTTTGTTCATTAGACTTCACTGCAGAGTAGAATGACTGAATGATGGCGTGCATCGTTTGTTTTTGTTCATTAGACTTCACTGCAGAGTAGAATGACTGAATGATGGCGTGCATCGTTTGTTTTTGTTGACTAGACTTCACTGCAGAGTAGAATGACTGAATGATGGCGTGCATCGTTTGTTTTTGTTCATTATACTTCACTGCAGAGTAGAATGACATGAATGATGGCGTGCATCGTTTGTTTTTGTTCATTATACTTCACTGCAGAGTAGAATGACTGAATGATGGCGTGCATCGTTTGTTTTTGTTCATTAGACTTCACTGCAGAGTAGAATGACTGAATGATGGTGTGCATCGTTTGTTTTTGTTCATTATACATGTACTTCACTGCAGAGTAGAATGACTGAATGATGGCGTGCATCGTTTGTTTTTGTTGACTAGACTTCACTGCAGAGTAGAATGATTGAATTATGGCGTGCATCGTTTGTTTTTGTTGACTATACTTCACTGCAGAGTAGAATGACTGAATGATGGCGTGCATCGTTTGTTTTTGTTCATTAGACTTCATTGCAGAGTAGAATGACTGAATGATGGCGTGCATCGTTTGTTTTTGTTCATTATACTTCACTGCAGAGTAGAATGACTGAATGATGGCGTGCATCGTTTGTTTTTGTTCATTAGACTTCACTGCAGAGTAGAATGACTGAATGATGGCGTGCATCGTTTGTTTTTGTTGACTAGACTTCACTGGAATCACTGCAGAGTAGAATGATTGAATTATGGCGTGCATCGTTTGTTTTTGTTGACTAGACTTCACTGGAATCACTGCAGAGTAGAATGACTGAATGATGGCGTGCATCGTTTGTTTTTGTTCATTATACTTCACTGCAGAGTAGAATGACTGAATGATGGCGTGCATCGTTTGTTTTTGTTCATTAGACTTCACTGGAATCACTGCAGAGTAGAATGATTGAATTATGGAGTGCATCGTTTGTTTTTGTTCATTAGACTTCACTGCAGAGTAGAATGACATGAATGATGGCGTGCATCGTTTGTTTTTGTTCATTAGACTTCACTGCAGAGTAGAATGATTGAATTATGGAGTGCATCGTTTGTTTTTGTTGACTAGACTTCACTGGAATCACTGCAGAGTAGAATGATTGAATTATGGAGTGCATCGTTTGTTTTTGTTCATTATACTTCACTGCAGAGTAGAATGACTGAATGATGGCGTGCATCGTTTGTTTTTGTTCATTAGACTTCACTGCAGAGTAGAATGATTGAATTATGGAGTGCATCGTTTGTTTTTGTTCATTATACTTTACTGCAGAGTAGAATGACTGAATGATGGCGTGCATCGTTTGTTTTTGTTCATTATACTTCACTGCAGAGTAGAATGACTGAATGATGGCGTGCATCGTTTGTTTTTGTTGACTATACTTCACTGCAGAGTAGAATGACTGAATGATGGCGTGCATCGTTTGTTTTTGTTCATTAGACTTCACTGCAGAGTAGAATGACTGAATGATGGCGTGCATCGTTTGTTTTTGTTCATTATACTTTACTGCAGAGTAGAATGACTGAATGATGGCGTGCATCGTTTGTTTTTGTTCATTATACTTTACTGCAGAGTAGAATGACTGAATGATGGCGTGCATCGTTTGTTTTTGTTCATTATACATGTACTTCACTGCAGAGTAGAATGACTGAATGATGGCGTGCATCGTTTGTTTTTGTTCATTATACATGTACTTCACTGCAGAGTAGAATGACTGAATGATGGCGTGCATCGTTTGTTTTTGTTGACTAGACTTCACTGCAGAGTAGAATGACTGAATGATGGCGTGCATCGTTTGTTTTTGTTGACTAGACTTCACTGCAGAGTAGAATGACTGAATGATGGCGTGCATCGTTTGTTTTTGTTCATTATACATGTACTTTACTGCAGAGTAGAATGACTGAATGATGGCGTGCATCGTTTGTTTTTGTTGACTAGACTTCACTGGAATCACTGCAGAGTAGAATGATTGAATTATGGCGTGCATCGTTTGTTTTTGTTGACTAGACTTCACTGGAATCACTGCAGAGTAGAATGATTGAATTATGGCGTGCATCGTTTGTTTTTGTTCATTATACTTCACTTGTCTGCAGAGTAGAATGACTGAATGATGGCGTGCATCGTTTGTTTTTGTTGACTAGACTTCACTGGAATCACTGCAGAGTAGAATGATTGAATTATGGAGTGCATCGTTTGTTTTTGTTGACTAGACTTCACTGGAATCACTGCAGAGTAGAATGATTGAATGATGGCGTGCGTAATTTGTTCTTGTTGACTAGACTTCACTGCAGAGTAGAATGACTGAATAGATCTATTCCTGCTTGCTCTCATTGACAAGGGAAGTAATTCGCTTGTTTATTGCCATTTAAGAACAATGCCTACTGTGGCGTGCGTATTTTGTTATTATTGACTATACTTCACTGCAGAGTAGAATGACTGAATTATGGCGTTCATATTTCGATTTTGTTGACTTTACTTCACTGCAGAGTAGAATGACTGAATTATGGCGTCCATATTTTGTTTTTGTTGACTTTATTCACTGCAGAGTAAAATGGCTGAATGATGGCATGCATATGAAGATTGCTTGTACACAATGTATTTCCTCTTATAATTATTTCTTCTTCACTGCAGTGGATTATAACTGGACGATGACATAGATTTCAGTACAGTTATGTCTTGTTTTATGAGTTCACAGTTCACTGCAGTAGGATGAATGATAACATGACTGTCAATACTATTTTTTACGCCAAATAAATGTTCTTCTTAATGTATTAAAAAAAATTGTGATCTGATTAAATCTGATTTGTGATCCGATTAAGAATACGAAATAAGTAGTTTTGGGGTTAGTTAGTTAGTCATTGTAAAAGAAAGAAAGAGATTTTTCTTATATAGCGCACTTACAAGCTCAGAGAGCTTCTCAAGGCGCTGGCCCGTAATATCCAGCAATCACAAAATAGTTTGCTGAAGTCAGGATTCGAACCCACGTCGCCCAAGACGCACTCACACAAGTCGTGCGCTCTGACCACTGAGCTATCCCTGCCGCCATTGTATATAGGGTCCAGCGGACTGCAAAGAGCCGAATCAGGAAAACAACTTAATTGAAAGAGGGCTCATTCCTGATCGCTATAAAAGATCTGCTGAAACAACTCTAATGTTATTCCACCAGCCGGTCACTTTATAATAAAGGCATCCCATGCAGGGGACGCTGAGGCTGTACTCTTAATTTATGGAACCCCCGTTTACGAAAACAAAATAGAATATAAACAGCATTATACAATATTAGCAAAACACATACATATAAAATGCATACATTGCTAAACACTAATGCTATTGAAAACCCTAGTGACCATTTGGCAGAAAGCGTTCACTATCTCCAAGCTGACCCACCAGACCCCATACACAAATGAGGAGATCTGGAGAGCTTTCAAGAAAAAAAAGTAAGTGACTGGTCTAGCGAAGAAGATAGTAGATTGATACTATTTATACCAAAAACATCGGCACCCCCACTGGGGGTGGTGGTTTGGAGTCCCTTCATGTTGAGACTTTGTTTGTAAGTCTGTATGTGAAAGTTGTATAGTCCCTTCATGTTGAGGCTTTGTTTGTAAGTCTGTCTGTGAAAGTTGTTTAGTCCCTTCATGTTGAGGGTTTGTTTGTAAGTCTGTCTGTGAAAGTTGTATAGTCCCTTCATGTTGAGGGTTTGTTTGTAAGTCTGTCTGTGAAAGTTGTATAGTCCCTTCATGTTGAGGGTTTGTTTGTAAGTCTGTCTGTGAAAGTTGTATAGTCCCTTCATGTTGAGGGTTTGTTTGGAAGTGTCTGTGAAAGTTGTATAGTCCCTTCATGTTGAGGGTTTGTTTGGAAGTCTGTCTGTGAAAGTTGTATAGTCCCTTCATGTTGAGGGTTTGTTTGTAAGTCTGTGAAAGTTGTATAGTCCCTTCATGTTGAGGGTTTGTTTGGAAGTCTGTCTGTGAAAGTTGTATAGTCCCTTCATGTTGAGGGTTTGTTTGGAAGTCTGTCTGTGAAAGTTGTATAGTCCCTTCATGTTGAGGGTTTGTTTGGAAGTCTGTGAAAGTTGTATAGTCCCTTCATGTTGAGGGTTTGTTTGGAAGTCTGTCTGTGAAAGTTGTATAGTCCCTTCATGTTGATGGTTTGTTTGGAAGTCTGTCTGTGAAAGTTGTATAGTCCCTTCATGTTGAGGCTTTGTTTGTAAGTCTGTCTGTGAAAGTTGTATAGTCCCTTCATGTTGAGGGTTTGTTTGGAAGTCTGTCTGTGAAAGTTGTATAGTCCCTTCATGTTGAGGGTTTGTTTGGAAGTCTGTCTGTGAAAGTTGTATAGTCCCTTCATGTTGAGGGTTTGTTTGGAAGTCCGTCTGTGAAAGTTGTATAGTCCCTTCATGTTGAGGGTTTGTTTGTAAGTCTGTCTGTGAAAGGGGTGTTATAAATACCATTGCCGGTTTTCACTGTGTACTTCTTGGTATTGTACCAGTATTGCTATGATATGTTATTATGAAGGGATATATTCTACGAAATTCCCCCGTTGGGGTGCCGGGGATTTCAGAATAAATAGTATCCCCACTTTCTGGAAATTTAGTGCTTTAAATTCCCTGGAATCCCACTGTCGCTATCTTTTTCCTTTGTTCTTTCTCATTTCTACTCTGTTCTCTCAATCTACTATACTATCCCCTTCTTCGCTAGACCAGTCACCTACTTTTTTTTCTTGAAAACTCTTCCGGGACAAAACAACTCATTTGTGTGTGAGGTCTGTTGAATCAGCTTGGGGATATTGGATGCTTTCTGCCAGGTAGTCACTGGGGCTTCCTATGTTGCTATTATTTGACAATGTAGGCATTTTATATGGATATATTTTGTTGATATTTTAAAATGATGTTTATATTCTATTTTGTTTTGTAAACGGGGGTTCGATAAATTAGAGTATGGCCTCAGCGTCCCCGGTCTTTACTGTAAAGTGACCGGCCGGTATAGAGTGCCTTCAGTGTCACCACTAGGGTTGTTTCGGTAGATCTTTTATGCCCATCAGGAGGCGAGTCCTCTTTCAGCGAAGTTGTGGTCTTGATTTTGTGGTCCTGATTCGGTTCTTTGCAGTCCGCTGGACCCTGTAAGCAATGAATAACTAACTAACTAATATTCTACGAAATATCCTGATGAAGTGATGTATTCTGTGATATACTCTATATAATATACTCTGTTTCTTACTTTATTGTAGATACATGTGTTTGCCGATTTATCGTGTGCATGTATTTGTGTATAGTTGCTAGACTAGTTGCATGCCTGACTTTCAGCCATCCAGCAGTAGGGCATCGTTCAGTGATTTGTTCTTCCTGCCCGGGGCAGAGAAATTCCTGTCCTACAACTCGGACTTGGAGTCTTCTGATGAGGTATTGTACATATAATATTCCACATGATATACAGTACAACTGACGAGGTATTGTACATATAATGTTACATATGATATACAGTACAACTTACGAGGTATTGTACATACGATATTCCACACAATATACACTGTGGGTTTGGGCACTGAATAGAATAGACCGAACGTTTCCCAGGGTGTCGTAAGAGGCGACTGACTAACAAGGGTGATGTCAGCACGGCATCACTGTGCGAAAGTCTACACAGAAGTCACTGGCCAGGGCGGAGGAACTTCACGTTACTATAGATTCAAAGACCACGTGCTCGGGACCATCTGCAGGCTGTCCTTGACCAAGTGCCAAGGAAGGACAAAGTCATAGTGCAAGGCGACTGGAGTGGCAATGTTGGCCAAGATGCGTACCACAACTGGGGAGACACATGTGGAGCTCACTGCAACTACGAGACAAATGACAGGGGTCTGAGACTCTTAGAGTTTTCAATATACAACAATCTGATACTGGCAAACATGCTTGGTCCCCACAAAAAATCCAGACGATAGACCTGGCAAGTCCCAGCGGGGAGCATCATAACCAGATTGACTACATCAGGATCAAGAAATGCTTAAGATCAAGCGTCAACATTGGCAGGACACGCACTTTTCCAGGAGCAGATATCGGATGTGACTACGTTCTCGTGATGATGACTTTCCGGCTCCACTTAAAGAGAGTAAACACAGCCAGGTGCACCAGACTGAAGTTCGACCTGGACAAACTGCAAGACCCGCAGGTTTCAGAAATATTCCAAGCCACAATTGGAGGGAAATATGCACCACTGCTCGTTTTGGGAGCTAATGAAGTAGATGTCAACACAATTAACACCATCTTCAGCTCAGCTGTGACAGATGCCGCCACTGAGATCCTTGGCAAGCACCGCTCAAAGAAGAAACCGCGGATCACACCTGAACTTTTGGACCTGTATAATAAACGAAGAGAGATGAAAAAGAAGAAGAACATCTCACAGGGAACTGATACCTACCGAAAAATCAATGACATTCGAAAAGACATGCGCACATCTAAGGAAAATTGGATAGAATATATATTCCAGGAAATAGAGAACAGTCTGAACAAGAACAAAAGCAAGAAGGCCCACCAGACTGTGAAGCGGCTGATAAATGTTAAACAGCCCAAGGTCTCCACGATCCAAAGTAAGTCTGGCATATACCTTACAGAAGAACAAAAAATCTTGGACAGATGGACAGAATACTGCTCTGACCTTTACAGCCACACCCCAAACGGAAGCCAGTTCTAGCATGCCTGAGAACAGAGAAGAAGAAGAAATCCTCCCAATTCACCGAGATAAAGTTGAGGCATCAGTGCAATCGCTTAAGAAAGGGAAGTCAACCGAAGTGGACAACATACCCGCATAATTGCTTCAAGCAGGAGGAGAAGCGATGATTGACGCCATCGCCATTATCTGTAACAAGATCTGGCACAGTTGGGATACAAGATTCAAGAAAACTGTATTATCTCAGTAGCCTACACCCAGTTGCTAGTCATCACTCTTCCCAAAAAGGTAACGTGCAGGACTGTGAGAATTACCGCACCATCAGACTCCTCAGCCATCCCAGCAAAGTCCTCCTAAAATAATATTCAACAGGTTGAAACCCCAAACTGAACAAATCATAGCTGAAGAACAAGCAAGTTTAAGGCAGGGCGAAGTGTCACTGAACAGATTTTCAACCTCAGAATAATCTTCGAGAAGTACCTATAGCACCCAACAACATTTATAGCATGTGTTTGTAGACTTCAAGATAGCGTTTGACCGAGTCTGGCATGCAGCTCTGTGGGCAACCATGAGAGTGTACAACATCAGCCCTTACATTATTGAAGTCATCAAAAGCCTGTATGACAAGGTTACCAGTCCTCCACTACAGCGCCATCGGAAACTGGTTCAGAATAACAATCGGCGTGCGTCAAGGATGCATACTCTCTCCAACACTCTTCAACATCTTCCTAGAGCGCATAATTTCAAATGCCCTTGCAGATCACAAATTTACAGTCAACATAGGGGGTAGAGCAACCTCCAACCTTCGTTTTGAGGATGACATTGATGAATTGGCTGGAGAGGAACATGAACTTGAACAGCTGGTACAAAGGCTTGACACCACCTTCAGAGCCTTTGGAATGGAAATAAGTGCAGAAATGACCAAAATGATGATCAACAACACTAATGGCATCAACACGGACATCAAAGTCCAAGGCCAATCCATCAACACAGTGCAGATATTTAGGAGCCATTGTATCAGACAATGGGTTTGGACAGGACGTAATCTCCAGGATCGCACAAACAACTGCGAGGTTGAACCCCAATTGGAAAGACAGGACCATCAGTCTTCACTCCAAAGTAACGCTGCTACGCTCCCTTGTCATCTCCATCTTCCTACATGCTTGCGAAAGATGGACCCTCACAGCAGACCTACAACAAAGAATACAAAGCATGGAGCTGTTGTGCTACAGAGGACATCTGGACAGTTTATTTACCAAGCACATCACCAACGACGAAGTCCGAAAGACCATCACACAAGCCATTTAACAACACGATGACCTGCTCATAGTGGTGAAGAAACGGAAACTCCGATGGTATGGCCACGTCACCAGAGCATCTTTGCAAGGCACGGTGTAATGAGGCAGAAGTAGATGGAGACTGAAAAAATGGTGGGAGGACAACATTCGAGAATGGACTGACTTGACACTGAGTGAAACCACGAGGTTGCTGAGGACAGAGAAAGATGGAGTACGCTGGTTAAACGATCTTCTGTGGGGTCACAACGACTTTCGATTTACGGGATAGAATAGGATACACTACAACGGACGAGGTATTGTACATACGATATTCCACACGATGCACACTACAGCTGACAAGGTATTGTACACAGTCTACTATCATACTATTTTTAACATGCTACATGTAATACAGTATACTATATTCAATATCCTATCTTACGCTATCCTATCCCGTAACTCCAAAGTCGTTGGGGCACCACAGATGAGTTAAACCAGCGTTCTCCATCTTTCTCTGTGCAAAGCAACCCTCATGGCTTCGCTCAGTGTCAAGCTAGTTCATTCGCGAATGTTCTACATGCTAAATGTAATACTATTATTGAGGAGGTATCTACATAGACTATCATACTATATTCTACATGCGACATGTAATACAGTATCAATGATGAGGTATTCTACATAGGCTTTTACAGTATACTATGTTCTACATATAATACCATTACCATGGACCCAGTCGCTTGTCATCACTCTTCCCAAAAAGGGTAACCTTCAGGAGTGTCAAAACTACCACAACATCAGTCTCTTCAGGCACCCAGCAATGTCCTCCTAAAAATAATGCCCAACAGTTTGAAACTCCAAGCTGAAGAAATAATAGCTGAAATACAAGCGAAATTCAGGTCGGGTGAAGTACCACTGAGCAGATTTCCAACCTCAGATAATCTGCGATAAATACTTACAGCACCAACTACACTTATATCATGTGTTTGTAGACTTCAAGAAAGCGTTTGACCGAGTCTGGCATACAGCTCTAGTGGGCAACCATGAGAGTGTACAACATAAGCCCTAACATTATTGAAGTCATCAAAAGCCTCTATGACAAGGTTACTCGTGCAGTCCTCCACAACAACGCCATCGGGAACTGGTTCAGAACAACAATCGACGTGCTTCAAAGATTGCTACTTTCTCCGTCCTCTTTCTGGAGCGCATGATGTCAAATGCCCTTGCAGATCACAAATTTACAGTCAACATAGGGTGTAGAGCAATATACAACCTGCGTTTTGCGGATGATATTGATGGATTGGCGGGAGAGGAACAAGAACTTGAACAGCGTGTACCGAGGATTGATACCATCTCCATTGCCTTTGGAATGGAAGTAAATGCAGTGAAGACCAAAATGATGAGAAACAACCTCAATGGCTTCAACACGGACATCGAAAGTCAAAGGCCAATCCCTCAACACGGGGCACAGCTTCAAATATTTAGGAGCCATTGTATCAGGAAGTCCTCTCAAGGATAGCACAAACAACTGCTACCCTGAAGGTTGAAGCCCATTTGGAAAGACAGGACCATCAGTCTAAACTCCAAGGTAAGGCTGCTGCGCTCCATTGTCATCTCCATCTTCCTATACTCTTGTAAAACATGGACGCTCACAACGAAGAATACAAAGCATGGAGATGAGGTGGCACAGAGGACTTTTGGGCACATCACCAACGACGAAGTCCGACAGACTACATCACATGCACACAAGCCATTGGACAACACGATGACATGCTCACAGTGACATCACATGCACAGAAGCCATTGGACAACACGATGACATGCTCACAGTGTTAAAGACACGGAAACTCCGATGGAATGGTCACGTTACCAGAGCAAAGACCATCCTGCAAGGAACGGTGCAAGAAGGCAGAAGAAGAGGGAGACAACATTCGAGAATGGACTGGCTTGACACTGAGCGAAGCCATTAGGGTTGCTGAGGACAGAAAAAGATAAAGTTTACTGTTTAAACGATCATCTATGGTGTCCCAACGACTTTCGAGTTACGGGTTAGGACAGGATATGGATAGGACATATAATACAGTACCACTGCAGAGTTATTCTACATAGGCTATCATACTATATTCTACATGCTACATATAACACAGTACCATTGACGAGGTATTCTACATAGGCTATCATACTATATTCTACATGGTACATATAATACAGTACCATTGACGAGGTATTCTAAATTTTGAATCTTTTGAAGTCTTTATTTCTGTTTCCTTATTTCTCTATCTGTAAGACCTCTTTAGAATGCACCGAGCATGCTAGTATAGCTTGAACAGAGGGCGCTGTACCAGTGACCAACATTGACTTCAAGCATGTCGGTAAAATACAACATGAGCTGTGCATTGCTGTGTTGTGTAGCATGCGGTGTTGTGTTGTTGCATGCCATATCGATTGTCGTGTTGCATGTCATGTCGATTGTCATGTTGCATGCCATGTCGAGTGTCGTGTTGCATGCCATGTCGAATGTCGTTTTGCATGCCGTAAATCTCAGAACTGTATATAAGCTTACATCATGTACATTCCTTTTAGTTTTTTAATTTTTTTTATTTATTTATAAACATTTGATACTTAACTTTATTTTTGGACCACTACTCCCCACCCTTTTGCATGCGCAATAAAAATGTCTACCGACGTGGAGGATCGCGCTATACAAGACATCAACATCACGCCATGTCGCGTGTTGTGTTACATGTCGTGCAACATGTGCAAAAGAACGTGATTTGGCTTGGCTACTTTCAATGTTTCTTCACAGTGGTGAAGAAACGGAAACTCCGATGGTATGGCCACGTCACCAGATCATCAGGCCTTGCAAAGGCCATTCTGCAAGGCACAGTTACAAGGAAGTAGAAGAAGAGGGAGACCGAAAAAGGGGTGGAAGGACAACATTCGAGAATGGATTGATATTGGCTTGACATTGAGCGAAACCATCAGGGTTGCTGAGGACAGAGAAAGATGGAGTATGCTGGTTAAACGATCGTCTGTGGTGCCCCAACGACCTCAGAGTTACGGGATAGGATTGGATTTTCAATGTGCGCTATGCTGTTCCACTCTGTCATGCTACATATAACACAGTACCACTGACGAGGTATTATACATAGGCTATCATGCTATTTTCTACATGTTATATGTAAAACAGTATCACTGACAAGCTATTCTGCATAGGCTATCATGCTAGCGTTGGCTGTTGGTCGCACCAGTTTTTATTTTTAACTGCCAAAGTCATGAACTATTCAGGCAGCACAAGCCTTTTAAATGTATATAAGATAATAAGATACTTTAAAACTATAATATACAAAATAAAAACAGAAAGGAAAAAAATACATCAGCACTAAAAACGGTGAATATGATCAGACTTGAACAATAAAGACTATTTTACAACAAATCCCAAAACACATCCACATGCACACAGAGTTGTAATAGAGCACATTACAATTTATGAAGTACAATCAATGATTTACATGGCTTATCCCCCCAATGGACACGCAGACTAATTTATGAAGTACAATCAATGACTTACATGACTTATCCCCAATGGAAACGCAGACTAATTTATGAAGTACAATCAATGACTTACATGACTTATCCCCAATGGAAACGCAGACTAATTTATCAAGTACAATCAATGACTTACATGACTTATCCCCAATGGAAACGCAGACTAATTTATCAAGTACAATCAATGACTTACGTGGCTTATCCCCAATGGACACGCAGACTAATTTATCAAGTACATTCAATGATTTATATGGCTTATCCCCAATGGACACGCAGACTAATTTATCAAGTACAATCAATGACTTACATGACTTATCCCCAATGGACACGCAGACTAATTTATCAAGTACAATCAATGATTTATATGGCTTATCCCCAATGGACACGCAGACTAATTTATCAAGTACAATCAATGACTTACATTGCTTATCCCCCAATGGACACGCAGACTAATTTATCAAGTACATTCAATGACTTATGTGGCTTATTCCCCAATGGACATGCAGACTGGCAGCTGAAGTACAATCAATGACTTCTATGGCTTATCCCCCAAAGGACACGCAGACTGCACAAAGCAACTCCAGGACGAGGGCATAGAAAGGGCAAGAGAGAAGACAAGAAGGGAAAAAGAGAGAAAAATGTCGTGCCTGATGGCGCAATGGGTTAGGGTTAGGGTTTCTATGCCGAATTGCGTGGTTCCACTCCCACATGGGGCGAACTTACGTGACTTAGATCCCAGACTATTGAGGTCACTGAGGGCTTTCTCCGAGCACTCCGGTTTCCTCCATACCTTCAATAATGGTATTGGATGCAGTAAGTATAAAATGTTAAAAACAAAGTTCAGTGTCCTTTCCGTCTTCTACTAGGGATCTTCCTGGCTTTACACCACACGTTTGAGTGATAGGTGTGTCTTTGTTTTGTATGTGAGAGTGTTTGAAACATGTGAGAGTGTGTGTTGCTACAGATCGCCGCTTTTTAAGCCTAATTAGTGATTTGGGAAAAGCGCGTATATTACATCCATTATTAGTAGTAGTAATAGTAGGCCTAGTAGTAGTAGGCCTAGTAGCAGTAGTAGTAAAAGTAAATAAATAAAGCATAAGTCATTAATGAATACACATCTGAAGCTTCGTGTGCTTGTGTGCAGGGCGGGGGCATGACCTCAGAGGGCGAGGCAGGGGCCATGCTGACTGAAAAACTGAAAGAAAATGAAGCCATAGTGAGTACCATATTTATACTGTTTTTCCTCTTGGGCCTAACCGGGCATATAAATAGCTGTGAATAGGTTTTTTGCTATTCTATTTCTGTCTTTTCTGTCATTTGTGTACATAGTTGTAAATAGTCTATTTCTGCCTTTTTTAAAAAATAATTTGTGTACATAGTTGTAAATAGTTGTACCCTTACTGTTCTGTCTTTTGGTGTATTGTAGCAAAAGCAATGCTTTATCGAGTGCATGTATTTATATGTAATGATTATGTAAAGCGTGGTGAGTCTGGTCATAGGCTGGAGTACCCGCTATATAAAAATCCGTTATTATTATTATTACCTGATGATGATGATGATGATGATGATGATGATGATGATGATGATGATGATGATGATGATGATGATGATGATGATGATGGTGAGGAGGAAAAGGAGTGAGGACCATGACGTGTAGCGGGAGATAATTTCAACAGATCAGTGGCTAATCCACTTCTTTGAAAGAGTGATGTCCTTGGGCTGTGCCATTAGACAGCTTGATTATGCTTTAGAGATTTTTATTTGTGGTTTGTTTTTGTTTATTTCAACTTTTCATCTAAGGATAATGAAGTAATAATTTGTTCTGCTAATGTTGTCGTAACAGGCTAACCAGCTGACCAAGTCATGGCTGAATAAGTGGAACGAGACACAGACACTGATGCAGGTACACCACGTGACAATGTTGGTGTTGGTGGTTGTGGTAGTTTACTTCTTCTTGCTAAGTTACATAACATACTAACATTATATATGCTCTTGTTGAGTTTTAAAAAATCGTGACGATTTAAAAAAAAGTTATTGTGACATCCGGCAGGAATCGAACCTGTCCATCATGGGCCTAGGACGACGCACGAGTTCCTATGGCGTCATCATAGACTCGCAATTACCTCATCTCATTGGCATGGATGACGACATTCTTTCCACTGGCGTCATCATCTTCCATCTCAAGGTATGTGACGCCATCCACGTTCAATCAAATTCGCCTTGAACGTAGGAGATGAAATCTTAATTTAGTGACGTGTTTTAATAACGTCATATACTATACAATATAATATTATTTCCACAACGATCGTCGTTTAATAAATGATGCGGAGACTGTCACGTGCCCGTGGTTCGTGCATGTAGTCACATTTTCAAAATGTCAGCTGAAGAATTGAGCAAATTGATGGATTAATAACAATTATGGACATTGAGAGGCGTTTGTTGTGCTGTGTTGTGTTGCACCTAGGATGCTGTAAAACTGTGTTATGTGAAGCAGGTTCACTATACAACTGCCTGTGTTGATGTGAAGTAGTTTAAGCATACAACTGTTTTGTGTTATGTGAAGTAGGTTCACTATACAACTGTCTGTGTTGATGTGAAGTAGTTTAAGCATACAACTGTTTGTGTTATGTGAAGTAAGTTCACTATACAACTGTCTGTGTTGATGTGAAGTAGTTTAAGCATACAACTGTTTGTGTTATGTGAAGTAGGTTCACTATACAACTGCCTGTGTTGATGTGAAGTAATTTAAGCATACAACTGTTTGTGTTATGTGAAGTAAGTTCACTATACAACTTTCTGTGTTGATGCGCTGACAGGAGGGCAGGACGCTGATTGGACGCGAGGACGCCAGACGTGAACAGGACATCGGTAACTATCAGACATTTACTGTCTCGGTCTTGTCTTGTCTTCCGTACTTTCTCTGCTGTGCTTCAGGCTTTCTTTGTAGAGTTTTCTTTCTTCTTATACTTCATTCTTTCCTTCCCTTTTAAAATTCATTAGAGAGAGAGAGAGAGAGAGAGAGAGAGAGAGAGAGAGAGAGAGAGAGAGAGATGGAGAGAGGGGGGTGGGGGGAAGAGAGGTTAATGACGTTATGATGACGTTGCAGTGCTGGATGGACCGGGCATTCAGTCAGAACACTGTCACGTGCGTTACGAGGACGGACAGGTCACCATCCACCCTTACCACAACGCCCTGGTCTCCATCAACGGTGTCATCATCCACGAACCCACCCCGCTTACACAAGGTACGTACGTGTTGTCATAGCATCCACCGCGCTTACACACGGTACGTAGGCCAACGTGTTGTCATAGCAAACAGGTGTTACTTGTTAAACCTAACCCCTATCACACGAGGTGCATGTCGAATTTTGGAAAAGAATTTGCTTTTTGTGCAAATTAAACATTTGACATAATACGTTGATGGGGATATATAAGCTTTCTTGTAGAGCTGTGTGCGTCGTGTAGATGTATGTGAGGACACGTTCAACCCTCTTGTAATTGCTTCATCACCCATGTCAGGTGAGTAAAGGACACATCGTGTGGTATGTCTTGCATCATTTTCATTGATTTAGGTGGTTTATACTGAGCTCGGTGTCATGAATGAACATTAACATACACAGTCACGTGGGCAGGTGACGTGTTGCTGCTGGGCAAGACTAGCATGTTCCGGTTCAATCACCCTGCTCAGGCGGCGAAACTGAGAGAGCACAGAAAGGTCAGTACCGTTGCTTACACCATGCAAACTGTTGTCTTTCGTGTTGGTGTTGTACATACGTTCTGATTTGTTAGGTATGATCTTTGAGAGAGCGCATCGAGTCCCATTGCTCACACCTTGTCTGTTCTTTGTCTGCCCTGTTGGTCCAGCATTAGTGTTAAATATTTACAACGGGGCAGTCGTTATCTTAACCTCTTTATTTGCCGATACACAAAAGCATTGCACCCGTTTTGACATTAAAAAAAAGTAGTAACTATATTTGCCGATATACAAAAGCATTGCACCAGTTTTGACATTAAAAAAGTAGTAGCTCTATTGAATATTTTCTTTGTAACTAAGTTTTTTTTAAATTTGCACATCGTTTTTGGGTCAAGTTTGGAACTGTCAGTGAATTTTGCAAAGCTTTGCGCGTTTGATTAAAAGTTCGCTTCCATTTCCCCCTGAATTACAAAGTGTAGTTATGAATGATGACGGTTTGTTATTGCACGGTGGTTTTGCACGGTACAGTCTGCAGATTGCATGTCCCTGGCGCGGGTTGCATGTCCCTGGCGCGGGTTGCATGTAGCGTCGTTATTTTTATTATTATTTGGTGGTTTTTTTTTTTTTTTTTTTTTTGCAGCATTTGCAGCACTCATTGCTGTAACAACATCACCTCTTTCTTTTCACTTCTTATTTGGCATTGTTTTTTCTGCCTTTCTTTCTCCATTTCCCACCGTCCACTTCTCAACACACCTCTGATTCTCTCTCTCTCTCTCTCTCTCTCTCTCTCTCTCTCTCTCTCTCTCTCTCTCTCTCTCTCACTCACTCTCTCTCTCTCTCTCTCTCTCTCTCTCTCTCTCTCTCTCTCTCTCTCTCTCTCTCTCTTTCTTTCCCCACCCGGTCCCTCACAGCTCCAGGTTTGAGGTCTTAAAAGTTCTGTGCCTAGTTGGATTGTGTGTTTTTTTTCCGGCAGTATGTGAATAGGCCTACATCCTATGCTCATCACTTTGCAGCTGTACCACTTGATTTTGCGATTGCTCTTCGCGATTATCTTGCTGTAAATAGAAGTAGATTATCACACTGCATCAGGATGCCGGTTATCCGGAAATGCTCAAAGGGGTGAAGGTCGGTGAGACAGTAGCGTGGAGGAACAGAAACACAGCCTGAAACAACTTATTTCTAGCCCCAATCTCCATTTTGTCTACCGGCGTGTTCAACAACAATGACGCATTCCCAGAAAAATCACAATATCCGGGGAGAAAACTAGTTTAATGTTATTTAACAACGGAGAAAATTCAAAATATTTACCAGAATTAAAACTTGAAAAACAAATGCTTGCTTATAAACAAATTATAAAATGTGTAGGTGTCTATCCTATCCTAGGTGTCAATCTTACTCCAAAATTGAGTTGTACGCACTACAAAATTTGAATTGTTCAGTTAGAAGATAAATGAGTTTTGAAATCAAATACCTTTTACACTGTTTACTGATTACAAATATTACAGTTGATTTTCTGTGGGTTCCCTCTCATTGTGGAATAAGGGGTATGTAACGAAGGGTTTTTGTTGTATTAAATTAAATATTTATAAATATATATCTAACATTCAATATAAGGGTGTGTGTTCTATCTCTGTTTACTATGCTCTTTCATCCACCACTACACACATGCTTACAAACAAGGACAAAGACTACACAGTTATCTCTCTTTGCCCTCTGGTTCACTATTTCTCATACGTTCATGAACATATACATTAAATCATTCACATATACATTAAATCATACAATTCTTTCAGCATATAAACAAATTCATACAGATAATAATTAAGTGGCTATTTATGAATTCAGCACTAGCAGAGTCACTTGCTACCACAGAAGTCGTTGTCTCTTTCTCGAGACGTCACTCGACTCTACTCTTCACACTAGTGTCGACACAGTCAATGATATCACAGTGATGACTTGACTTGACTTGACGGAGATTCCCGAACTGAATGGTAATAGTCAATGACAGTACTTACAGATTAGAATATTCCTAGGCGTGGAATTATCAACCACGCTAGGAGACAGAGGCTACACTGGAGGACACTGCACGTGGTCCTGTAGCTCAGATCTGTAGGCTTACTTCGTCACCGTTGCTGCACGTCTGCACCAGTGATGGTAGACGATGGGGAGATGAAGGCGTTGATGGTGTCCACATCCGGTCACGTAGACGATGCTACAAGGACAGCTTCATCAGCCACATTCCAGGGGGTTTCCGCTCCGTACCGGCCCGCTGTATACAACATTTATACAATCGTAAATTTGCGCTCTTATACTTAAAGAGTCTGTATGTGTCCTCGACACATTATTATAATTCAGAATGCTTGAAGACCATTTCCTTTGTAGAATGTCTTCTCTAAGCCACCACACCACTATAGTCACTATTATCACATTTCTTATGACAATACCTATAGCCACTTTACATTGTACACACATTGCGTAGCCTACACACAATGGATTATGAGCCAAATATTACAATCACAGCTCACCTTCAATTTATAACATATTACTGCACATTCATTCATCATTAGATATACAAATGATACAACTGAATTACATTCCTATTTCAGCCCCATATCTTCACATATGAATGAATATAACATGGCATCATAGTTACAAACTGAATCACATATAATAATTACATGATCAAATAAGTATTGACACGAGTTATCGTACTTCTTTCAAACATGGGTTCTTCTGCACTTCAATCATAATAATTTATAAAAAGCAATACTTTCCCTTTTCGTATGAATAGCTTTACAGCTCATTATAAATACCAATAATAATAATAATAATAAATACCTGTATTCTATATACAGCTATCTTATTCCCTAGAAGAATAAGGCTTTCTTAGAGCACCCACGAACACGTCCGCTCAACTCGGCTGATATGACATCTCTGAACTAACAACAGCTCACAAAACTAAATTGTCATTTCGACCGTAAACTTCCGGCATAACACATTGACGTCATAACGTCTTCCTACAAAATGCGTTCGTTACAGGGTAATGAATTTGCCGATAAACTAGCTAAAGATGGTGCACCTAAGCCTACTGAAGTTAATCATAACATGAGCTTCTCCTACTATCAATTAATATCAATAGTAGACAATTATTTTCTTTAAAAAAATGTACGCAATAATATTTTGTCTAGCTCTAGGCATTTGACTATTTTCTAAAGACTTTAAATGTGTTTGTCAAAATGCTCTGACTGTAGAACATTTGATACTACATTGCCCATGTCTGAACAATTTATTTACAGAAAATAATATTAATATTGTTATCACACAGCATAATGATGTAAAATATATATTAGCTGATAATGAATTGATGCTGAAGGTCGCATCTGTTATATTGTGTACACATATAGAAAGTGTTATAATTATTTCATTCAATGTATTTTAAATTTTAAGATGGTGGTGTTTGAATTTTAAGTTATTATGTGTTTGTTGTTGCTGATGTTTTTATTTTGTATTTATTTATTTATGTATTTATATGTGTTTTTTTTCCACTTTATCCTTTAGATTATTATTTTGTTTCTTTGTTTTATAGTCTAAAATTACATAATATATGAACAAACTTTAAATAAATTGATTGATTGATTGACAATGCGTACTGTGACTTTGTAGATTTGTTTCATCGTTGATTTATTGATTGACAATACGTACTGTGACTTTGTAGATCTGTTTCATCGTTTTCAATTGGTAGAAGTAAAATAATGAGTTTTAAGAGAGGATTTAAATGACTGAATTGAAGATGAATTTCTGTGAGAAACGGGCAGTTTGTTTTAAATACTAGGGCCCTGATAAGAGAAACGGGCAGTTTGTTTTAAATACTAGGGCCATGATAAGAGAAACGGGCAGTTTGTTTTAAATACTAGGGCCCTGATAAGAGAAAGCGCTTTCACCATATGATTTGGTAGGCACAGATGACACTGCAAACAGACGGGTGTAAGAGGAAGAGTGACGTTGTCTAGAAGGTATATAAATGTGAAGAAGGCCAGCGATATATTGAGAGGCAGTGAAGTTGAGCATATTGAAACGAAGTTGTATGATAGGAATGATAATTATAATCGGACGTGAGCATGACGAGTTTTCATCCTTGACTAGTGGCGAGGAAACGTGCACTAAAGTAAGTGTGGCCACTTCAGAATTGTGTACTTGATGAAGGCGATTTGATTGGTCATTGTATCAACTGATTAGCTGAACGATTAGATCTGTTGCAAATAACAGTCACGATCCACCTAAGCAGAGAACCTCGGTAGTAAAAAAATTGGTGAGATGGTACTGGAACCGCGCTTCCATAGTTAAAGATTATAGAGATGGTACTGGAACCGCGCTTCCATAGTAAAAGATTATAGAGATGGTACTGGAGCCACTCTTCCATAGTAAAAGATTATAGAGATGGTACTGGAACCACGCTTCCATAATTAAAGATTATAGAGATGGTACTGGAGCCACTCTTCCATAGTAAAAGATTATAGAGATGGTACTGGAGCCACTCTTCCATAGTTAAACTAAAGATTATAGAGATGGTACTGGAGCCACTCTTCCATAGTAAAAGATTATAGAGATGGTACTGGAGCCACTCTTTCATAGTTAAACTAAAGATTATAGAGATGGTACTGGAGCCACTCTTCCATAGTAAAAGATTATAGAGATGATACTGGGTGCCACGCTTCCATATTAAAATATTATAGAGAAGATACTGGAGCCACGTTTCCATCCTATCCTATCCTATCCTATCCTATCCCGTAACTCGGAGGTCGTAGGGGCACCACAGATGATCGTTTAACCAGCGTACTCCATCTTTCCCTGTCCTCAGCAACCCTGATGGTTTCGCTAAGTGTCAAGCCAGTCCATTCTCGAATGTTGTCCTCCCACCTCCTATTCGGTCTCCCTCTTTTTCTACCTCCTTGCACTGTGCCTTGCAGGATGGTCTTTGCAAGACCTGATGATCTGGTGACGTGGCCATACCATCGGAGTTTCCGTTTCTTCACCACTGTGAGCATGTCATCGTGTTGTCCAATGGCTTGTGTGATGGTCTGTCGGACTTTGTCATTGATGAAGTGCTGGGTATAGGAAATGCCCAGAAGTCTTTTATAGCACCTCATCTCTATGCTCTGTATTCTTCGTTGTAGATCTGCTGTGAGGGTCCATGTTTCGCAATTGTATGGGAAGATGAAGATGACAAGGGAGCGCAGCAGTCGGACCTTGGACATAGGCTGATGGTCCTTTCCAAATTGGCTTCAACCTCGCCAGGGCAGCAGTTGTTTGTGCGATCCTGGAGAGGACTCCCTGTCTGGACCCATTGTCTGATACATGGCTCGATTGGCTCCTAAATACTTGAAGCTATGCACTGTTGAGGGATTGGCCTTGGACTTTGATGTCCGTGTTCATGCCATTGGTGTTGTTGGTCATCATTTTGGTCTTCTATGCACTTATTTCCATTCCATAGGCTCTGGAGGTTGTGTCAAGCCTCTGTACCAGCTGTTCAAGTTCTTGTCTCTCTCAAGCCAATCCATCAGTGTCATCTGCAAGGCGAAGGTTGGAGATTGCTCTACCCCCTATGCTGACTGTGCCTTCGTGATCTGCAAGGGCATCTGACATGATGCGCTCTAGGAAGATGTTGAAGAGTGTTGGAGAGAGTAGGCATCCCTGACGCAAACCGATTGTTGTTCTGAAAGTGGTGGTTCACCCGTCCCCTATACGCTTAATGTGTCCGGGGACGTAAATTTTACTATAAAAATAATGTTGTTCTGAACCAGTTTCCGATGGCGCTGTTGTGGAGGACTGCACTGGTAGGCTTGTCATACAGGTTTTTGATGACTTCAATAATTTTAGGGCTGATGTTGTACATTCTCATGGTTGCCTACAGAGCTGCATGCCAGACTCGGTCAAACGCCTTTTTGAAGTCTACGAACACATGATATAGATGTTGTTGGTGCTGTAGGTATTTCTCGCTGATTATTCTGAGGTTGAAAATCTGTTCAATGGTACTTCGCACTGCCCTGAATCCTGCTTGTTCTTCAGCTATGATTTGTTCAGCTTGGGGTTTCAACCTGTTAAGTATTATTTTTAGTAGGACTTTGCTGGGATGGCTGATGAGAGGTTAGGGTTATGGTGCGGTAATTTTCACATTTCACGCTTCCATAGTTTAAGATTATAGAGATGATACTGGAGCCACGCTTCCATAGTATAAGATTATAGATATGGTAATGGAGCCAGGATTCCATGGCATAAAATTCCGCGGCTTTCATCGATATCTCAGTCCCTGACCTTCTCTGATTGTCTGGCTTTCAGCTAACTCCCAGTCCATGGCTATATCTTTCACTGCGGATTGTTGAAAGTTGCTGTGCACTAACAGTCGCCTACGTTACTCATAACAGTATCATCAACATACTGGCACTAGGTTTGCTTCTATAATTATTGGATGATGTCAGTCGTGCACTACATAACTGCATTATGGCATCGATGCTAATTATACACAATTATCACTATACAAGACCGCATCATCATCATCATCATCATCATCATCATCATCATCATCATCATCATCATCATCATCATCATCATCTCATCATCGTCATTCATACTACTACTACTACTACTACTACTACTACTACTACTACTACTACTACTACTACTACTACTACTACTATTACTACTACTACGTGTAAAACATTGATGTGGTGTGTACAGGGAAAGTTAATATTGATTTGACACAATGCAGCTTCTGTTTACTTAATTCTGCATGCCTGTCAGTATACTAGTTAGTGTCATGCCTGTCAGTATACTAGTTAGTGTCATGCCTGTCAATATACTAGTTAGTGTCATGCCTGTCAGTATACTGGTTAGTGTCATGCCTGTCAGTATACTAGTTAGTGTCATGCCTGTCAGTATACTAGTTAGTGTCATGCCTGTCAGTATACTGGTTAGTGTCATGCCTGTCAGTATACTAGTTAGTGTCATTCCTGTCAGTATACTAGTTAGTGTCATGCCAGTCAGTATACTAGTTAGTGTCATGCCTGTCAGTATACTAGTTAGTGTCATGCCTGTCAGTATACTAGTTAGTGTCATGCCTGTCAGTATACTAGTTAGTGTCATGTCTGTCAGTATACTAGTTAGTGTCATGCCTGTCAGTATACTAGTTAGTGTCATGCCTGTCAGTATACTAGTTAGTGTCATGCCTGTCATTATACTAGTTAGTGTCATGCCTGTCAGTATACTAGTTAGTGTCATGCCTGTCAGTATACTAGTTAGTGTCATGCCTGTCAGTATACTAGTTAGTGTCATGCCTGTCAGTATACTAGTTAGTGTCATGCCTGTCAGTATACTAGTTAGTGTCATGCCTGTCAGTATACTAGTTAGTGTCATGCCTGTCAGTATACTAGTTAGTGTCATGCCTGTCAGTATACTAGTTAGTGTCTCAGTAAATAACTACGGTGGCTGTGGAGTTGTCAATATTTGTTTCTTTGTTTATTAGTTTCTTTGTTTATTTCTTTCTTTCTTTGTGTATTTATGTATTTCATATGCCATTTCAGAGCATTCAAGAAGGTGAGATGTCAGCTACCAGTAGCACTACCTCCCTTGCCGATATGGAGTATTCGCGTGTTGCATATCTGCGCATGTTTAACCCAAAGTAAGTCGTCACTTCCGATTCCTGTATTTGTAGACTTTTCTGGTGTGGATTTTTATGGTAAACTGGGTTTGGGATTACTGAAGTTTGAACCATTGTACATTCATTGTTTTCAATTTCTCTCCCATTTGCTGTGTGGTTTGCCGTTACGACATCGTGTGAATTGTGCACGTGCAGCAGGTGTATGGCACATGCAGACATTGTGTACTCCAAGATTGTCATGCATATTTTATTTACTAAGAAAGGCAGACGTTGGTTACTCGAAGAGTGTCATGCATGTTTTATTTACTAAGAAAGCAGACATTGTTTACCTGGAAAAGTATCATGCATGTTTCGTTTCACTCAGAAAGAACGCCCCTTTTAACAAATAGAGCACGTGGTGCTTAACTGGATGGCCGGAATCACCACATGTAGACAATATGTGCTACGTAATCACCACGTGTAGACAGTGTTTGCTACGTAATCACCACGTGTAGACAGTGTTTGCTACGTATGAAACATACCAGTTCCCACCACCTGTAAGCACGACACTTTTTACATTTTTCTGACTTTAAATGATACTTCCTGTGACCTTGACTAACCTTGACCTTGATACTTCCTGTGACCTTGACTAACCTTGACCTTGACCTTGCTGTGACCCAGACTGGAGTCGGCTCAGATTTGGTAAGTTTCTTCCTTACCAGCATGCCTTGCTTCCACTTCCTGTTTTCTGTTTTTCCCAGCAGTTCCTTTTTTTGTTCCCACGATAGCTCAGTGGTGATTTTTATTTGTTTGTTTATTTTGATATTGTGGTGTGTACTAAACATGTTAGTTAATTACCTCTGGCATGTGGTGGAGTCGCAGATAGTTTGCATAAAGGTTTACAGTATAGTGTTGAGTTCCAGAGACAGGCCAAACTTTGCTCATCTATCATCGTGTTAATGTTAATAATAATAATAATAATAATAATAATAATAATAATAATAATAATAATAATAATAATAATAATAATAATTTATTTTTTAAAGCGCGATTCCAAACTAAAAAGTCTGCTCAAAGCACTTACATGCATACTCTCACACAAACACTCTCATAATAAAGATACTGCGCAGTACATTAAGAAAGGGGAAAAAAATTAAAATTTAAAAAACAACAACAAAAAAGTAACTAACAAAATAATACAGAAGTAGATGTAACCAATAATAAAACATACATGCAAACATTGGCAGTACATTTGTTAAAACGGAGTACCAGGTTATATACGGACATTTCTCTTGTCGTAATGTATGCATATAATTGTATTCTGTTGGATAGGGCTTACATGTAGTGAACTGTTATGTTACCTTTATCTGAGCGAGGGCTCCGCTGTCTCTGGATTCTCAGTGTGGAATTTGAGTTGCTTGTAGCAGACGTGCTTTCTAGATCAACCTAGCATGCCAGTTTGATTGTGTTGTGCGCCATGTCGCGTCACCGTGTGTCATGTTTTATCACGTGCGGTATCGTGTCGTGTCATATCATGTGTTGAGCCATGTCATAATGTGTGTCGGGTGTCGTATAGTCATGCTTTGTGTCGTAAAATGTCGTGTGTCGGGTAGTTGTCTTTTGTCTCGTGTGTCCTGTAGTCGTATTTTGTGTACTGTGTCGTGTAGTCGTATTTTGTGTACAGTGTCGTGTTTTAGTGTGTTGTGCTGTATTTTCGTATTTCGTATCGTGTTTGTATAGTCGTATTTTGTGTACTGTTTGATGTAGTCGTATTTTGTGTACTGTGTGGTGTCATCGTATTTTGTGTACTGTGTGGTGTAATCGTATTTTGTGAACTTTGTGGTGTAATCGTATTTTGTGTACTGTGTGGTGTAATCGTATTTAGTGAACTTTGTGGTGTAATCGTATTTTGTGTACTGTGTGGTGTAATCGTATTTTGTGAACTGTGTGGTGTAATCGTATTTTGTGTACTGTGTGGTGTAATCGTATTTTGTATATTGTGTGGTGTAGTCGTATTTTGTCTACTGTGTGGTGTAATCGTATTTTGTATATTGTGTGGTGTAATCGTATTTTGTCTACTGTGTGGTGTAATCGTATTTTGTCTACTGTGTGGTGTAATCGTATTTTGTGAACTTTGTGGTGTAATAGTATTTTGTGTACTGTGTGGTGTAATCGTATTTAGTGAACTTTGTGGTGTAATCGTATTTTGTGTACTGTGTGGTGTAGTCGTATTTTGTGTATTGTGTGGTGTAGTCGTATAGTGTGTACTGTGTGGTGTAGTCGTATTTTGTGTATTGTGTGGTGTAATCGTATTTTGTGTATTGTGTGGTGTAATCGTATTTTGTATATTGTGTGGTGTAGTCGTATTTTGTATATTGTGTGGTGTAGTCGTATAGTGTGTACTGTGTGGTGTAGTCGTATTTTGTGTATTGTGTGGTGTAATCGTATTTTGTATATTGTGTGGTGTAGTCGTATTTTGTATATTGTGTGGTGTAGTCGTATTTTGTATATTGTGTGGTGTAGTCGTATAGTGTGTACTGTGTGGTGTAGTCGTATTTTGTGTATTGTGTGGTGTAATCGTATTTTGTATATTGTGTGGTGTAGTCGTATTTTGTATATTGTGTGGTGTAGTCGTATAGTGTGTACTGTGTGGTGTAGTCGTATTTTGTGTATTGTGTGGTGTAATCGTATTTTGTATATTGTGTGGTGTAGTCGTATTTTGTATATTGTGTGGTGTAGTCGTATAGTGTGTACTGTGTGGTGTAGTCGTAATTTGTGTCTTGTGTCGTGTAGTAGTATTTTGTATATTCTGGGTGTAGTCGAATCTTGTGTACTATGTGGTGTAGTCGTATTTTGGGTACTGTGTGATGTGGTCGAATTTTTGTGTTTTGTGTCATGTAGTTGTATTTTGTATATTCTGTGGTGTACTCGAGTCTTGTGTACTGTGTGATATAATCGTATTTTGTGTCGAGTTGAGTGACGGTTTATTGTGTTGTTCCCAGTCGTTGTCCAATGGTGTACAGTGGTGTTACAGTCGTTGTCCAATGGTGTATAGTGGTGTTACAGTCGTTGTCCAATGGTGTATAGTGGTGTTACAGTCGTTGTCCAATGGTGTATAGTGGTGTTACAGTTGGTGGGTAAATGTTGACCTAACTTTATTGTTTTATTGTTTACTGTGTTGTTCCCAGTCGTTGTCCAATGGTGTATAGTGGTGTTACAGTTGGTGGCTAAATGTTGACCTAACTTTATTGTTTTATTGTTTATTGGAGCAACGGTATTTTGTCTTTTTTGCATGACCAGTCCATTTTCCTTTGACGCTTGTTTTGATTTGATCTTTGGCCTTTTGCCTGAGACCTTATGGTGAATGTCAAAGCCACAGGGTGTGGTTGTGTTGTGTGAGCGTTTAAAAAAATCTGTGATCTGTTTTTTTTATTTATTTAGTTTTTTTTTTTTTTTATTTCTGGACCTCTGTTGCAGCATGGGCATGATCGCTTGTAACATTAATACACTGAAATGTAGTAAGCCTTTTGTGCTTGTTTGTTTAAAGTTATTTACTATCCCTGTTCTATTGCAACGCGAGACTTTGTGGGTTTCTTTTGGAGTCACTTTTACATCTTGTTTGCATTTGTTGAAGCATTTGGTCCTAGGAAGTTTTACTGAAATCTGCCAAATAATATACATATACGTTGAAAGATTGCTTCCTAGATACACATGTAGTTTAGTACTTAAGTCTGCTTCATAATGAACACATGATCCTTGGAAGTTTTGCTTAAGTCTCATTCATAATACCCACATGTAGTTCACAGACATCGGTTATGGTTATATTGCGTTTAATATTTTATTTTCGTTTAATTGTTTTTATTGTAATTTCCTTTTGTTGTATTTTGTAGTGTAGGATTGATGTAACTAAAGGTGCATTGGTTGCTGTTAAAGAGTTGAAAAATGATCACTTGTTCACGAGTTACGTACGGTTGTGTGCGCTTGGTCGGAAACGCTCCTTCGTCAAGCCCTGACCCATTTCCTCAGTGTGGAGCTCATACGATACTTCCTTACACCCTAACCTTAACCCCAGTTTGGCGTTCACATGTTACGTCCTAAACCTAACGCCAGTGTGGAGTTCACGTGTTACATCCTATACCTAACCCCACACGGCATGCCCTCGTCTGGCCGCTTGATAACTTGACTTTTCTTGCATGTCGTAATCCGACAATAACACCACTGTAGCGAGTTGTCTACCCACCCGCCAATGTTGGCTGACTTATCGCCCCTGACGGTGTTGTTATTGGTTGCCCACGTTTCGTCTACTCGCGTGTTGCCTACATGTTTTAAACGATTCCCGTTTGCCCACGTCTAGTTCAGTTGTGTTGAACCATTCATGACTACATGTTTTACACCATTCCCGTTTGCCCACGTCTAGTTCAGTGGTGTTGAAGCATTGATGACCACTTATAAGAGAACTAGACCAACAAGATGGCAAGCCATTCAAATGCATTTGTAGACACTCGCACACATAGTTGAAAACTGCATTATAAAAAGATATCTGGACATATCTAGGAAGGGCAATCAAAAGGCTGTTTCACCTGCAACGCCACAGACCACAGACCACAGAGCTGCTAACTGTCCTCAAAACAAAGGTAGTGGGTAGCAGAGCAATACAATTCAGCAGCGGGTAGCCAACGGAGGCGATTCTTCAACCGACGGCAAACCAGTAGCTCTGATCAGCAAGTGTGCGAGGGGAGCGTCATTTTTCCGATTGAGACGGAGAACACCCTACTCTTTTATGGCCAACTTCTCCTTGCCAACGGGAAATTCATCCCCGTCGTCGCCAGCGCAGCTGTGATTGTCCAAAACATGTCCGTTTCCAAGGGGCACCTAAAAAATCATGAAGTAACTGTCCTAAGAGACTCAGGGTGCGGTGGGGTCATCGTCAGAGAAGATCTAATAACTAAACAGAAATCAACTGGCTAGTCCAAATGGACTCTTATGGTCAACAGCAAATGTGTGAATGTGCCAGTGGCGAAATTTTCAAGTCAGCACCCCTTTCTACCTTGGCGAAATAGAAGCGGTTTGACTGAAGAAGCCGTTGTACGACTTTGATGATTGGGAATATCGACAGCGCAAGATGACACGACGACCCCGATCCAGAGTGGAGTCCTGCCTCAACTCAACACGTCGAGGTTGCGGAGGAGAATCCATTTCCAATTCCCGATGGAGACATTACAGAGCTGCTACGGGATAATGTGATCACTGCGGCTCAACCCTGCCGACAGAGATCGTTGGTGTTGTCAATACCTGGGCCCAGGCCAGGAGAAATAAGATGACTACGACACTGAAGGTCGCTAACAGCTCCAAAGCCGAGCCGACATCGTGGACAGAAATAAGTTATTCCAGCTCCAGAAAGCTGATGCTACCTTAAACAAGTACTGGAACCGCCAAGATCACGTGACCAAGTGCAGCGGAAAGGTCTACTTCGAAGTGAAGACCAAGATCCTGTACAGAATCTTCCAGCATCCGAATGTCAATAGAGGGAAACCACTACGTCAAATCTTGGTACCGTAAACCCTAAGGCGCCAAGTGATGGAAGTAGCGCATGACTCTTTCATGGGAGGTCACCTGGCCATCAAGAAGACGTCGGACATAATCTAGGCAGTGTTCTACTGGTCAGGATTTCATGCTGATATCAGCCGTTTTTGCCAATCATGTGACATTTGCTAAAAGACCATACCTCGAATGCCCCTGACCGACCAACTTTTCAAGAGAGTGACCTTGGACTTAATCGGCGAAATAAAACCTCAGAGTGAAGAAGGTCACAGCGACCCAGAAGCAGTGCCTCTAAAGAAAATTGACACTGAAACTGTGGCATAGGTGCTGGTGGGCATGTTCAGCAGACTTACCGTACGTGAAGAAATCCAGGCAGACCTCTGGACACAGTTTGTCTCCGACCGCAAAGAAGTCAACAGACTGCTGAGCATCCGGCACTTGACTACGACACCCTACAATCCATTGTGCAACTGGCTTGTCGAGAAGTCCATTGCTACGCTAAAGTCCACACTGAATGTTGTTGTTGTTGTATCAAATTTTATTCATCAGATTAACATAATAATCCACACTGAAGAAACTATGCGGCCAGCAGCCCAGACAGTGGCATCGCTACATCAACGCCTTAGTGTTCGCTTACGGAGAAGCACCGCAGGAGTCCACCGGCTTTCCTCCGTTCGAGCTGTTGTACGGAAGAACCATCCGAGGGCCGATGCACATCCTGAAAGAACTGTGTATGAACAACTACCAGTAGATGTTTGAGTTACGGGAGAAGTTGGAGCAGACTCTCGAGATAGCCAGAGAAAATCTTAATACGGAATACAGAGTTTGTCCTCAGAAGCGACATCTTGCTCAGTTCTACCGAGCCATAATTGAGAGCGTTCTGACGTTCTCCATCTCCATCTGGTTCGGAAACACCATCCAACATCAGAAGAATAGGCTGGAGCGCGTGGTGCGCATTGCCAGCAAGGTAGTGGGCTGTGAGCTGCCCTCTCTGGCCATCTACGCCAAGCATACCGGCAGCAAGGCCGGGAAGATTGTGTCTGACACATCTCATCTGGTCAATGGGTTGTTCCATCTGCTTGCCTACAAATGACGCTACCGTCAACTGGTCTCCTCCACGCAGCTTCACGGATCGGTTTAGAACATCGTTGAACCATAGCACGGCACCATAGCAACAACAGCATGGAAGCAACAGCAAACAAGCAGGCCCAATCTGGTTAACATAATAACCCTCTTACTAGACTACCCATATGAGATGTAAACATAACATGGGAAATAACTCCCTCCACCATCCGCCATATTGACCTGTTTATTTATGCATTACAAACCATTCACATTTCTTCTATAATTTATACTGTTTTCACAAGTTAATAATAACTATACAAATGCTTATAATTTCATTCCTAATCAACAATCTTGATTCATCTTCTCTCTCGTATTCATCACCCCTCTACTATACTACCTTGACAACCCTTCTTGCAACAACCTCAACAACCTTATTCCATTATACATTTCCACACAAGAAAATCATATAAAAATAATATTTATCAAACTACCCCTTTTCCACCTCCTATCCTATCCTATCCTATCCTGTCCCGTAACCCTGAGGTCGTAGGGGCACCATAGATGATCGTGTAACCAGCATACTCCATCTTTCTCTGTCCTCAGCAGCCCTGATGGCTTCGCTCAGTGTCAAACCAGTCCATTCTCGAATGTTGTCCTCCCACCTCTTTTTTGGTCTCCCTCTTCTTCTACCTCCTTGCACTGTGCCTTGCAGAATAGTCTTTGCAAGGTCTGGTGACGTGGCCATACCATCGGAGTTTCCGTTTCTTCACCACTGTGAGCAGGTCATCGTGTTGTCCAATGGCTTGTGTGATGGTCTGTCGGACTTCATCGTTGGTGATGTGTTGGGTATAGGAAATGCCCAGAAGTCTTCTGTAGCACCTCATCTCCATGCTTTGTATTCTTCGTTGGAGATCTGCTGTGAGGGTCCATGCTTCGATAGCATATAAGAAGATGGAGATTGTAGGGAGCACAGCAGTCTTACTTTGGAATGTAGACTGATGGTCCTGTCTTTCCAAATGGGCTTCAACCTTGTCAGGGCAGCAGTTGTTTGTGCGATCCTGGAGCGGACTTCCTGTCGGGACCCATTGTTTGATACAATGGCTCCTAAATATTTGAAGCTATGCACTGTGTTGAGGGATTGGCCTTGAACTTTGATGTCCGTTTTGATGTCATTGGTGTTGTTGGTCATCATTTTGGTCTTCTCTGCACTTATTTCCATTCCATAAGCTCTGGAGGTGGTGTCAAGCCTCTGTACAAGCTGTTTAAGTTCTTGTTCCTCTCAAACCAATCCATCAATGCCATCCGCAAAACGGAGTTTGGAGAATGCTCTTCCGCCTATGCTGACTGTGCCTTCGTGATCTGCAAGGGCATCTGACATGATGCGCTCTAGGAAGATGTTGAAGAGTGTTGGAGAGAGTAGGCATCCTTAATGCACACCGATTGTTGTTCTGAACCAGTTTCCGATGGTGCCGTTATGGAGGACTGCACTGGTAGCTTTGTCATACAGGCTTTTGATGACTTCAATAATTTTAGGGCTGATGGTTGCCCGTAGGGCTGCATGCCAGACTCGGTCAAGCTCCTTCTTGAAGTCTACGAACACATGATATAGATGTTGTTGGTGCTGTAGGTACATCGCAGATTATTCTGAGATTGAAAATCTGTTCAGTGATACTTCGCCCTGCCCTGAATCCTGTTTGTTCTTCAGCTGTGATTTGTTCAGCTTCGGGTTTCAACCTGATGAGTATTATTTTCAGGAGGACCTTGCATGGATAACTGATGAGGCTGATGGTGCGGTAATTTTCACACTCCTGAAGGTTGCCTTTCGTTGGAAGAGTGATTACAAGCGACTGGGTCCATGGTGTAGGCCACTCACCACTCTGCCGGATCTTGTTACAGTTAATGTTGAGTGCGTCTATCATCGCTTCTCCTCCTGCTTGAAGCAGTTCCGCGGGTATGTTTTCCACTCCCGCTGATTTCCCTTTCTTCAGCGATTGCACTGCTACCTCAACTTCTTCTCGGAGAATTGGGAGGATTTCTTCTTCTTCCCTGTTCTCGGGACATGCTAGAACTGATGGGTCTCCGTTTGGTGTGTAAAGATCAGAGCCGTATTCTGTCCATCTGTGCAAGACTTCTTTTTCTTCTGTAAGGCATATGCCAGACTTGCTTTGGATCGTGGAGACCTTGGGGTGTTTAACACTTGTCAGCCGCTTCCCCGTGCGTCAAAAGGACATACCAAAGACTGCTTTTATAACTCATGTTGGGACGTACGAGTGCTTGAGAATTTCTTTTGGCATGGTCATCAGCGTCGCCTGAAGGGAGCAATGAGAAAGAGGCTCAAAGGGATGGGCAACGTCGCATGTTACTGGGACGACCTGCTCGTCCACACCGAGACCTGAAACGAGCATGTGTAGACATTGAAGGAGCTGTTTCATCGTCTAACAGAAGCCAACATGTCCGTGAGACCCAGCAAGGGCATTCTGGGAGCTGACTGTTACACGGTTATTTATCAATCGTTGATTCGGCCCCGATGCTTCAATCTTGATTAGTGTAACTCGAATTCATTTATCCACGCAGCCTGTTCACTCAGCAACAAGGCAGGAGTGGTCGTATAAAGTTGTCCAACTTTATTCAGCAAACATCAACTGCATACAAGATCACTTTTCGAAAATCACTTCAGAAATCATCCACACAAGCAGACATTGCATTACTTTTATAGCCTCTCTGCAATGGAGAAAAGGTTCGAACATTCCAGCATAACACCCAATCAAAATAAAACTCGTCACCGGAACTATGCACTGCCTTAGTCATATAATGTTTAGATTCGACCAGCTGTTACTCATAAGGTCTAGAAACTTCGAGCGATAATAAACAAGTAATTCCAGAGAATTCTCAATAATATCGACCAACAACATGATAAACATTATACAAAGCTTCTTCTACCAACAAAGCCAAATCAAATCAAAGGTAAATATACCCTCATTGCATGCTTTGCAAAACAAAATGATGAGATCTATCGTGTGCGTCTCAATCTTAACAACGTCGACTTTATCGGTCGGTCGTTGAAGAAGGGGCAAAAAGGGCGTCTGTTGGAAAACGTCAACAAGAGTTTGAACGCTTAACAGCCACAAACCAAGAAGCAAGTGCGATCTTTCCTGGAATTGGCTGGATATTATAGTGAGTTTATACCTAACTACTCCGCCATCACAGCCCCCTTGTCGGACCTGGTGCGGAAAGGCTGTCCTAACCAAGTGCAGTGGGGACCGGCTCAAGAGAAGGCATATCAGACTGTGCACGGCCTCCTTTCGAATAATCCGGTGTTACGACTGCCCGACATTTCCAAGGAAATCGTCCTGAGAGCATACGCAGCGGAAGAAGGCATCGGCGCCATACTGATGCAAGAACACCAAAGAAAACTATTTCCGGTCAGTTACGCCAGCAAGAAGTTGTCAAGGGCTGAAAAAAAGTACTCAACCATGGAGAAAGAGTGCATTGCCATCATATGGGGAATCCGGAAATTCGAACTGTACCTTCAAGGAGTGAAGTTCGTGTTACAGACTGATTACAAGCTGCTAACCTACTTCAGCTCTGCCAAGTTTGTGCACAGTCACATCCTGTGATGGGCTATGTACTTGCAGAACTTTGACATGCGAGTAGAATCTATTAAAGATCGGACAATGTGGGTGCGGATTTTCTGAGCAGAGTGTGTGAATAAAGAATACCGACAGTACCCAGACAGACAGAAATAAGTTTCTGGATTTTTGCATTGCGTGTCAATGTTATTTGACAGAAATTAAGTGGGGATTTTTCTTGTGTAAAAGGGGTAATGTTAGGATTGAGACGCGCCCAAGGTTTCCGAACATTCTGTTTGCAACGCGTGCAATAATAGCATGCATTTACCTTTGATTTAATTCTGTGCTGCTGCTAGAGAAAGATTTCTATGACATTGATAGTTTTCGTCGATCGATATTGTTGTAGTATCGTGGAGAACTTTCTGAAATTACTTCTTTATTAACTGTCGAATGTTCCAAGCCTTTCTGGCGATAGCTAGTCGAATCTTGTAAATACGTAAACATTCTTTGACGTACGATAGAGCGTAGCTCCGGTGACGAGTTATATTTTGAATAGGTGTTACTGCGTCATTCTAGAATGTTCTAAGCTTTACTGGATTGCACAGAGACTACATAAGTAATGCGCTGCCTTTATATATATATATATATACGCACACACACATATACACACGCACACACACATATACACACTCACACACACTCACACGCACACACACTCAATGTGTAGGCGAAACGCCTCTGCCGGCTCGCCCTGAAAACGGGAGGGACAACATTCCCGAGAGCGAATGGTAGAAGAAGTACGAGTATACGAAACGTGTGGCACCCGTTGTTATCGCCTTTGACTTCGTTAATCTCGGCGTTCAAGATTGCTGTGACATGACGGATGAGGTAGGTAGGGTTGGTGTGAGTCGCGAGACGCGTTTAGACAAAGTCTGTGCATCACTATGCACCGCACTACTTAGTTTAAAATCCTAATTAGAGTTATGTGGTGTTAGTTTTAAATCATAAATATTATTATGTGGTGTTCTAATTCATAATTAGTGTTATTTAGTAGACTAGTTTTCATCATAATTAGTGTTATGTGGTGTTCATTTTATCCAAACGGAACAGAAGATAACATTACTGCGTGTGTTGTTTATGTTGTCTCTGACATGCAGTGGTTGTAGATGGCTGCTTTTGAATTGTTATTGTATTTGGGTTGTTGTTTTATTATTTTTAATAAAAAGCAGTCAGTGGAGTTAATATTATACTGTGGATAATGATAGCTTGTCTGTTTCCATGGAAACGTCATTATGATACCGATCACAGAGCATTGCTACGTTAAAGCAGCTGTTGATGGTCAGGCTGATGACGTCTCGTAATGACGTCAGGCTGATGATGCCTGGAAATGTATGTCGTATAAATATATTCACGAAACGCTGCAACAGAATCTTGCACTTTTTTCTACGTCATCAAGTCTGTTGACTCTCGTTTGCATGAACTACTTTTATGAGTATGCATGAGCATGAATGCATGATGTGTTGCAGCCTCGATCTGGAGCATGCCTATCCAAATGAAGATGAGCGTATCCAGCAAGCCAGGTGAGTGACGTCATTATGATGATTATGACGACGATAATGATGATGACGATGATGAAGGTGATGGTGTTGATCAGGATGAAGCGAAAAGGATAGAGGGCTGTTTGACGTGGGGATCTATCTAACGTCTTCAGCGAACAAAAAACTTTCACGCACTGCTTATAAGATGGAGCACACGTATGTGTTAAAATCTGATTAACTAGCGATAGAGTATGCCAAGATGTTTTGAAGGAACAGTCTATATATAGCCAGCATTACAGTAGATGTTATGAATTAACAATCTATATATAGACGATAGTAGGCCTACAGTAGATTTTAGTCTGTATATAGCCAGGAGCTTTGAGCGCTAATAGTCAACTGACAATGTGCCTGGTATCTTTTTTTTAAATGAGTGTGCAGCACCAGTTATTGATTTGTCTTAGAGAAATCACGATGTTGGGTGCAATAGTCATGGCAAGCATGATGTTGGGTGCAATAGTCATGGCAAGCATGATGTTGGGTGCAATAGTCATGACAAGCATGATGTTGGGTGCAATAGTCATGGCAAGCATGATGTTGGGTGCAATAGTCGTGGCAAGCATGATGTTGGGTGCAATAGTCATGGCAAGCATGATGTTGGGTGCAATAGTCATGGCAAGCATGATGTTGGGTGCAATAGTCATGGATGTTTAGTGGAATATTCAATGGTATCTGATTTGCTTTAGAGAAAGCACGATGGCGGGTGGAATAGTGACGTAAGCAAAGACGGTTGGAGCCGCTGAAGGGAGAGCGTGTGCTAACAGGAGTAATCAGCATTGGTGTTGTGTCAGTATCGATTGCTAGAAGCGGTGCGGGGAGCACGTGCTTTAGTACACAATGCGTATGCGTTGTGTCTGTTTCCTACTGTTTGTCACACCGTTTTTATATCCGTCACAAGATCTATTGTTATATCAGTCACATCCTCTGTGTCATCACAGTGTTTATGTCGTGTCTACTTCATACTGGTCTCTACACAGTTTTTATATCCGTCACAAGATCTGTTGTTATATCAGTCACATCCTCTGGGTCATCACAGTGTTTATGTCGTGTCTACTTCATACTGGTCTCTACACACTGCGGCACCCTGCTGGTGTTGATTACAGGTAAAAATGGATGTTATCTGGACAGTGTCGTTGTTTTTGTTGTTGTGTTTGTTGCTGCCGTTGCTTAGACGTTGTGTAGAGTGTAAACGAAGAGGAGGAAGAAGAAGAAGATTATGATGATGATTGTCGCGTCACCCGAGTGGGTTCCGCGACGTTCTGCTCAACACCGAGTGTAAGGAATAGAAACTCAACAAAAGAAACTAACACAAAATGCCAGATGAACAATCACACTCTTTTATTCAACAATGACACACACACTCACAGGATAATGGGATACTAAACCACCCTCAACCCCTATCAAGACCCCCAACCCAGTATTTACTAAACAATTACCTCCCTTGTCAAACTGAAAACCCCAGAACTATATACAAACAGAATGCCCACAACAATATGCAAAAATAGTAACAATCGTTTAAACTTCCGATAAATACAATTCTCAACTGATAACGTCCACACCCACGGTGGGAAAGACGGAAGTAGCAACAATCTGTGGACAAATAAAGGGTCTCACTAGTTCGTCCACAAAACGTAAACATTACATAACAGATACGCCTTCCGCCGTCCGCCATCTTGACCTGTTTATACATGCATCTCAATAACATAATGCACTTCTTAATTCTATAATTTATCTCTTCCATGAAACATAGTTGTTTATACAAATATACATAATGATTACAACTGCACTTCCAGTCACACAATAGCGATTCGCCTCATTCGCACTTCCATCTTCATCTCTACGTTATAGTACATTATCTCCCTTCATTCACAATTATCTCTATCACGTTATAATACAAACACGCTTCCCTCATATTCATCACCTTCATCACCCCTCTCCAACACAGTACATTGTCTCCCTTCCTTCACATTCATCACCTCTCTCTCTCTCTCTCTCTCTCTCTCTCTAACATGCATACTTCATTGTCACCCTTTGACCCCGGTTTGGCAACAAAACGACATTATTCATACACATCTTTAACCAAGAAATTGATATGAAAATCATATAAAATCAATAAACTACTATTCATCAAAATACATCCCTTTCCCCCTCATTCACCATCATTCATTCACGTACGCAGACTCGGAATGCACTGCCACTAAGGAAAAGAATTGCAGGTTTCAACTCACCTTTTAAGTTCTTGGCCTGTGATACAACGATACACGTACACTGCACAACACAACACCAACATTACACCACAGTACAGCACACTACAGCACACTGGTTATTAGTCTGAGAGTTCAAGTTCGTTTCTGGCTAATGCTTAGCTATGCACTGGAGCATCTCAATACCGATGAAGTACTTGAGCTTTGGCAGGTACCCAAACGAGGGCCACACAACCTTAAGACAGAACTCTACAACTATTACTTCCCAATAGATGGCAGTTACAGTCCTCCCACTACAGACCTTTAGACATTCTTGTCCCAACGAGGGCGTAAGACCTTGGGTGGTTCGAAACACAACGAACAAGCTACCCTTACAGAAGAACTTACTCTAACCTGACACACAGTCACAAAGTTACTTCTGTCCAAAAGACCGACTGCTTGCAAAAGCAACCACATTGACTCTGCCAACTAAATCACATACCAGGACACAGGACAGCATCGAGTCGAGCCCAGTAACCCAATTTCCCCATTTATGCATTATGCTATTTGCGTTAAACACGTGAATCCCACACTTACTTATCTTTCATACACAGTAAAAGAAACTGCCGAATCGACTATGTACACTGTATCGCTAGAGATGTGCAACTTTGCACGATATATAACTAACTCTAGCATGTGCGAAAAACTCGTATCGTCAGAATGATGATGATGATGATGATGATGATGATGATGATGATGATGATGATGATGATGATGATGATGATGATGATGATGATGATGATGATGATGATGATGATAAGAAGAGAAGGAAGAAGAAGATTATGATGATGGTAAGAAGAGGAGGAAGAAGAAGATTATGATGATGAGAAGAAGAATAGGAAAAAGTGTTGGTTTTTTTAAAATAAGGCGCCTACCCTTCGGATGTAGTGGCACAAGTTGGGTGGGAATAGGTATGATAAACATACACACACAAATAAAAGTACTCGCATGCAAACACACACACGCACACACACACACGCGCTCACACACACATATTTGCAATACATCACAAATGGGTTCATTTAAGAATGTAGGAATCGGAAAGTCATTTTTGATGGAAAAGGGTTAGGGCAAGGGTTAGTTGCAGCGCTGCAACTAGCCCTTACCCTAACCCTTTGCTAAACAGTTGATCTAGTTCGTCTCCTATAGGCGACGAAATAGGTCGAATTTTCTTCAAAATTTCTCCGAAAATTGACTGTATTTTCTCTGTCCCGGATAGAGCACTCTTGTGTACTTAAAACACTCTTATGCACTACAACTGCACTCCCATGCATTAAAAGAGCACTCCCGCGCACTTAGAAAAAAGTGGGGTCCTGGAAAAAAGTGGGTTCCAAGCAAATAAACACATTTGTTACTAGATAAGACAAGGTCTGAAACCCATTTGTGCGTTTTTTCACGTACACAAACACACACACACAAACACGAAACACACTGTCTCTCCCTGTCTGTCTCTCTGTCTCTCTCTCTGAAACCACCTACTAGTGCTGACGACTGATATTTCAGCTGATGAAAACCACCTACTAGTGCTGACGACTGATAGTTCAGCTGATAAAAACCACCTACTAGTGCTGACGACTGATAGTTCAGCTGATAAAAACCACCTACTAGTGCTGACGACTGATAGTTCAGCTGATAAAAACCACCTACTAGTGCTGACGACTGATAGTTCAGCTGATAAAAACCACCTGCTAGTGCTGACGACTGATAGTTCAGCTGATAAAAACCACCTACTAGTGCTGACGACTGATAGGTCAGCTGATAAAAACCACCTACTAGTGCTGACGACTGATAGTTCAGCTGATAAAAACCACCTACTAGTGCTGACGACTGATAGTTCAGCTGATAAAAACCACCTACTAGTGCTGACGACTGATAGTTCAGCTGATAAAAACCACCTACTAGTGCTGACGACTGATAGTTCAGCTGATAAAAACCACCTACCAGTGCTGACGACTGATAGTTCAGCTGATAAAAACCACCTACTAGTGCTGACGACTGATAGTTCAGCTGATAAAAAGGGACAATAAAGCGTTACAAAGATAACTTGTTTAGGTTTGACTTGAATGAAAGAATAAAAACTAAAATCAAGTGTAATGTCGCTGTGTGTAAGGTGGTGGTGCGAGCCTTGTCATCGAGAGCTGTCTGACTGGCAACGCCATCACAGGCAATGGGGGTCAGTCAAGCGACCAGTTGTGATTGTCATGGGTGATCAGTTGTGATTGTCATGGGTGATCAGTTGTGATTGTCATGGGTGATCAGTTGTGATTGTCATGGGTGATCAGGCTTCTCTCCCTTTCCCACCTACAGCATTGTATGTACTGAGTTCTTAAGGCATAGTTGTCCACTGAAATATTTAGTCTCCCTTTTCCTTAAGGACGTTAGTGGCATTGTCCGTGATCCTAAGTGGGTACCATGGTTAGCTACAGACAGTTGAAATGTGAAGACACAACAGAAAGCTCTGGTACTCGTCAGAAGGGGTTTCTGTTTTCTGCTGAATGTTATCTGTAACCTATATGTGGTCTGTATTCTGTATGTTATGTGTAGTGTGTAATCTGCAAGTTGTCTACTGCATTGTGTTGACAGCAAGAACGCTCTTTCAGTCATTGCTCTAACGTCAGTGTTCTTTGTGTACAGTTACTGTTTAGGATGTTCTTTATTCCATTATCAGGTTAATCGACAATCTTTCGATGCTTCTTCCTTGTCACCTATGTGGACATTGACGTGAAGTGAAACATAGGCCTATATTTATAAAGATGTGAAGCGAAATATAGACCAAAATGGATATAGACGCGAGGTGAAACAGTGACCTGTGTGGCTATAGAAGTGAAGTGAAACATAGGAAAGAACGACAGTATCTTGTCTGACCATAGCACTGAAAATGTTAATGGTGGAAATTAGGGTAGGTTTGGACGTTTTTTGATGGACAGTGGTGATGTGCTGTGTGACGAGAACTAGACTTATGATGTTGTTTCTGTTTATATGTATCAGATTAATTGATGTTGTACCAATCCCTATCCTTTTCAGTACTTAATGGTAAATTATACTATCAAGCATTAAGTTATGGAATAGATTCTGTGAGGTGAAGGAAGCGATATAAGACTTGCATACAATCATAGGTTTTATGTTTGATCAGAGTGATACGAGCACACCAGTCCTGTAAGCCATTCTGGCCTGCCGCATGTACGTGATTGTAGCAATGTAGTCGTTGAATACAGTCTTGTAGAAATGTAGCCGTTGATATGTCTTGCTGTACATCCGGTGTTAACATTATTGTAAGACGTTGAATGCCAAGGAACTGCTGTAAGGTTTTGTTAAGTCGATTCCAACTATCTGTGATAACGCTGCGACTGTTCCAACAGTTGACACCTCTCAGGACGATGGAGTTTACATGCAGAGTTTGTGGGAGCTGGAATAGTTACAGTAGTCAGGGTGTTACGTTGAAACGCGAAGGATAGCATGTCTGAAATGCGCACGATAGATCTAATCGTTTCGATTTGCAAAGTATTCAATAATGGAGTTTATTTACCTTTGATTTGAGTTTGCGTTGTGGTTAGAAGAAGCTTTGTATAACGTTGATAATTTTCGTTAGTCGATATTATTGGAGAATTCTCTAGATCTGCGTGTTTACTGTCGATAGAAATTTCCCGATAAATGTCGAAGTTTGAGAACGTTCCGGGAATGTGTATAGAGATGTATGACGTAAGTCAGTGATGACGATCTTTAGTTTCATTGGTGGTAGTGCGTCATTTCTACCGTGTTCTAAATTGTTCGGGTGGAGAAAGAGGCTATATATGTGCCGGACTGTTTTGTGTTGTGGTCGAGATTGTTGATAGTGAGTTGGAAAGTAAAAAGTTGAGAGTGAAAAGGCGATTGTATGCAGTTGTTGATGTGTGCTGAATAAAAGTGGAAAACTTCATACGAAGACTTTGCCTTGTTGCTGCTGAGTGAGCAGGCTGCGTGGATAAACGAATAAGTTATACCAATCAGGATTTCAAGCATCGGGGCTGAATCAGATACTGATAGAAAAACACCAACATCGATTCGAGTGTAACATTTTGGGGGCCAAGCCGGGATCAGGGTTCATTCGTCCTTCTTTCCCCCCCCCCCCCCTTCCTTCCAATTACCAACACACACCCCTTAATGATATGCTGACAAAACGGTTGGATTGGATCACTACTAGCTTGTTTATCGATTAGAACAGCGCACGGGACAGACTGCGGACGTCTTGATCTTAAGCACCTGTCGTATAGTGGTGTAGTGGTGTAGTCTAGTGCTGTAGTGTAGTGCTAGTGATGTATTAACTTAGTACAACAAAACACGCGCACGACGAACACGCAAAAATCCGCATAACATTTTGAGATCATTTATGTTTCTGTAGAAAGACTCTTCTTTAAAAAAACATGGCGGCATATATGAAAATTAATTCAGCTCACTCTCATAGAGAAATAATATCGCATGTGGGGAGCGCATCCACACCTGAAAAAAAAAAAAGCTGATATAACCAAGGAATTTGAAATTCCATTATCAACGCTAAGTACCTTCACTGAAAATACAGATGAAAGATTATTCAACGAAATGACAACAGTTACATTGCATATTACAATTGCCCCAGTTACTTTGCCTATGGAAAATTGCCCCAGTTACTTTGCCTATGGAAAATTGCCCCAGTTACTTTGCCTATGGAAAATTGCCCCAGTTACTTTGCCTATGGAAAATTGCCCCAATGTTGGTAAACAACCATACACACGCACACACACACACACGTGCACACCACAGGCAAATATCATCATTTTTATTGTCATATATCTCTCACACACAAAACTATTTATAATACTTTAAACAAAAATTTGACAGACACCATAGCAACATTGATCACAATCACACTTGACATAAAAAATATAAAAACATGGACATCAATATATCATAGACAAACCAGTTATTATATAGAATGCTAAAAGAAAGGAAACGCACACACACACACACACACACACCTACACACACACACACTCTCAAAGGAAGATACATCAATATATGTTTAAAAGAACATTTTCATTTAAAAAAAAATAATACAGTGAGAAAACAAGAAACAAGATCTGGCAGTGAGGCTACACCATAGACCCAGTCGCTTGAAATCACTCTTCCCCAAAACGGTAATCTTCAGAAGTTTGAACATTACCGCACTATCAGCCTCATCAGCCATCCCAGCAAGGTCCTCCTGAAAGTAATACTCAACAGATTGAAACCCCAAGCTGAACAATTCATAGATGAAGAACAAGCAGGGTTCAGGGCAGGGCGAAGCACCACCGAACAGATTTTCAACCTCAGAATAATCTGCGAGAAATACCTACAGCACCAACAACATCTATATCATGTGTTTGTAGACTTCAAGAAAGCGTTTGACCGAGTCTGGCATGCAGCTCTGTGGGCAATCATGAGTGTACAACATCAGCCCTAAAATTATTAAAGTCATCAAAAGCCTGTATGACAAGGCTACCAATGCAGTCCTCCACAACAGCGCCATTGGAAACTTTTTCAGAACAATCGGCGTGCGACAAGGATGCCTACTCTCTTCAACGCTTTACAACATCTTCCGAGAGCGCATCATGTCAGATGCCCTTGCAGATCACGGAGGCACAGGCAGCATAGGGGGTAGAGCAATATCCAACCTCCGTTTTGCGGATGACATTGATGGATTGGCTTGAGAGAAACAAAAACTTCAACAGCTGGTACAGAGGCTTGACACCACCTCCAGAGCTTATGGAATGGAAATAAGTGCAGAGAAGACCAAAATGATGACAAACAACACCAATGGCATCAAAATGGACATCAAAGTCCAAGGCCAATTTCACAACATAGTGCATAGCTTCAAATATTCAGGAGCCATTTATCAGACAATCGGTCCTGACAGGATGTCCTCTTTAGGATAGCACAAGCAACTACGGCCCTGATAAGGTTGAAGCCCATTTGGAAAGACAGGACCATCAGTCTACATTCCAAGGTAAAGCTGCTGCGCTCCTTTGTCATCTCCATCTTCCTATGCGCTTGCGAAACATGGACCCTCAGATTTACAACGAAGAATACAAAGCATGGAGATGAGGTGTTACAGAAGACTTCTGGGCATTTCCTATACCCAGCACATCACTAAAGATGAAGTCCGACGGACCATCACTCAAGCCATTGGACAACACGATGACATGCTCACAGTGGTGAAGAAACAGAAACTCCAATGGTATGACCACGTCAACAGAGCATCAAGCCTTTCAATGCAAGGCACGGCGCAAGGAGGCAGAAAAAGATGGAGACAGAAAAAGAGGTGGGAGGACAACATTAAAAAATGGACTGGCTTGACACTGAGCGAAGCCATGAGGGTTGCTGAGGAAAGAGAAAGATGGAGTACTCTTGTTAAACGATCATCTGTAGTGCCCCAATGGCCTTTGAGTTACGGGATAGGATAGGATAGTGTGACGTGGGGTTTTATTGTTGCTGGACTCTGCACAATGGAATGCTGTAACCCTCTCGTCTTATTCTATGGGGACCGCTAGTGAATCACCCGGTGAATTACCTTAATACATTTATTTGTTTAGCTCGGTCTGTGTTTAGGCTGGGGTACAGAGATAGATAGAAAAATGGTAAAAGATCACTGTCACACTAGCTTTCACACGGCTATGAATCATATGTAGTCCAGCCACTTGATAACAGTAAAAATCACACATTTATTTCCTCTTCTCTATACACGATAGTCAGAGTACGAAACTAACTTAAAAGTTCAAATGTCAAGGCGAATGGTTCGCTCGCTGATAATCTAGGCAGCTACTTTCTCTTCATCGGGCACTTTCTGCCTTACAGGTCAGAAGTCGTGAAGAGTGGACTACTGTGGTCCTGTTTATACAGAGTGTTAGTGCACTGTTTCTAGAGCACTTAACTGCGTGGTTGAAGCGCTGCTTTGAGGTTATTTTCTGGTACATGCTGTGTCGTCGTGTAGTCTTTGACTTTTTGGTACGACGTTTGGGGCTATCTGCGCACGATGCATACGCGTTGACGTGGTTGTTGTCGTTTGCTGAGTTGGGCTCACGATATACCGCCTGCTCGTCTGTAACATATGAGACGAAATTCTGCACAACTCTGAATAATAGGTCTGTGCAGAGCGTCTCACTGAAAGCCAAAGTAGCACTCAGTGATAGCTCCACATCTCTATACATAAGCAACGAACATTCTGCTAAGTCCGTGGTCCACTGGAATCTCCACTATAATTTCCTATACATATATAAATATAAATCGTGGCTAACTATACACATACAGAAATAAAAATATTATAAACATTCACTGGTATAGCCACTGGTCTGCAAGCATACATACAGGTTAAATAACAGTGGTTCCGTCAGGTATACAACATGGCGTCAAACCCGGTCGTACTTGACACGTAGTCGGCTTCTTCACGTGGTCAGGCAAAGTCGGACTAACAATTCAATTCTATGCATAGCAAATTCCACAAACATAATTCAACAATAATATAAATACATCACGATGAAACAGAAGTATGTTCATTTACCTGTTCGACAATTTCAGGCCGTGGCTACTTCATTGAATTCGAATATTTAACAAGCACTGCTTCCCTGGTCTATCAGTGGAGAGATTCTGTCAGAGAGTACTGTGTACTACTGCTCTGTGTTTTCAAACTCGACTGACCTCCTACCTGGCTTTGACTGAATCGGCCAGAACTGGTTCTATCCACTCTACCTGTGTCCCGATTGGCTGAACCATCTAAGTGGCTATAAAATTCGAAACACCATCGTATGCTGCGATGATGTCACTACACGGCTCGCGTCAGTTCGCAGTGTGTGTACACATCAGTTATACCTTAATAGTCTGCTATAGACTACAGTAACCTTCTAAGTTTTACTACTGCTAAACAAGCAAAATCTCAAATAGTGCGGGGTAAACTGGTCTGCTTGTTACAGATAGAATAGGATAGGACATGTACGTGGACGAGAACACACACACACATACACCTCGCACTTTCGAGACTAGGGGGCTAAATACTGTGTGTGTGTGTGTGTGTGTGTGTGTGTGTGTGTGTGTGTGTGTGTGTATGGGTGTGTGTATTTGTGTGCGTATATATATATATATATATATCTCAGGCCCCCTCCTTTGGTACCCCCCTTCATCTGGTAAAAATCTTCTAAAATCAACCCCTTTTGCAACATGACGAGAATACAGTTTGACGTGTTCTGGGCTGTAAATCTCACATCAAAGACTCATTTTAGAGCCACGAAGGGTATAACGAAATCAAATACACAATTCGGCCACTAAGTCGACTACGTGTACAACAAACTTCGGATATAACTAATGGAGAAAAAATTTCCCTTTGACATTGTGGTAAGCGTGTTCAAATGTATAGTGCCAGCAGTCGTTTAATTACTTTTAAAGCGTGTGAAGTTAATCTTAAGCCTACAGCGATGTTTGGCAAGCAGTGTTGTTTTATTGATAACCTTCACTGCGCTCTCACCCCTGCACTCACAACCAGATGCTGCGCAGGCTTTTCTTCAACACATATGATCTCACCAATGGTCTTCAGTACACTGCTGTAGGCATGGACTACAAATAACCGAACCGCTCTCTCTCTCTATTTTGAGGCTGGTGTTGCTGTCATTTCGACCCCCTCGGACTAATTTTAAGTCACCCATGGACTGGCCTCGAATGGTCATTCTTCTGGGTAATTTTAATTACAGAATTTATTGTTGTTTCATGTGTTTATGTCGCCTGCCCAGCGTCGGTTTTAATGCTAATTTAGAGACCTGAAGGTCTCCTTTCTTAGATATGGGGAGTAAACCTCAAATTAGATTTTATATTTAGTAAATTTTTTACATTAGCCTCCTTTTACTCATTAAAATTCGTTGTTTACAATTTTAAACCCAAACAGAATTTTTTTTAAAATCTTCTTAACATTGTTTTTATTGTAATTACCCCCTCCTCGTCCAAACACAAACTGAGGCGGACCTGGTCCCCCTCAGTATATATCTTTTTGAAGATTAGGGTGGATAGTCTTAACCCCCCCCCCCCCCTGGTTATTTGTTGTGTCCTTAACATAATTTTTATCATAGGACGTTAAGCTTCGCTCTTTATTACTCTCCTCGCAGTGGATTCTTCCGGCTCTGCTCACCGCAGAGCTTTTCACATGGATTGTGTTTACAGATCTATTATTTTGCATAGTGGTGCAGTTTGTAACGTGTATCTTTTGTCGTGCAGTATGCCTGGTGCCAGTTGTACGATTGTGGGTTGTGATGCTTACAACGGAAAGCACAAGGCGCTTTTGTTTTTCTCCATTCGCCAACCAAAGGACTCTAAGTGGAAGAGATTGTTTAGCCTATTTATTCACGCTGTGAATTGTGCAGACAGCAATTTCAACGAAGACCCTGCAAATTAAAAGGAACACATACTTTTAAAAAAATACATTACAATTTGTAGTATTGGATGAACCATTTGAAATGACGTTTTTCAAATATGGGCATCAACACTGAAAATAACATCAATTTGTTAATATGGATCTAGTGGAGCGAGTCATACTTAAAGAATAACAAGCAGTATGCAGGTCAATACATTACAAATTGTATACAATGTATACTAGGATACCTGAAACAGTTACGAACAGCATTCTGAAGTCTTCAACTAGAAAACAAAGGCAACGTTACTTTGATTCACAAGCGCTTAGCATTGCAAGTATAGACTATATTATGTAGGGTTTATAGACATCAAAACCAAACGTTTGAGGATTTTTGCAAATCTGCGCTAGACGAGTCCTAAATTGTCATTAAACAACAACAACAACAAAACAACATATGAACAAAATGTACTATATGTATGTCTGTCTATGTTCAAAACTTTTATGTTGCGATGTATTCGGGACCCTTTGCATATATCTTAACCAGCTCTTGTTAAAATAACTAATGATCTCCTCCTCTCCCTTGATCAAGGCAAACTCTCTGTTCTTGCTCTTTTAGACCTTTTGTCAGCATTTGACACCATAGATCACACCATTCTCATTGACCGTCTGCAACACATTTTTGGCCTTCGTGGCACAGTTCTTGACTGGCTCACGTCATACATTACTGACAGACAACAAACTGTTTACGTTGACAGTGACCGCTCTGATCCTGCTCCGATCCTCTGTGGCGTGCCGCAAGGATCGGTTTTGGGTCCCGTCCTCTTTGTTTTCTACACATCCCCTCTTTCTGACATCATTGATTCTCACTCTGTCAATCATCATTCCTTTGCGGACGATACACAACATCATAAACCTTCTGACCCACCGGATCTTGGCATTACAATAAATTTGATGCAAGAGTGCATCTGTGATGTCAAGTCCTGGATGACGTTCAACAAATTGAAACTTAATGACGAAAATACAGAAGCCATAATTATTTCATCTCCTTGCATAACAGCATCTCAACTTCCATCTTCCTTTGTTGTTGGTAACTCTGTTGTCCAGTTTTCTGATTCTGTCAAAAACTTGGCCGTGATTTTGGACTCTCACCTGACTATGCAAGCTCACATTCAAATTCTAATCCGAAACCTAAATTTTGAACTCCGTCGAATCAACAGCATCCGTCACTTTCTGTTTGCCAAAGCCACTCAAACTCTTGTCTCAGCTTTCATTCTCTCACGGCTTGACTATTGTAACTCTCTCTTCTGTGGTTGCCCGGACTATCTATTGCATAGACTTCAAAAGATTCAAAATAATGCCGCCCGTCTCATTCTTCGCATTCCAAGATCTGCCAATATAACTCCTCATCTTAAATCTCTACACTGGCTTCCCATCGGACAAAGAATTAAGTACAATATTGCTTGCCTCTGCTTCAATGCTCTCTCTTCATCCGGCCCTTGTTATCAGAAACCCACGGTAAACCCCTAAATACCCTCTAGAACCCTTCGATCTTCTTCTGCCCAAAATCTCTGCATTCCACGAGTGAAAAATCCTTTGGTGAACGCTCATTTTCATTTTCTGCTCCTACCGTCTGGAACTCCCTTCCCATGTCTCTCTATTCTTCCCAAACATCTGCTGCCTTTCGTTCTGGCCTCAAGACCCATCTGTTCAAACGTTCCTTTGATGACACCACAATGTAAATGTGTGTTGAACTCGTTAGAATTGTGTGTGTGTGTGTGTGTGTGTGTGTGTGTGTGTGTGTGTGTGTGTGTGTGTGTGTTATTGCTCAGCCATTTTAGTATGAATGTAAAGCGCTCTGAGCTTTCATCAGAAAGGGCGCTATATAAATGTTTATTATTATTATTATTATTATTATTATTATTATTATTATTATTATTATTATTATTATTAATTAATTAATTAATTAATTAATTAAAAGGCGTTTGACCGAGTCTGGCATGAAGCTCTGTGGGCAACCATGAGAATGTACATCAGCCCTAAAATTATTGAAGTCATCAAAAGCCTGTATGACAAAGCTATTAGTGCTGTCCTCCACAACAGCGCCATCGGAAACTGGTTCAGAACAATAATCGGTGTGCGTCAGGGATGCCTACTCTCTCCAACACTCTTCAACATCTTCCTAGAGCGCATCATGTCAGATGCCCTTGCAGATCACGAAGGCACAGTCAGCATAGTGGGAAGAGCAATCTCCAATCTTCGTTTTGCGGATGACATTGATGGATTGGCTGGAGAGGAACAAGAACTTGAACAGCTGGTACAGAGGTTTGACACCACCTCCAGAGCCTATGGAATGGAAATAAGTGCAGAGAAGACCAAAATGATGACCAACAACACCAATGGCATGAAAACGGACATCAAAGTCCAAGGCCAATCCCTCAACACAGTGCATAGCTTCAAATAGTTAGGAGCCATTGTATCAGACAATGTGTCCCGACAGGAAGTCCTCTCCAGGATCGCACAAACAACTGCTGCCCTGGCGAGGTTGAAGCCAATTTGGAAAGACAGGACCATCAGTCTACATTCCAAGGTAAGGCTGCTGCGCTCCCTTGTCATCTCCATCTTCCTATATGCTTGCGAAACATGGACCCTCACAGCACATCTCCAACGAAGAATACAAAGCATGGAGATGAGGTGCTACAGAAGACTTCTGGGCATTTCCTATACCAAGCACATCGACGAAGTCCGACAGACCATCACACAAGTCATTGGACAACACGATGACCTGCTCACAGTCGTAAAAAAAACGGAAACTCCGATTGTATGGCCACATCACCAGATCATCAGGTCTTGCAATGACCATTCTGCAAGGCACAGTGCAATGAGGTAGAAGAAGAGGGAGACTAAAAATAGGTGGGAGGACAACATTCGAGAATGAACTGGTTTGGCACTGAGCGAAACAATCGGGGTTGCTGAGGACATGGAAAGATGGAGTACGCTGGTTAAACCATCATCTGTGGTGCCCCTACGACCTCCGTGTTACGCGGTAGGATAGGATAGGTCATAGGCTGGTGTGGTTGTGGGAACGTTGACTGTGTGATGTATCATAGTATGATGTGGTTGTGGGAATGTTGACTTTTTGTGTGCCACAGTTTGATGTGTGGTTGTGGGAACGATGACTGTGTGTACCGTGGCCTGACATGTGGTTGTGGAAACGTTGATTGTGTGTGCCATAATCTGATTTGTGGTTGTGGAAACGTTGACTGTACCACAGCCTGATGTGTGGTCATGAAAACGTTGACTGTGAGTACCATGGCCTGATGTGTGGTTGTGGAAACGTTGACTGTGTATACCATAATCTGATTTGTGGTTGTGGGAATGTTGACTGTGTGCCATAATCTGATTTGTGGTTGTGGGAATGTTGACTGTGTGTCAGTTCTGTAGAAAACTGGACTGGGTCAGAGCCTCTCACGAAGTCCACAGATAAGTAAAAAGGGTCATCTGCCTGTGGTTAGTTGATTGAATGGAGTGGTTGAATGGAGTGGTCAGTTAGTAAAAGGGAGTGGCCAGTTGGTTGAATGGAGCGGTCAGTTGATTAAAGGTGAGGTCAGTTGGTGAGCGGTTAATTGGTCAATTAATCAAAGGGAGCGGTCAGTTGATTGAAGGTGAGGTCAGTTGGTGAACGGTTAATTGATTGAAGGGAGTGGTCAATTAATCGAAGGGTGCGGTCAATTGATTGAAGGTGAGGTCAGTTGGTGAGCGGTTAATTGGTTGAAGGGAGTGGTCAATTAATCGAAGGGTGCGGTCAGTTGATTGAAGGTGAGGTCAGTTGGTGAGCGGTTAATTGGTTGAAGGGAGTGGTCAATTAATCAAAAGGAGTTGTCAGCTGGTAAAAGGGAGTGGTCAGTTGGTAAAAGAGAGTGATCAATTGGTTTAATAGAGTGGTCAATCGGTTAAAGGGAGTGGGTTTATTTATTTTATTTATTTATTGTTGCTTTAGGTCCAGCGGACTCTTCCGAGCCAAATCAGGACCGGACAACCCCCGATCCGCATAAAAGATCTGCCGAAACAACCCTAGTGGGAAAATTGAATGCCCTCCACCGGCCAGTCACTTTACAATAAAGACATCCCACGCGGGGGACGGCTGAGGGTTGACCTCAACTACGCGAACACCCCGGTTACAAAAACAAAATAGAATACAACCATCATTATAAATCATCAACAAAACACATACATATAAAATGCCTATAGTGCGAAATAATACAATCATAGGAAGCCCTAGTGACCACCCGGCAGAAAGCGTCCAACACTCCCAAGCTGATCCAACAGACCTCATACACAAACAAGGAGTCTTGTCCAGGAAGAGTTTTCAAGAAAAAAGGTAGGTCATTGATCTAGCGAAGAAGAAGAAAGTATAGCAGAGTGATAGGACAGATCAGGAATGGGAAAGAGCAAATGATGAAGACAGCGACAGTGGGAATTTAAAGCACTAAATTTCCATAAAGTGGGGATACTATTTATACTGAAAACCCCCGGCACTCCAACGGGGGTACTGTTGCCGCAGTGAATCTGTCTTGCCTATAAAGGAAAGACAGGTTTTCAACTGTGGCTTTCACTGTTCCCTTTATAGGTTAGAACAATCTACAGTGGCAAGATTGCTCATGACCCCAAGGGGTAGGGAGTGGGTTAGGGAAAGGATTGGTTAGTTCATGTGAGAGGAAGTGACAGTCGGCTTGTTTTTGGATCTCGATTTAAAGCGGCCAGCACATTGAAAACAGCAGGAAAGCGTTGTGATAACGAGAATGGAGATAATAAAACTTGTTAACAGTCCCCTCTCGTTGTACGTGTTACGAGTTTGTTGCTGTGACGTCATGGTCACCCTGTATGTCATCAGTGGAGTTTCTTGTCCTAAAGCATGCCCTGCCTGCATTCAGGTCACGGCGACCTGAGACATGTGACACACGTGACCTAGACGTCATTTGTCAAAGTAAAGCAACGTTGAAACTAATGTTACATCGACTACCTGCGTTTTTATACCGCTGCGGGATATCTTGATTATAAATTTAGCATGTGACCATACAATACAATACCATACAATACAATATCATACAATACCACACAATACAATACCATACAATACAATACAATGCAATACATCTGTGACGGTGGGTCTATTGTTGCTGGGCTCTGCACAATGGAATGCTATTACCCACTCGTCCTTCGTCTGTGGAGATCTGCTAGTATAATCACCCTGTGACTAATCTTAATATATCTATATGTTTAACCCGGTCTGTGTGCGGATAGGGTTATAGAATTAGGAAGAAAATGGTAAAAGATTCACCGACACACTAGCTCTCGCACAGCTATGAAACATAGGTAGTCCAGCCACTTGTTAACAGTAAATATCACACATTTATTTCCTCTACTCTATACATAATTCTCTAAACACTCTATTAACTTAAACGTCCAAATTCACTTCGAATAGTTCGTTCCTTGATGGGTCTATGCTGCTATTGTTCTTGATATTTGCTACTGTCTCATCATTGGGCTATTTGTTCTGGTTGGCCTAATGTTATTTTTCAGGAGAGTGGACTACCGCACAGTCCTTCTAGGTCAGTGTTAGTGCAATTCCTCTTGCACTTAGCCGATTCGTTGAGGTGTGGTGATGGTGTCGCCTCCTTGGTTGTTGACTATTGGACTATAGGGGCTCAGTGCTCGATGTTCCCCTGCAGGCCGAATGTCAGGGTTGACTCTTAGTGGTCTATTTTAAGCATCGGACCAATAAGCTTGCTCGCCTGCAAAACATAAGACGAGTTTCTGCAACGCCTTGTATACGAAGGGTGTGCAGAGCGTCCCACTGATGGCACAAATTTCCCTCAGTGATCGCTCCACTTATATAAACAAAGGACGATCATTCTTCTAGTTCGTGGTCCATGGGAATCTCCAACATAATTCCTATACATATACATACATCATAACTAAACTAAACACATGAAGAAGTAATTGACAACATTCACATTCTCCAGTACTGCCACTGGTCTGCAATAATACACATAGGAGAAATAACAATGGGTCCGTCGGGGATACCTCATGGTGTTGATAACGGTCGCGTGTCAGCCAAGCAAAATTTGACTAACATTCACAATGATAAAACATGGCTAGACTTCACAAACATAATCCAACAATATAATCAATAAATCGCAATGAAACAAAAGATTGATCATTTACCTTTTTGACAATGTCAGGCTGTGACTATACTGCAATGAATTGAATTTCACCCATCACCTGCTTAGTCTTTCTGCTAGAAAGATCTTTCAGAGCGTTGCTCCTTCTCGTGTGAGAGTTAGGCACAGAATGACTATCTAGCCTTGTGGTCAGCCAAAAGCCCGCGAAAGTCTCGTGAGACCTGAGCGCCTCATAGCGGTGGGGGGCGGGAGGGAGGTGAGGGTGGTGGCTAAATGTCAGCAGGATGAGGTCACTGCCTACCTGAGCGAGAGTTAGCTTACACATGCTTATCATAGTCCTGACTTCTGTCGTCTGCAAGGCAGCGACTTTAATTTACAAAGGCTACAGCAGGCTGAACTATTTAAGGCGTAAAGCCGTAGTGCAGGGTCTAAATAGCCTATTGTGACAACATCTTTATTGTCCAACTTCACATTATACATAAAAGCGGAAAATTGCCTTTGGCATTGAGCGCAAACTTTTTGAATAACATAGATAAATAAATAAACACAAAAAAGTCCACGCCAAGTCAACCTATCTGTATTACTTACAATGGACAAGTCAACCAGTCTGTATTACCCACAATGGACACGTCAACCAGTCTGTATTACCCACAATGGACAAGTCAAGTCAACCTATCTGTATTACCCACAATGGACACGTCAACCAGTATGTATTACCCACAATGGACAAGTCAACCAGTCTCTATTACCCACAATGGACACGTCAAGTCAACCAATCTGTATTACCCACAATGGACGCGTCAAGTCAACCTATCTGTATTACCCACAATGGACGCGTCAAGTCAACCTATCTGTAAATAACCACAATGGACATGTCAAGTCAACCTATCTGTATTACCCACAGTGGACACGTCAACCAATCTGTATTACCCACAATGGACACGTCATACAGCACATTGCGTCCAGGCGGACAGCTGTCATATGGCTCAGCTGGAAATATTCTCTCTCTCCCTCCCTCCCTCTCTCTCTCTCTCTCTCTCTCTCTCTCTCTCTCTCTCTCTCTCTCTCTCTCTCTCTCTCTCTCTCTCTCTCATTGTAGAAATCCGCTTAAGATTGTAGAATGTAACATCGCGTATGAATCTATTTAGGAATGTAGCATGTAACATAGTGTGTCGTCTTGCAGGCGGGAGCTGCAACGCGTGCGGCAGGAGCTAGAAGAGCGGGAAGAAGTGAAGCAGGAGGCGGAGGAGCAGCTGTGGGAAGAGCATGAGCGACACCGACAGGAGCTAGAGGCGGAGCAGATTCGTCTGGCGTCACTGGAGGATAAGCTGAGGCAGTGGCAGCAGGAGGCGGAGCTTAAGTTGCTACAGCAACAGGACAGGCTGGACGCAGAGACGCAGTTGTGTGAGTAAATTAACATAATTTTGCATAACTTAGCAAAGGGTAAGTGGGATCAGTAGTCCTTGTTCTTTTACATCAGTAGACTTACCCACACTTTTGCATAGCGCCATTACCCCTACTATTGCAAAGTGCTATACCCAAACGTTTGCATAGTGCCATATCCCAACTATTGCATAATGCTATATCCCAACTATTGCATAGTGTTATTTCCTAACTATTGCCTGGTGCTATACCCAAACGTCTGCATAAGGTAAGATAAGGTAAGATAAGACAACTTTATTATCTTTTACAAGAAATTACATAGGGGTGTACAATTACAATCAACAAGGAATAAACATTACGATAATAATATTAACAGCAATGATAATGAGGATAAAACTGTCACACATTTATAATTACACTTATGCATACTAACATTAAACGACAGCAAATGTTAAAGGAAATTATTTTGGACACATACAAACACACACACTCACACACACAATGCTGACTGTGCCTTCGTGATCTTCAAGGGCATCTGACATGATGCCCTCTAGGAAGATGTTGAAGAGTATTGAAGAGAGTAGGCATCCTTAACGCACACCGATTGTTGATCTGAACTAGTTCCCGATGGCGCTGTTGTGGAGGACTGCACTGGTAGCCTTGTCATACTTTTTGATGATTTCAATAATTTTAAGGCTGATGTTAAACACTCTCATGGTTGCCCACAGAACTGCATGCCAGAATCGGTCAAACGCTTTCTTGAAGGGAGGACAACATTCTAGAATGGACTGGCTTGACACTGAGCGAAGCCATGAGGGTTGCTGAGGACAGAGAAAGATGGAGTACGCTGTTTAAACGATCATGTGTGGTGCCCAAACGACCTCCGAGTTACGGGATAGGATACTTGAACTATTGCATGCATAGTGTTATTTCTCCAACTGTTGCATTAAATAATAACATTAAGTAAATTTATACAATATTTCTTGTATTAAAGGATAACATTAAAGAAATGAAAACCATATATATTGTTTTAAATAATGACATTACCTAGTAAATACCATATTTCCTCAAATAAATCATAATATTACCAAATAAATAGTACATTTCTGATGATATTGCCAAATAAATAAACCTACTACATATCTTGTGTTAAATAATGCCATTGAACAAATAAACCCCACTGCTCTCGTATTTAAAGCAACGGACGAACGACTGTTGTTTTAGATAAAGAGAAGTTGCAGCAGCAGATACAACAGTTGGCCCAAGCAAGAGCGGGCACTCAAACTGACCCACTCCCTCTCTCCTCCCCCACCGCCATGCAGACGGATCATAGCGGAGGCAACACCATCGGTGCCGGCGACGACGCCCAGGACAAAGCGGTTGTGATCTCAGGAGACGCCGGAAACCACATCAGACAACGAAAACGTTCTGTGGAGGGCAAGGTACGACCCAAGGTTTTCCTCGTTGTCGTTATCAAAAACGATAGTTTCTCACTGAGAAATTACATCAACATCTTTGTCGTTACCAAATACAATAGTTTTACTATCTCGGTTTTCATCGTTGTCGTTATCAAATATGATAGTTTCACTATCTCACTGAGATACTACATCAACATCGTTGTCGTTATGAAATACGATAGTTTCACTATCTCACTGCGCCTTTAAACACAATATAAACCCTAATTAATATACAAATACGCGCGCCTCTATTAAAACAACCAGTCAAACAACAAATCGCATGAGGGACAGAGCTTGCAGTCGGTTTGTGTTGTAAATCGCACGTGGATACATATTGATATGGTTATATTAGTTAACTTGTGCACTTTCACAACAAAGAGAATGTTAGTAATGATGATGATAATGTTGTTGTTGTTGTATCAATTTGTTGTATTCATCAGATTAACATAAGTTGTACTGAGTCGATAACATAAGTTGTACTGATGATGATGATGATGATGATGATGATGATGATGATGATGATGATGATGATGATGATGATGATGATGATGATGATGATGATGATGATGATGATGAACAGGTTAAGGATCTGGCTCAGAACGAGCTTCTGCACAAGTTCGAGCAGACAGAAGTGCTGCAAGGGTTGCAGGAGAAGCTTGAGGCGGAGCTGCAGATGTCACTGGAAGAGCTGCTGGAGCGCAGGAGGCTAGTGAAGGAGAAAGAGGAGCAGTATAGAGACGCCGACTCCGCCACCTTGGACCGCATTAGAGAGCAGGTGTTGTTGTTGTTGTTGTTCTTCTTCTTCTTCTTCTTCTTCTTCTTCTTCTTCTTCTTCTTCTTCTTCTTCAATTCAATTCAATATTTTAATGTCGCGTCTGTTCACAACAATGTGATTTTAGACAACAAAAAAGTATGAAAATAAAATGTTAAAAAAAAAGGGAATTAAAAGAATAAATTAAATTATAAAATTAAAAACAAATAATAATAACAATAATAATTTCATTAAAAAAATAATAAAAATAACAATATAAATAATAATTTAATTTAATTTAATCAAAATTAACAATAACATATCAACGTTCTTCAAAATTATAATATCTTATATAAGTCTGTTTTGATAATGACACCAGCAATGTCACATATTTCTGTACCATATAAAATGGTTTTAGTGTCATCTTGTGCTGATAATATAATTCCCTGTTGTTTGTATAATGGTGTTAAAACAGTACATTCAAAAAGTAAATGATTTAAAGTGTAGCTGTTGGGTGCTGACCTACATTTCGTCAAATCACGAAATAGGACTATTTAGTGACTTATAATGTACTATACTAACTAAACAAACTACGAGGAGTTCGAAAATGTGCTTGCATTATTTTGCCGTTGCGTATATTGTTTGATATATACTCCCAAAAAATCGACTTCCAAAAAAAAAAATTCTTCGGCAAGTTTCGGAAAGTGACGTCACAGAAGTGACCGGTTTGGTTGGTAGTGTCTAGTGTGTTATGTTGGTTTGAGATTTGGCGCAGTGCAATTTAGCGTATTTACTTATTAAAATTTAACTGTCGATTTTATTTATTATTATAGTTAATTTGTAAAGGATAGCATATGCACTATTAAAAAAAATGCCAGCTCAAATGTGTGTTGTTGGTGGATGCATAAATAGATCATGCCAAGAAACATCGCTGCATTGTTACCCGAAAGATACTTCGTTATGGCCACCTTGGAACGTTTTGTGTTAGTACGCGGAAAGATTTCTCCAAGGGAAATGCACACACTGTTGTGTGCTCCTCACACTTAAAAGAATACAATTTTACCAATCTTCTTGAATTTCGAATGAAATTCGCGAAAATGCTCCTTCTCAAACCTGGATCCATATACCGACTATCAAGCCGGCAGAAGGCCTACTATCGGTACCGAGTAGGCCTCAGTCGACTCTCACCCTAGCAGTGATGCCACAACAACAAGAAAGAGAAAGAGAAGTTCCATTCTTCTTATGAAGCTAAACCTTGCGAGAGAGGTTAATGATAGCATCACACTCTAAATAGTTTAGATACACAAGAGTGAAAATTGTGTGCGGGAGGTTTGGGGTGGTGGAGATAGGGTAAATCAGAGATCACTCATCAGATAGCATTAGCTGTGCCAGCAGTTTCCACAATTACTTCAATCAGGCCTACGGCAGTACTAAGCTTACTAATAGTAGCACTATTGAGTAAATTACTGTAATTTTTAAAAAATACTTTTTACGTAGAACTGTATTGTAGACCTAAACCAAATTTTAAGTGCAGAGAATTGGTATTCACATTTCAGTCTTAGTTTTCTGTTTGTAATGTACGAGTGCATAAAAATAATATCGAAACATTATTCTGCATTTAGTGGAAATACAGTTTTTCCTCTGCTTATCTTTGTTAAATCCATTAGGTATATCGTGTCCTATTGTACTGACCATGTTCAATTTAACAGATCTATCGAAAAATATTAAACTTGAAATGTACATCACCAAAACAATAACATTATTATTATTATTATTATTATTATTATTATTATTATTATTATTATTATCATTTCATGCAAATGAAATATGATTAGCATCATACAAATAATAGTAATAAAATTTGAAGACATTTATTATGACTAAATAAATGTGGATGAAGAAAAATACAAGTTACAATTACTGAATTAGGCTTGAGCTCAACACAAACTGAGAGATTGGTCCTTTTTGTGACGTCACTTACGTCGAGCGGGGAAAAGCGAAAAGTTTCCGGTAATCTCCGGAATTACCCGTGAGTCATCACTACCCAACAGCTACACTTTAAAGAGACGATCCCTTTACATAATACAATTAATATTTTTCAAATACTTTGTATTCCACGAATTCAATCGTAGTTTGTATATCAATCTTGAAATTGCTCTTGAACAACTTATAATATTTACTTTAGGAATTTTCATGTAAAAGTGCCGTTCAACTAAAGAATAGTATTCAAACTGACATATTTTCAAATCACAATTCAAAAACGTATTGCCACTTTTCATTGCTCCCTTTTTGGCTCTTTCTTCTTCTTCCCATTAAAAACAGGTGTTAATCTTCGTCGTTGTCTTTGTTGTTGTTGTTTTTGGTGGTGGTGTGAGGTCGCCAAGCTCAACTACATAATAGCACATACTGTATTTCCACCAATCATTGCTTGCTTGTGAGGTGTTTTTGTTTTCTCTTTGCACTTACGTCATATGTTTGATGAGGTATATTAGGGTGATGTCTTTCAGAGCCAGCAGCTGGAAGCGTTGCAGCGGCAAGAAGAGCAACTAGAGCTGTATCTGGAGGAGAAGACGGATCTGCTGGCCGTCACTCAAGACACGCCACGACACCTGCGTGGTGCTCACAGCGAACTGACGCTCACTCTGTCTCCCCCCACACATCCACACAGGCCCACTGGCTTCTTGTTGGGCCCTGCTCCCCGTTCTGCCAGCGAGGCCAATCTTGGCGACTTCGTAGAGACCGACGACGTTCAGTCCCTGGTGGCCCATCACCACTCCGACATGTCTCTGTCCGCTCAGTCCCTGGAGGCTGGTCGTGACAACAACCAGCAGCAGTTTGACCAGCACCAACAGTACGAAAGGTCAAGGTTGCTAAACAGTAGTTGCGTTACGGAGGGAGAAATGACGTCAGAGATGAAAATCGCGGAAGGCCAGGCCAGTAACGCTACTTCGCGTTTCAGAGGTCAGGAAAGTCGAGGTCGCACCAGGGTCAGATTAGAACGTGGAAAATTTAGGTCATTGCAAGGTCTAGGTCAGGGTATGACTGAGACGACGGGGGAGCGTAAGTTGACGTCACGCGCAGCGGAAGTGACTTCACGGCTGTACCAGAAACCTGCATCGCCCGCCAAGGATTTCCTGAAGAGCAAGCGAGAGTCACCCTCGCCGTCTTTCTCCGGTAGTAGGACCTCGGTGAAGTCAAGCAGCAGCCGGTCGCCGAAGTTGGACCAGAGAGTGTTGCTGGATCCAACATCGCCAACAAACACTAAGCAAAGCAAAAACCGCGAGGACTGGAACAGACCGTGGAGAACGCGACCACCTGACGTCAGCAGCGCGATGCGAGATAGAGGTGGCGTCACACCGGCTACTGCTGACGTCACAGGCAGGCGAAGGGAATACGAAAAACCGTGGCGACAGGCAGGATTGATCAAACGTCAGGACAGGCAGCCAAGCAGCCCAGAAAACAAATCGCCCACGCTGGCCCGGAGAAAAGTGGTCGACAGCGGCAGCAAACGATCCAGCAGCAATAAAGAAGGCGGCGGAATGGGTAAAGAGGGTGGTTTTAGTGGCGGGGTCGTGGCTCAAGCAGATACGATTACTAGTAGTGATCATTCTGCGTCCTCGTCAGTAACTTCTCGCCGAATTCGGGTTCGAGTCCGACCGCGCCTTGGTGGCTCCGACACCAGCCTTGATGCTCCCCATCAGCAACAACAACAGCGACAGCGGAATCGACCTCGCCCCCGCCTACGGCAGATCTCCAGCGCCTCAAGCTTACCCTGCGTGCCGGAAGCCGCCGCCGAAAATGAGGCCGATCTTGACCCTGGTGGCCCTATGATCTTGACCTCTCAACCCAATATGGCGGAGCTGGTGGCAGCCGTGCCTCGCAGACAGAGAAGAGGACGACGGGGAGTGACGCCGGAGGTATGACATTGACCCTATCTCTCTCTCTCTCTCTCTCTCTCTCTCTCTCTCTCTCTCTCTCTCTCTCTCTCTCTCTCTCTCTCTCTCTCTCTCGTTCATCATTCGATGATCGATAACGCATTGTTATTCGGAGTTGAGCTGCCATCACCACATCAAGGCTTAGGACCATATATCATAATGGCAATGCTTCAAGCCATCGCGTTGTACTGCCCTGCATGGTTAAGTATCCGTAGTAATTTCCTTGTGTTATAGAGAAGGTTGTTTAGTGAGGCTTTGCTTGAGATTAAGATAAAACAGGGCACACGCGGACCCAGTGGTGGGCAGCAGATGTATAATGACAGTCAAGGTACAATCAAATGTTTTATTGCCAAGTGAACGAACAAGGACTATTCACCACGCTGTTCATTATCTTAAAATTGTTTATTGGTCTTGCAAAAGACTGTGGAATTCCCTTTGTAAAATATTTATTTTCACCAATTTCAGCTAAATAATCTTTATTTAGAAAAATATTTTCTAAATAATCATTTGTTTACAAACAATGTAAGATTTCTCTAAATAATATATTTTCTCCATAAATAACTTATTATTTATTTAAACAATAAATTGCTTTTGTAAATAAGTAAAAAGGTGCTTTTGAAATAGGTAAAAAGGCATAGCTGCTAAATAATACTTGTATAATGCATTACTTAGCAGATTGTATTAAATAATGTATTATTTAGAAATGTTCTTAAGTAATGATTTGTTTACCTGTATAATGCATTATTTAGCAGATTGTATTAAATAATGTATTATTTAGAAATGTTCCTAAATAATGACTTGTTTACCTATATAATGCATTATTTAGCTGAATTTGCTAAAAAATATATATATATTATTTAGAAGATGTTGCTAAATGATGCATTATTTACGAACACAATTCATTGTTCAGGGAAAGCAATTTTCATTGTTTAAGGGATTGGCAGGGACATGTTGTATAACTGTGAAGTTATGCGGTAGTAATGAAGAAAAGTGCAAAATCGTGAATTTACCCTGTTTTGCGATTTAAAATGAAGCAACTACTTTATTTCACTCTATTTTTTATTCCTTCAAAATAGTATTATTATACGAAACTGCAACGGTATGGGCTCCGTTAAGGAGGGAGCCGTCATTATTTTTGCTTTAGCGTCCTTGCCTTCACAGTACATGCGGCAAATACCCGCTAGTTTCGAATAAACTGAAACTTACAGTTTGAAATTAAAACATAATTCAACTCAAACGGAAATAGTCTAAACACAGATTTTTGGGAAATAAATACGAAACAAAAATGTTTTTTTTTTTTCTGACGGGATACTCAAAAAATATGTTTTTCTGACGGGATACTCAAAAAACTGAACACTCCCGCACAAAAACTGACATTGACCTTTCCTTTGTGTTCGGGATGTTACAGACATTTTATCTTCGAATTTGGTGAGTAATTTTTGTTCAAAAATAAATAATTATCACACATTTTGGATACACAATATTTGGAAAAACATTGCATTTAATTATACTTAGAAAGCAGTAAAATTATTTTTTAAAATCTAGTTTTCAAGCAAGTCTTGGAATCCCCTAAATAATGAAAATTGCAGTCCCTAACCAATAAATTGTTTACGTAATCAAAGCATTATTTAGCAACATCTTCAAATTAAGACTTTATTTAGCAAATTCAAATGAAGCGGCTGACAAGTGTCAAACAGCCCAAAGTCTCCACGATCCAAAGCAAGTCTGGCATATGCCTTACAGAAGAACAAGAAGTCTTGGACAGATGGACAGAGTGCTACTCTGACCTTTACAACCATACACCAAATGGAGACCCATCAGTTCTAGCATGTCCCGAGAACAGAGAAGAAGAAGAAATCCTCCCAATTCTCCAGGAAGAAGAAAATGTATTATATAGGTTAATATGTTTTCTTTATTTAGCAACAATGTTTTATTTATTTATATAATGATTTATTTACGTAAACAATGTATTGTAAATAATAAGTTAATCAAGAAGAAAAAAAAATTATTTAGAGAAATCTTACATTGTTTTTAAACAAATGATTATTTGGAAAACACGTTTCTATATATAAAGATTATTTAGCTGAAAGTGGTAAAAAGACCACCGAGAAATATCGCAAATAAATATTTTACAAAGGGAATTTCATTAAAGACATCTTGGCATCCAACATTGTTTTTGGTTTATGTACGTATTCGTTTCTCTTTATTGTAAAAACATCGTGTTGTAATATCTTTGTGATGTCGCACATGGCCAGTAGAGTATCCATTAGTGTCGTGTCGTGTGATGTACTATACTGGTGGTCTATGTACTATAATGATGGTCTATGTACTATACTGATGGTCTATGTACTATACTGGTGGTCTATGTACTATACTGATGGTCTATGTACTATACTGATGGTCTACGTACTATACTGGTGGTCTTTGTACTATACTGGTGGTCTATGTACTATACTGATGGTCTATGTACTATACTGATGGTCTATGTACTATACTGGTGGTCTATGTACTATACTGATGGTCTATGTACTATACTGATGGTCTATGTACTATACTGATGATCTATGTACTATACTGATGGTATATGTACTGATGGTCTATGTACTATACTGATGGTATATGTACTGATGGTCTATGTACTATACTGATGGTCTACTCCTATTGCAGGAGGAGGAGCGGCGTCACTCGGAGCCAGTGGGAGAACAGCTGCTGGCGGCGCTGGCTCGCTACACGGAGGAGATGGAGGCGGGGCGGGGGACGGGAGAAGGCGGTCCTCGTCGTCTGGATACCTCCCCTAACCACGCCTCTCACGAGTTCAATTCCATCCCCACCACGCCCACCACTACACCCTTTCAAAACGTCTCCCCCTCTCCCACTCCGGTCCCCGACATCCAGCTGATCTCCCCTTCGTCATCGTCATCTTCCAGCATGGAGGTGACGTCACCGCGTGAACTAGCTTTAAACACGAGCAGTGAGACGTCAACTCCAGCGTCTCCTGGATACGTTGATGACGTTCATCCAACACCTCCACAAGTAACTGACGGTGCCTTTAGGCAGACGCCAGATGACGTCAATGGTGATGATGACGGTGCACAGCAGATGACGCCCAGACCCAGTGAAAAACGTGAGCACGAGGACGATGCGGCGCTGCTGTCGCCCAAGCGGACAAAGGGCGGCGAGGATGACCTCAGGTACAGTCACGTAAATCAAGTAGTGGGTGATGACGTCAGTAGCTACTCGACAGATTCGCTGGATGAAGGGGAAGAGAGGGAGACACTGAATCCATCTTTCGACTCTGACCTCCAAAACTTGGCCTTACAGCATGCGTTCTCAGGTGTGGGAAGTGACAGTCTTCGTCATCAGCCTGAGGCTGCTAGTGACGTCAGTGTCGCACGTCACGCTGACGTCATATCGGACATAAAGGATTTCCAGGTCGGGGACAAAACGATCAACGTTCCTCTTTCTCACAGCTCTGACATTTCCTCGCAGTCACACTCTCGTCTTTTGACGTCACCCAGCAATGACGTAAGTCCTGGTGTGGGCACAGGGTGGCGAGAGAGGACGCGACCTAGATCTGGTCTGACGAAACAAGTCCTGCAGTCTGCTATCGTGTCTCTTCCGCCAGTCGATGCTTGTGACCACAACGACTACGGCAATGAGGACGATCGACAACAACCTTTAACTCTAGGACGTAGGGAACCAGAAACCAGTCACGCGACACAACCAACATGTCACAGGCAAACAGTTGCCAATAGCGATGGTGCTGGCGTTAATGAAGTCACACATGTTTCCATGGAGATCCTGACGTTGCTAGAGAGGAAGGAGGAGGAGGGAAGCCAACTGTCAGAGGAGGGGGAGAAGCGTGGCGTGGAAGCGCAGATCCAGGCCTGGCAGGAAGTGCTGCAACAACTGTCACCAAGGTCAGTAAAGGCCATATCGTCTGTGTTGTTGGTGTTGGTGTTGTTTTTTGTTTTTTTTTAATCTTTTTTTTAACCAGAAGTCTTTCCTATACACTGCACTGGTCTTGTTGAATGCTCTTCCAGAGAGAATTAAGAAGTCAGGTTCTGGTAACACTTTACGTAGAAATCTTAAGACATCTTTTTTCTTCATGATGAATCTTCTTGTTTAACATGGGATTTCAAATGGGATTTGCCAAAGTGACTGTGTGCATAAGGACTGCATGAATGTCCTTTGCGTGGTCTGTGTGCACACAATGTGTAGGGCGACAGTGAAGATGTCAAAGTGTTGTTAAATGAGGTGCTTGACCCCTAGAACACATGCACCCATCAATGTTTGTGTGACCCCTAAAATACATGTACCCATCAATGTTTGTGTGACCCCTAGAACACATGCACCCATCAATGTTTGTGTGACCCCTAGAACTCATGCACCCATCAATGTTTGTGTGTGCGCGTGTATTCACTTCCCTCTCACCAACCTTGCGATCGTGCCAATATAATCATTCGATTAGTCATTTAGTTGTGTATTTCATTTACTGCCCCAACCAAATCCCTTCACATCATTTTTAACCTGACCCTTGGAAATGTGTTTAAGGTCTGTCATATCATGGCATCAGTCGCATCGTATAATCTGTCGCGTTATAGTATCTGTGGTATCGTGGCATCTGTCGCATCGTGTCGTCTGTCGCATCGTGTCGTCTGTCGCATCGTGTTGTCTGTCGCATCATATTGTTTGTCGCATCATGTCATCTATGGTATCGTGTCGTCTGTTGCATTGTGTCGTCTGTCGTATCATATTGTCTGTCGCATAATATCGTCTGTCGTATCGTGTCATTTATCGCATCGTGTCGTCTATTGTCGGTAATATAGTGTCGCCTGTCGCATCATATAGCTTGTGGGATAGTGTGTCGGCAGTCCACAGTTGTAAGACTATAGCATTTTCGCGCGCTGCCTGTGTATGGGGGAGTGGTCAATCAGAAACGACTAGTAGGTGAATCTAAGAACTTTTTCCAGAGTGAAGTGAAGCCTAAAACGAGGTTAGTTAAACACAGCAAAGTGCACTAGACTGAAGTTCGACCTGGACAAACTGCAAGACCCGGAGGTGGCAGAAATATTTCAGGCCACAATTGGACGGAAATTGGCACCACTGCTCATTTTGGGAGCTGGTGAAGTAGATGTCAACACCATGACCACAACCTTCAACCCAGCTGTGACAGATGCCGCCACGGAGTTCCTTGGAAAGCACCGGCCAAAGAAGCTGAAGAAGCTGTGGATCACACCTGAACTTTTGGACCTGTGTGATAAACGAAGAGAGATGAAAAAGGAAAAGAACACCTCACAAGGAGCTGATGCCTACCAAAAATCAATAATGACATCCTAAAAGGCATGCGCACAGCAAAGGAGAGCTGGATAGAAGATCAATGCCAGGAAATAGAGAACAGTCTGAACAAGAACAACAGCAAGAAGGCCTACCAGACTGTGAAGCGGCTGACAAGTGTTAAACAGCCCAAAGTCTCCACGATCCAAAGCAAGTCTGGCATATGCCTTACAGGAGAACAAGAAGTCTTGGACAGATGGACAGAGTACTGCTCTGACCTTTACAACCACACACCAAACGGAGACCCATGAGTTCTAGCATGTCCCGCGAACAGAGAAGAAGAAGAAATCCTCCCAAATCTCCGAGAAGAAGTTGAGGAAGCAGTACAATCGCTGAAGAAGAGGAAGTCAGCGGGATTGGACAACATACCCGCGGAACTGCTTCAAGCAGGAGGAGAAGCGATGATTGACGCACTCACCATTATCTGTAACAAGATGTGGCAGAGTGGGGAGTGGCCTACACCATGGACCCAGTTGTTTGTCATCACACTTACCAAAAAAGGTTACCTCCAGGAATGTGAAAATTACCGCACCATCAGCTTCATCGGCCATCCCAGCAAGGTGCTCCTGAAAATAATTCTCCACAGGTTGAAACCCCAAGCTGAGCAAATCATAGCTGAAGAACAAGCAGGATTCAGGGCAGGGCGAAGTACCACTGAACAGATTTTCCACCTCAGAATAATTTGTGTGAAATACCTGCAGCGAAAACATCTATATCATGTGTTTGTAGACTTCAAAAAGGCGTTTGACCGAGTCTGGCATGGAGCTCTGTGGGCAACAATGAGAGTGTACAACATCATCCCTAAAACTATTGAAGTCATCAAAAGCCTGTATGACAAGGTGCATAGTGCAGTCCTCCACAACAGCTCCACCGGAGACTGGTTCAGAACAACAATCGGTGTGCGTCAGGGATGCCTACTCTCTCCAACACTCTTCAACATCTTCCTAGAGCGCATCATGTCAGATGCCCTTGCAGATCATGAAGGCACAGTGAGCATAGGGGGAAGAGCAATCTCCAACCTTCGTTTTGCGGATGACATTGATGGATTGGCTGGAGAGGAACAAGAACTTGAACAGCTGGTACAAAGGCTTGTGACCACCTCCAGAGCCTATAGAATGGAAATAATGCAGAGAAGACCAAAATGATGACCAACAACACCAATGGCATCAACACGGACATCAGAGTCCAAGGCCAATCTCTCAACACAGTGCATAGCTTCAAATATTTAGGAGCCATTGTATCAGACAATGGGTCCCGACAGGAAGTCCTCTCCAGGATCGCACAAACAATTGCTGCCCTGGCGAGGTTGAAGCCAATTTGGAAAGACAGGACCATCAGTCTACATTCCAAGGTAAGGCTGCTCCGCTCTCTTGTCATCTCCATCTCCCTATACGCTTGCGAAACATGGACCCTCACAGCAGATCTACAACAAAGAATACAAAGCATGGAGATGAGGTGCCACAGAAGACTTCTGGGTATTTCCTATACCCAGAACATCACCAAAGACGAAGTCCGACAGACCATCACACAAGCCATTGGACAACACGATGACCTGCTCACTGTGGTGAAAAAACGGAAACTCCGATGGTATGGCCACGTCACCAGATCATCAGGTCTTGCAAAGACCATCATGCAAGGCACAGTGCAATGAGGTAGAAGAAGAGGGAGACCGAAATAGAGGTGGGAGGACAACATTCGAGAATGGACTGGCTTGACACTGAGCGAAGCCATGAGGGTTGCTGAGGACAGAGAAAGATGGAGTACGCTGGTTAAACGATCATCTGTGTTGCCCCTACGACCTCCGAGTTACGGGATAGGATAGGATAGATGCCAATGAGCTCCCTTGGTTTGTGAGTCACCTCTGGATCAACTTCAACGCCCACTTCTCACCTCCTCCTTCCCTACTTTACCCTCCTTCCGCCCCCTGTGCTCCACTCTCCCTCCACCCACACCCATCTCCGCTTTGTGATTAAATTTATGGTAGTTATACTTTCCTTCTCCACACGACAGCAGAGAGGTTATTGAGGTTATTGAGGTTATTGAGGTTTTCACTTCGGTAAGGCAAAGTCGGGTAGATCTTATCTCACAATCGGAGACATTCAGGGTATATATGTTGGCTTATAAAATCGGGTAGTTGGCATACAGCGTGCGGGGCATGAGGCAAATAAATTGGGGTGAATGTCTGTCGGCGATTCCTGGGGGTACCTACAGTAGTGATGGGGTGGTGACTATAGATTGGTAAAGTCCCTCTTTTTTTTTTCTTTACTTTTTCCCCTCTTCGTCTTCTAGTCTGTTTTGGATGTGTAAGTCTTTGATAAGATGTGTTTTGGATGTGTAAGTCTTTAATAAGATGTGTCTTGGATGTGTAAGTCTTTGATAAGGTGTGTTTTGGATGTGTAAGTCTTTAATAAGATGTGTTTTGGATATGTAAGTCTTTGATAAGATGTGTTTTGGATGTGTAAGTCTTTGATAAGATGTGTTTTGGATGCGTAAGTCTTTGATAAGATGTGTTTTGTCGTTTGTAGATATGTACCTAGAATGTCGACGTATACATGTAGATGTATACTATAGATATGTTTTGGTAACATGGGTAGTGAATCAGTGTGTGAATATGCGCAATGAGTGTGAGATTTGCGCTATATAAATGTATTTCATTATGATTATTATGATTATTATTATGATTATTATGATTATTATTATTAATTTTATTATTATTATTATTATTATTATTATTTGTTGTTGTTGTTGTGATGGGGTGAGTATAGATTGGTGACTCTTGGGGTACCTACAGTGATGATGAGAGTAGGTGTAGGCAGAGTTAGGGGTAGTAGCGGGTACTGGAGTCCGGGTGGCCACAGTTGGCACGGTGCCACAGCACTGGCACGGCTGTGAACAATGCTCCTTGGTCCCAAGACGTCGTATTGAACAACGAACAGTCAACCTTGTGCTGTGAGTGTGGTTAGCAGCGGAGAAAACAAACAAACGGCGACGAGGTCAGATTTCAGAAACAGTAGCAGACCTGTGCACATCTACGGATTTTCCTTTTTCTCTCCGATTTTCATGAGCAGAATACGGATTACTTATTAAAATTCTATTAAAATTCCGAAATTCTGATTTTTTTACTTGAATTGTCGTTACAACTTGCTATTGAAAATTTTTAAAAACTACTGAAATTTGGTTTGTTTTCTACTGATGAGCATTTTGAGTGTGCACAGGTCTGCAGTAGCAATAACACGGTTGGCGTTATCAAGTGTAGCGTTAATGCAGTATTGTGGTAAAAAGACTTGTGTTAAATAACATGTCGTTAAGTACCATTTCTTAATACAGATATTGTAGTAAAATGACTTATGTTAATTATAAGTGCCATTTCTTAATAACGATATTGTAGTAAAATAATATATGTTAATTGTAAGTACCATTTCTCAATACATACATTGTGGTAAAAGACTTGTCATAATTATGAGTGTCGTCTATGTAGTAGTAATAGTTTTCTGTGCTCAGAATTACTCAAGGCAACGAAACATCCACAATCTAATGAAAAAGTGTCCCTTAGCCTGGACCGAATCTTGCATCAGGTTAGCATTAAGAGGAAACATCACCACTCTGTCCTGACGTTTTGCGTCTGTGGCTGTATCGTGACGTCTGTGTTGTGAGCCAGTAGATTGACCTAGCGGTGGGGTGTTGGCAATGGTCCCAACTGTGTGGATCAATTTCACTGCGCTGTTTACCTGTGTTGTACAATACAACATACAGAACGGCGCTGTCGTACCTGTAATACTGCTATCCTTGCATGCATACCTGGGCGGCAGAAGGCTCACATACCTACATTTGTGACTGGCACCGCTTTGTATTGTTGGTCAGTTGCAGTGATGTACGCTTTTCCATTGATAGTACACAGAACTGTGCGGAATTTTCACTAATTTTGAACTATGAGGACTGTCATTGAAATCTGTCATTGATACTGAATTGTGTGTCATTTAAAACTGTCATTGATACTGAATTGTGTGTCATTGAAAACTGTCATTGATACTGAATTGTGTGTCATTTTTAAAAAAAAGTATTTGATAGCGGTGTCCAAAGTTGGTTGTCGGGTGGCAAGTCTAATGTAAGTGTTGCGACTTTTCTCTGGCACTTGGGCACACTTGCGGCGTCTAATTCTATCTTTAATGACAAGCTTAAGAAGATGTACCACTACTAAGAATCTGTGCGCACCAGATAAGGGGTGGGTAGGTGGTACGTGTTTATGCGTGTGCGTGCTTGTGTAAGTAGGGTGAGGTTGAGGGGGGTGGGGTGGGGGAAGGAAAGTAATGGTAGTATAGCTTACGTAGCGAAATTGGTAGCTTTGTATTGTGCCCAATGTGTGTGAAAACTCGTAGCGGCCGTTTGTGTTTGTGTGAACCCGAAGTCAGTGTGGACCTACATATTTACGGTTATGTGCTTACAAAGAGCTGAGTGCGGTGTTTGGTCAAAAGGCAAAGAAGCACCTTAGGAAATATAACGTGCTGTTGCACGACGGTTGAACGTCAGTCTCTCCCTACAGAAGTGTATTGATCAGTTAGTGACTACAGAAAGGTGCTAATCAGTTAGCGACTACAGAAAGGTGCTAATCAGTTAGCGACTACAGAACTTTGTACATTTTTTCACAGGAACGATTTTGTGCTTTGGCCTGTCCTGATCCTAAGAAAGAAAGGTTATGATAACACAGACGTAGCTCTCTTAGTTGTTCAGTAGCAAACACAATGATCAGTAGATGTCAGCGGACTGTGGTCAGTAGATGTCATCGGACTTTTGTCAGTAGATGTCAGCAGACTTTGGTTATTAGGTGTCAGAAGAATTTGGTCAGTAGATGTTAGCTGATTTTGATTAGTAGATGTCAGCAGACTTTGGTTAGTAGATGCCAGCGGACTTTGGTTAGTAGGCGTTAGAAGACTTTGGTCAGTAGGCATCAGAAGACTTTGGTTAGTAGATGTCAGCAGACTTTGGTCAGTAGAGGTCAGCAGACTTTGGTCAATTTGTGTCCAATACCACTCACAGTAGGCATGTGTCCAGATAACACTGACAGTAGACCTGTGTCCAGATAACACTGACAGTAGACCTGTGTCCAGATAACACTGACAGTAGGCCTGTGTCCAGATAACACTGACAGTAGGCCTGTGTCCATATAATAGTGACAATAGGGCATTGTCCAGAAAGCACTGAGATTAGGCTTGTGCCAACAGTGGTTAAAAGCTCAATGGCAATAACGGATTAAGATATTTCTCAATGTTAGCGGCACATGTTGGGGGAGGGTTGTGTGTGTGTGTGTGTGTGTGAGTGAGTGTGCCTGGGGGGAATGGGTGGGGAGGAGGGACATATTTGCTTGTGTCTTCTTCTGTGTAGTGGCCAGTACCTATAGTTTTATGTTTAAAACTACAGTACTTTGATAGGATATAAGGGTTAGGGTTAGGGAGGGGCCGGGTAGCTCAGTTGGTAGAGCGTCTTACTAGTAACCGAAAGGTACCTGGTTCGAATCCCGGATTGGCCAATGTGTGACCATATTATTTTCCCCTTACCGTCAACTGGTTCGCTGGTGTCAGAATAATGTGACCAGTAGTCGCCTATATGTCGTGTGACTATAATCTACAGTTACACATATTAGAATATAAGGAAGGAAATCCAGGCTTTCTCGCAGTCGCAGTGCAGCTTCACGCAGGACATGATGCAGGTCATAGAGCAGTGTTTAGAACTCTGGATACTCCGGTTGATAAGGGTGGGTCAGCTGACTAACGGCTGGGAAGAGCTGACCAGTGGTCATTGTTGGCTTAGAGTAGTTCTGATAGTTGTCATCGTCGTCAGTGCTGTCGTTTCTCTCTTCCTCTTCAGGTCAATTACGTAATTAATGAGTTATTTACATTTTATACATTATAATTATCTTATATGTCTGACCAAATTGTTTACGACATTTAGATCTGTGATTATAATTATAATGTATCCCTGCTCTTTAAACAGATTTATACATAATTAAACAAAATAGTACGCTATATAAATACACTTAGTATTATTATTAGTAGTAGTATTGGTATTATTATTAGCAAATTTTCAAAATCACAACTAATGTTAGTTAGGTTGGGTTTGAGCGCGCCACAGGCTGCGACTACGCTTTCCCCAGGGGAGGCGGCCCAGAATTTCCCTATGGAAAAAGGGACAATAAGGTAAATAAAATCTATCTATCTAAATCTATTATTATTATGTTGTTGTTGTTGTATCAAATTTTATTCATCAGATTAACATAAGTTGTACTGATCATATTATTATTATTATTATTATTATTATTATTATTATTATTATTGTTGTTGTTGTTGTTATTATGGCCGCTCTCACTGTTTGACATGACCTCAATGGCAGTGAAAGAGGTACAGAGGGATTAAGGCATTTCTTATCAAATTATTGATGAACGATAGGTCTATGGTCATTGTCAATGGCCTGCTTTAAGGCCGTTCTCACAATAAAAGCGAGAGGCGCATAGCAATAAAGACTTTATTGACGGCCATTCAGCTGTGACGGGATTTAAGTAACACTGAGCACGCCCAGATTGAATGGATCAATTATAAAATGTCTTCTAGTCTTTGTGGCACGTGTAACAACGGGTTGAATAACGTCATAAGAGTTTTCCTATCTTGTGTCATGTTGAAGACTGGGCAGCTTTGAGCAATGTTTGGTTAGACATATACATAAAGAACGGAATGGATGTTAATATCGGGGTGGTTGTGAAAACCAGGATGAATATTAATATTCGTGGTAGTTGTGAATGCTTGGTGTTTTGACAGGCATTAAAACTGGATTTCAATAGGATGAATTGCACCTCTGCTGTCGTTGGTTCCTTTCGGACAACCTGTAGGTTTTTCAGTGTTGCAATCGTCAGCCTTTCTTCAGTCCTCTTCCTAACCAAGTCATCAATCCTTACAGTCCTCAGTCCTAAAAAAAAAGTGGGGCGTTAAAATAATGATTTCTGGGGTACCGTAGCTTACTCACAATGTAGCAAATGGCACGTTAAGGAACACTAATGTTGTCAGTTTAGCGAATAGTAAAAGGAGTATAAAAGTGGAACAACTGGTGTTTAAATGTCACCCAATAGATCACAAACCTATTATGAGCTTTAAGGCAGAGCACCTGTAGTGTAAAGTTCAACATTTTCTATTATGAGCTTTAAGGCAGAGCAATTGTAGTGTAAAGTTCTCTATTATGAGCTTTAAGGCAGAGCAACTGTAGTGTCAATCAATCAATCAATCTTTAATTTAATGTCTGTTCACACATTTAGGTGATATTAGACATTGAAAATGTAACTTTAAAAACACTTTAACTATTTTAAAACATAATTTCAAAACAAACAGTCTATAAGAGTCTATCAAAAAGGGGATTGAGCAATAACTTTTACAACGTCTGTAATATTTTGATAACACATTTAGGTGATATTAGACATTGAAAATGTAACTTTTAAATCACTTTAACTATTTCAAAGCATAATGTCAAAACAAACACGCTATAAGAGTCTACCAACAGGAGATTTAGCAATAACTTTCACAATGTCTGTAACATTTGGATGATATAGAACCATGTCTACAGAATGTCCATATTCAGTTATGCTATGTCCATTTACTTTGAATATGTCTGTTAAAACTGAGCATTCAAAGAGAAGGTGATGTACTGATAGACTTGTATTACATATACATTTAACATCAGCTGAGTATTTAGTGTTCCATGCGTTCATTCTTAATTTATATATTAATTTAGAAAGTGGTCTTGAACAAGTCAGTAGAGATATATTATTTTTAATGTTATTATCATGATAAACTTCCTTTTCTAGCAAGGAAAACATTTCATGATTACACATATTCAAATTTGTTATAATTATAGAATCTGACGACCTTTGTGCTCCCTCCTTAGCTAATCTGTCACATATCTCATTCCAATGAATTCCGCAATGTGATGGTACCCAACAGAAATCAATATTTATTCCTCGAGAAATCACACAATGTATCATATGTTTAATTTCATAGATAATCTCCCTTCTATCTTTACAGTTCCACTGTTTTAATGCATACAGAACCGCTTTTGAATCAACACATACTAATATACCAAATAATTCTAAAGGTGACGTCATAATGAAATTTAAAGCCATTAGAATAGCATAAAGCTCAGCTGTAAATATAGAAAATCCCTTTCCTAAATAATATGATCTTCTGATATTTATTTCAGGTATAATATATGCTGATCCACTATCCGAAGAATCTAAAACTGATCCATCAGTAAAAATCTGCATATGGTTTTTGTAATTACTTTCAATATGATGTTTTACCTCAGTAACTAATAAATTAGGATTATCCTCTTTCTTAGTTTGGCTATAGTCAATATCAATATGTGCACATAAATGCTCCCACGGTGGAAGCAATGGTGTTAATGGAAGAACTGAAACTGATGTGATAGCAATGTCACACTTAGCAAAAAGGTCTTTTGTATAGTTTTTAATTGGCTGCAAGTACTTCATATTTTTTTGTTCTTTTGGGATAATCTTGTTGAGCGTCAATATAAATTTCATCATACACCGAATTTGGAACAGATAAACATCTTAACACATATTTGGAAGTAGCCAGTTGACGTTGTTGATTTAATGATAATATTCCAGCTTCTTGGTATATTCGTAGAGTGTTAGCATGAACTGGAACTCCTAAAGCAATTTTAATAGCCCTACTGTCAATACTTTGTAATTTATTTAATAATGAATTATTTGCTGAAAAATATGCTTCCTGACCATAAATAAGCTTTGATCGAACTAGTGATATGGCTAAATGTAATAGGGATTTAGTGTTTTGACCCCATATTTGCATATTAATAATTTTCAATAAATTCAAGGTTTTTCTTGCTTTTGTTATTAAATGCTCAATATGTAACTTCCAGTTCAACTTAGGTGTTAGGTAAACTCCGAGAAATTTTACCTGCTGCTTGTAAGCAAGAACTTCACAATTTAATTTCAAAACAGGTAATAATTTAGGATTATTTCCATTATTGAAAAGCATCAAATACGTTTTATCAGTAGACAGTTCCAGACCGTTATCTTTCAAAAACATAGAAAGATTATTGAGTTCTTCTTGGAAAAGTTTCTGTACATACATTACCACTCTCTGTTTAGTATGCTTTCTGAGAGACGTATTAATCCACATAGCAATGTCATCCGCATACTGAACTACATTTGCTGATTTTGAAATAAATGTGGGAAGATCATGAATGAGGATTGAAAATAATAATGGGGCAAGAATAGACCCCTGAGGTATTCCCATATCGATGTTATAAAAAGATGAATAAGCATTCCCCACTCTTGTGCATATAGATCTGCCACTTAAATAATTGTGTATGTAATGATACATATGACCACTTATTCCAATATGTTTTAATTTATAAAGCAGTCTAGCATGCCAAACACTATCATATGCCTTTTTGATATCAAAGAAAGCAGCAAGAATACTTTTTCTATGAGCAAACTGTTTCTTAACATGACTGGTTAATTTGACAAGATGGTCAGTTGTACACCGACCCTTTCTAAACCCTGCTTGACTTGTAGGGATTATTTTATTTTTTTCACAAAATTGAGTTAACCTGTTTAAAATTATTTTTTCTAATAATTTTCCAACTTGAGATGTCAATGCAATTGGTCTATAATTATTTACTGATGCACGAGACTTACCTTGCTTATGTACTGGAATAACTACAGACTTCTTCCAGATAGTAGGGAGAATTCCACTTTGCCAACATCTTTGGCATAATGAATGTAGCAATTTTTTAAATGTAGCTGGCAAGTGATTCAGTAATTGATAAGAGATACCATCTAGACCAACAGCAGTTTTGTTTAATGAAAAAGATTGTAAAGTTTCTAAAAACTCTTCATAATTAATAGGAGCATTTAAATAATGCAAATTATCTGGTATAGGATCTTCATATTCTGCTTTAATTTCTTCTTCTTTTCTAAACATTTGTGTATGTAAATCAAGACTATTGGACAATGAATTTACTGAGAAATGTTTTGCAAATGCTTCTGCTTTATCCTCAGATGAGGGGAAAATATTGTCTTGCAATTTAACAGGATAAGACTGTAGATTAAAGCCATTTTTCATCTCTTTAACTTTTCTCCAAACCTTATACATATCTTTTGACTCGGTTATTTCTGACATGCAGAATTCTGACCAATAATGTTTCTTCGCACTGGCAATAATTCTGTTGCAATGTATTTTAGCATGTTTCATGATTGTAAAATTGTCAAAAGTTTTATTCCTAATCCAATTTTTATATGTGACCTTTTTATTGTTAACAGCTTTTTCACATTCATTGTTCCACCACACATTTCCCGAATGAGATATTCGCTTCTTTTGTTTGCATCTTGGAATACTTTTTTCTGCTGCCATCAATACAGAATCTCTAAATTTTGAGTAAAAAATTTCTACATCCTCATCATAAACGTTATTAATATCATTATTTTCTAGACATGTTTTTAAAAAGTCCCAATTTGCATATTTATATTTGAATTTAGGTATCTTATCTTCTTTTTGTCTTAGTTCTGTTTCTTGTTCATTCAAAGTTATAATAATTGGAAGATGATCACTCCCTAAACAATCGTCAAGAGGGCACCAAACAGAATTTAAGGCAATATCTGGAGTGGCAAGGGAAAGATCAATAGATGTAGACCTGTGATAAGGAACGTCAGGAATTCTAGTAAATTGACCGTCATTTAATAAACACAATTTAGAATCTAATAAATTATCAACAAAACGATTACTTGTTGTAATTTGACATCCCGGTTCCCACCAAGGAGAATGAGCATTGAAGTCCCCCAAAATGATCCACTTCTCATCTGACTTACCTATAGTTTTTACCCAGTCAGAGTTGTCTTCCTTTGGACCATCTGGCATATAAACGGACATTATATTAAAAATGGTGTGCTTATTTATTTTAATCATTGCAACACTTCCAAATGTATTTTTTACTGTTTTTGGTATTGGTGATGGAATTGAACAATATTCTAAATCACATCTTACGTACAGGGCTGTTTGAACCTTTTGTGTGTCGTTACTAGTTTGGAATAAGGGAGAAAAGTAATAATTTTTTAGTTTTGGTAATTTGTTATTATTGAGGTTTAGTGACTGTAACGCTAATACAGCATAATTTTCCTGTGATATATGTTGTTGAAAAGACAGTAAATTTGTGCCTAGTGATCGACTATTCCACTGAAATAATTTTACATTTTGTTCATTCATTTTACAGTTTAAATTGTATATTTATACATTTATATATATAGATTATATATATAGTAATTCTGGTAACCCAATGTCCCTAATACCACTTGACGGGGAAAACTGGCCGGGATGCTGGATGCCACCTGTCTCTAACATCATAGTAGCCGAAGCAGTCACTTGTCTGGTAACGCCGGGCAATTCTCTTGGGGCTAGGTTTTCTCCACAGCATGCTATGGATAAAACGTCCAATGTTACCAGCCAAAATGCTTGACCCTTTTCTGTTCGGATGAAGGTGGTCCCTCATGGTATAACCAGGCATGTTGTCATGGGACACAAAGGTGATGTTGTATAATAATAATAATTGTAGTGTAAAGTTCTCTATTATGAGCTTTAAGGCAGAGCAACTGTAATGTAAAGTTTTCTATTATGAGCTTTGAGGCATAGCAATTGTAGTGTAAAGTTCTCTATTATAAGCTTTAAGGCAGAGCAACTGTAATGTAAAGTTTTCTATTATGAGCTTTAAGGCATAGCAATTGTAGTGTAAAGTTCTCTATTATAAGCTTTAAGGCAGAGCAATTGTAGTGTAAAGTTTTCTATTAGGAGCCTTAAGGCAGAGGAAAACATTCGAGAATGGACTGGTTTGACACTGAGAGAAAGCCATCAGGGCTGCTGAGGACAGAGAAAGATGGAGTATGCTGGTTAAACGATCATCTGTGGTGCCCCAACGACCTCCGGGTTACGGGACAGGATAGGATAGGAAGGCAGAGCAATTGTAGTGTAAAGTTCTCTATTATGAGCTTTAAGGCAGAGCAATTGTAGAGTAAAGTTGAACATTTTCTACAGCAGCACACCATCACACAAGCCATTGGACAACACGATGACCTGCTCACAGTGGTGAAAAAACGGAAACTCCGATGGTATGGCCGCGTCACCAGATCATCCGGTCTTGCAAAGACCATCGTGCAAGGCACAGTGCAAGAAGGTAGAAGAAGAGAAGACCGACAAAAGATATGGGAGGACAACATTCCAGAATGGACTGGTTTGCCACTGAGCGAAACAATCAGGGTTGCTGAGGACAGGGAAAGATGGAGTACGCTGGTTAAACGATCATCTGTGGTGCCCCTACGACCTTCGAGTTAATAATAATAATAATAATAATAATAATAATAATAATAATAATAATAATAATAATAATAATAATAATAATAATACAGAATGCTATATACGCGCCTTTCCCCAAATCAATCAGGCTCAAAGCGCGGCGATCTATACCAACATACACGCTCATCTGTCACATTTACCCTCACACACACACTTAACACACATCCATCACTCAAACATGTGGTGTAAAGGCAGGGAGATCGCTATTAGAAGACAGAAAGAAAATCGAATTTTTATTTTTGAAATTTTTATATTGACTGCGTCCTGTACCATTATTGAAGGGAGGGAGGAAACCGGAGTGCCCGGAGAAAACCCTCGGTGACCTCAATAGTCTCGTACCTAAGTCACATACGTTCGCCCCTTGCGGGAATCGAACCCGCGACCTTCGGCATAGGAAACCGGCGACTTATCCACTGCGCCACGAGTTACGGGATAGGATAGGATAGGATGGGATGTAGGCCTATGTGTTAGCCATCCTGACCAGACAGCTGCTTTTTTTCTGCAAACATCTTCAGTAATCGCGCCACAGAAAACTTTGCTAATGTGCCATCACAAGACTATCTCAACAGTATTCTACACTGTCGCGACAGTTTGCCTGTCAAAGTTTTGTCTCGTGCGCTGCTCCAAAAAACTAAAGAATGAAGAGTAACAAAGCTGGATCTGGAAGAACAGTAGAAGTAACAAATTGTCGGGTTAAGACTTAGCCGCTCGGCGAATAGTGTCAGTCAGTCTAACGCAGCGACTATGAAGTGTTGACAAAAGATACTTCAGCAGCGTTCAAAAGCCCCCGTGGTTACGCTGATACCTGTGATACGGTATCAGGGCCACGTTGCACTGTTACATAGGCACCAGTGATACGGTATTAGAGATTTATTACTTTGTGAACAATCCGGGACTTGTCTGGCAGCGTGATGATGGGGAAAGCATTGAGCTCTCTCTCTCTCTCTCTCTCTCTCTCTCTCTCTCTCTCTCTCTCTCTCTCTCTGTCTCCCCCCTCTCTCTTTCGCTCTGTACTTTACCAGGTTATGTATCCGTTATTATAGTTTACCAGGTTATGTATTATTTATTATAATTTACCATGTTATGTTTCAGTTTATATATCAGTTATGGAAGACAAAAAGATTATGTAGAATACAAGTGATAAAGTCTAAAGAGATGGGGTTGGAGTTTATTGGTATCATCTTAGATATAATCCTTATTAGAATGTTATTCTCCTTGGAATGATAGGAAAGATCTATCTCTGCTAGCGCCTCCCTTTTGCCAATGGTTGGCATTTGTGGTTTGTGACATAGATACAGATGGCCATTTGGCTGTGTTTGTGGTTTGTGTCATAGATACAGATTATATAAAGCAGAGCGGTTTGGTACATAATTTTTTTCATTTTTCATTATGTGTTTTCTTTCCTGTTTTATTTATTTATTTTTTAAAATAAAGTTTGCTTTGATTGAATTTTGTATGTTGTTTTTGGTGGCAGTAGTTGAAAGAATAACATTTTATTTTTTTTTAAAGAATAATATTTTAATAATTTTAATACCAAGTGAGTGCGTTGCTTTAGTTGTAAGAAATTCTTTTTGAAGTAATAAAAAAATCTGTATTTTATTCTTTTTAATGCTGTTGTAGTTTTAGCGCGATGTTACTGATTATGTGTGTGAGTGCGTAGGTGAGTGGGTGTGCCTAGGTGGGTGTGTGTGTGTAAGTGTGTGTGTGTTATAAAGAGAGACACAAGTACAGTTTATTCCATAATGTTATATTTTAGTAATTGTTTACATTGTTGGTGTATAAATTGAACCTAGGTCCAATTTACCCCTCGTTTAAGTTCAATTTACCCGCTATTTCGAGAATGGACTGGCTTGACATTGAGCGAAGCCATCAGGGTTGCTGAAGACAGAGAAAGATGGAGTATGCTGGTTAAACGATCATCTGTGGTGCCCCAACGACCTCAGAGTTACGGGATAGGATAGGATTACCCGCTATGGTGTCTAAATTGGACTTTCGCAACTTTTTTAAAAAAAAATCAATCTCAGACAGAAATTGTTGACAATACCATAGGTGTAATGTCTACCTTTTAAATGAAATTCATGCTTGTGGGTTTTGTCTACTTTCCACCAAAATATCAAAGAAGTTCCTTAAGGGGTTCAATATACCCACTACTACTACTACTACTACTACTACTACTACTACTACTACTACTACTACTACTACTACTACTACTACTACTACTACTACTACTACTACTGTTATTTATGTGCTAAGATTAAGATTTTGTTATTGTCTTTGTTGTTATTATGGCCGTTATTTAAATGCTGTATAACGCACTTTCGTCTTCATCATCTCTCTTTGTTTATGATTTCACAGAATTTCGGCAGCTAGCAGCAGCAACAACGGACGCCGCGGCAAACGGCGGCAACATTCACGACATGTGACACTGTCGGACTCGGACGATGCTGACCACGTCTCCGACCTTTCCCTCCAGTCTGGTATGTTGATGATGATATTGTTGATGACGCCGACGATAATGATGATGACAACGATGACGACGTCGATGTTGATGATGATGTTGATGATGATGATGATGATGATGATGATGATGATGATGATGATGATGATGATGATGATGATGATGATGATGATGATGATGATGATGATGATGATCTGATGATGATGATGGTGATGAGGTTAGTGTTATAATATCACGGTACGGTTGTTACAGGTAACAACTCGCGGTCCTCTTCACGCCCAAGTTCAGGGTCACGACGTCGACGTCGTGCAGCCAAGAACAGCGACAACAGCCACAGCAACAGCCGCTTGAAGCGACGCTGCGGCCGCAGCTCAGACGACTACGGCAATACTGACGATGACGACGACGACATAATATCTGATGACTCCCTGACTCGGTCGAGTACACAAGATGGAGCCAATTTTGCTGCAACGTCGGAGATCCACGGACTGCGATCCGACATTCAGCAGCTGACGGACAACCTTAATACTCACGTCATTCCCTTATCTGCTGAAATCACACCTTTATCACCCCGTATTGTTGACTGGACACTGCAAGCGTTGAATAGAGATCAGCATAGAACTGCAGGAGGCAGCGAGGTGATTAACACAGCCATGGCGGATAGACCACCAGACAAGGTGCCCAAGCTTGTCACCTACTTCGAGTCTGAAGTATCGGGGAAGGATAGGGCACCACGTGACCATAGTCAGGGTAGAGGGCGTGGTAGGGGCGGAAGAAGGTGGCGTGGTGACAGACAGCGGGAATCATCCGTACAAAGTGACGAAGGTTGTACGTCGGCGTCGGAAGGAACGCAGACTGAAGGCAGCAGCGTAGTGATGGGGAAGGCCCCGGTGTCTATTCTTAGCGCGGGAATTCCCAGTGTCGCCACTAACGGCGCCTTTGAAGACGTGTGCGGCGCTAGCCAGGTACAGTCAGCCTCCAGCATCAAGGCCGGCACACGCCGCTCGTGGCTACTGTCCATCACTCCCACCGACTCCTGGCACAACACCGATGACGTCACCACACGAAGGACGCGAGCGGGCGATGACGTCAGTGCAGAGAAACGTCAGCGCCAGGTTCGACTGTCGGACCTTCACACCAAGTACGGACTGCAAAGCGACGTTGAAGTGACTGATCCCGATAACGTCATGCAGCAACACCGTAAAGCAGTGACGTCACACAGAGATGAGGACGGCAAGGTAATATCTTACTTCGTGTGTCGTATGTAGCCTCTGGTTGTCTTAGTAACTATGTACTGACTGTAACCTTACGATTTGTTTGTGTTGCGTGTGTGTGTCTGGGGTGGAGAAAGGGTTATGATATGGTTTTAAAGATAGTTAGGGTCACAGTGAAATTAGTTAATCATTGTGCAAAGGGTCCAGCGCACTACAAGGGTCCGAATTCACAGTGATAGTTTATGTGTTTGGTGTGTGGTCAAGTGATAGTCTATGTATTTGGAGTGTGACCAAGTGACTTAGTTTTTTTTTTAAATAACGTTAACAGATTAAGGTTAATGTGGTAGTAATATGTCAGAGCAGGAGCAGCGTCATGCTAGATGGTATATCATGCTGGTGCTGTGTGTGCAGGTACAGCTGGAGGTGTTGCTGAGTCAGGAAGAGACGCGCGTGCACTACAACGTGCACAAAACGGAATACAAGACCTACTCTCTCAGCGACAGTGACCTCACCTCCGTGCCCGAGAGCATCAGCGTCAGCCTGACGGAAAGCACGACACACACGCGCGAAGACCGCTTTGAGACGCTGACCAAGGAGCGCGTGCTTTTCGACACGCAGAACCAAGAGGCAGGCGAGGGCGCTGACGTTATCGTGTTGAGCAAGACGTTTGCGGGAGGTCACGTCATAGCCTTTGAGCAGGAGCGTCAAGACGGCCACTTCAGAAGAGAAAGTTCCGTGGAGCGACACTTAACGGACCAGGACTCCACAGCTAGCCTCCAAGTCAAAGATAAAGGGTCGGATTCTTCCAGCAGATCTCTGTCTCCAACGTCCCACCCATGGGACACCTCTCACAGTACGAGAAGCCCGACAGATCAACGACCAAGTGACGTCAGGCGTGACTCATGGTCGTTGGACCAACGTCATAATGAGTCATCCTCCTCGCCAGGACCGCGTTCGGCATTTTGTTACCATGGTGAACAGACGTACGACAGTGACGTGCCAGCCGACTCCGGCGTCACCGAGGTGTCAACGTCAGAAGGTATGACGTCACATGACGAAGATGTCGGCGACAGCATATTGGACGGCAGTCATCCAGAGTCATCGGGCAGCTGTATGACGTCACCGGGAACAATCACGCGCGTCACACCAAAAGGTGAAGACATCAGCAGGTCGGTGCCCGTCAGTGACGTGGGCGTTATGGGCGGCCAGCTGCATCAGACCACGGACATGCCGCACGACGTTCTCCCGCGGACAGAGGCAGGGATTCATACAACACAGGCCCTCACTATGACAGAGACACAGGCAGGGATTCATACTACACAGGCCCTCATTATGACAGAGGCACAGGCAGGGATTCATACAACACACGCCCTCATTATGACAGAGGCACAGGCAGGGATTCATAAAAAACAGGCCCTCACTATAACAGGGACACAGGCAGGGATTCATACAACACAGGCCCTCACTATGACAGAGGCAGAGGCAGGGATTCATACAACACAGGCCCTCACTATGACAGAGGCAGAGGCAGGGATTCATACAACACAGGCCCTCACTATGACAGAGACAGAGGCAGGGATTCATACAACACAAGCCCTCACTATGACAGAGGCAGAGATTCATACAACACAGGCCCTCACTATGACAGAGGCAGAGGCAGGGATTCATACAACACAGGCCCTCACTGTGACAGAGGCACAGGCAGGGATTCATACAACACAGACCCTCACTATAACAGGGACACAGGCAGGGATTCATACAACACAGGCCCTCGCTATGACAGAGGCAGAGGCAGGGATTCATACAACAAAAGCTCTCACTATGACAGAGGCAGAGGCAGGGATTCATACAACACAGGCCCTCACTATGACAGAGGCAGGGATTCATACAACACAGGCCCTCACTATGACAGAGGCAGAGGCAGGGATTCATACAACACAGGCCCTCACTGTGACAGAGGCAGAGGCAGGGATTCATACAACACAAGCTCTCACTATGACAGAGGCAGAGGCAGGTATTCATACAACACAGGCCCTCACTGTGACAGAGACACAGGCAGGGATTCATACAACACAAGCTCTCACTATGACAGAGGCAGAGGCAGGTATTCATACAACACAGGCCCTCACTATAACAGGTTCACAGGCAGGGATTCATACAACACAGGCCCTCACTGTGACAGAGACACAGGCAGGGATTCATACAACACAGGCCCTCACTGTGACAGAGGCACAGGCAGGGATTCATACAACACAGGCCCTCACTATAACAGGGACACAGGCAGGGATTCATACAACACAGGCCCTCACTATGACAGAGGCACAGGCAGGGATTCATACACCAACACATGCATTCGCTAGGACTGGCGCCACGGACAGCAATGGGCACGTCTCAAGGAAACAGCCCCGTATGCAACAGCTACAAGTGGAACTGGTCTTACCGGACACGCCGCCACCCAGACCCGGATTGCAGCACGACCCGCTGTTGTCTGTGACGTCACAAAGTTCACTGTCACTCTCGGTATTGTCTGACGGGTCTGTCGTCACACCAGTGGCGGTGCTTGGACAAGATTCTGGGGTGGATCAGCAGTCTGCTACGCATGCTGAACAATATTACAATTCTTCGCTTTCTACACACCAATCTGGACCGCTTGCTACACACCAAACTGGGCCGCTTGCTACACTACAAAAAACGACCCAGCAACGACAGCCTGTTCAAAGTGACGCACTCCAGCCTGATGCACAAGTACACCTGGATGTCTCAGACTCTACATCTGGACTGCAGTCTGCGGAACGGGGGATGGTGTGTGAGGGAAGCGAGCCTGTAGCGGCAGCCAGTGAAGCGAAGTGGGCGAAATCAGGATCGGGACTCCTCCACACAACAGACGGCAGAGTGGTCACTGTCGTCCCTCAACAATCTTGTCTAACTAACCACAGCGGTCAACGTCACACAGCCAGTCAGGGAGGGCAAACGGAGCACGCGCAGCTGTCATACGATACACCAACAGCAGGAGAATGTGAACGTCCATCCAAGATATTACAGGCCCAAGACACAAAGACACCAGAATTGGCACAGGCCAAAGACATAAAGACACCAGCATTGACACAGGCCCAAGACATAGAGACACCAGCATTGACAAAGGCCCAGGAAATAATGACGCCAGCATTGACGCAGGGCCAGGAAATAAATACATCGTCGCTGTTTCAATCTCAGTGTTCCAATTTGGACGAGAAAATGGATATAGCTGCCTCTTTCCTTCAGGTTGGAGACCACGCAGCTCCAGATTACGTCTTGCGGGTTCCCAGCGTGAGAGAAGTGGAGTTAGAGCACGTGCAAGGTCTACCATGGCCCACGGCACATCACGGCAGCGACTGGCGACTGCTGTTCCCCTATTGCCGCGACGGATTGCTCTTGTATACCTGTAGCCAACAGCACCAGGAGCCTTACGACTGGGTAGAGGTGTACAGGGCGGAGACTGCAATCGCCACACCCCAGACCACGCCCAGGTCCAAGAGCAGGAAGGACTCGGAGGACGCAGCGGAGGCCCTTCTGATGGAGGTGAAGAAACGCGTGAAGGCAGAAGAGGTAGAAAATTGGGTGTTTGCTGAAGACACGTTGACGGCGTCACACTCTTCTGTGACGTCAGACGACGCGTTTCACAGCATGCTCAATAGTCCTCCCGGACTGTCCACCAAACCATGTCCCCAAGACACGTCCAACGTCCTTCCCCCAGGTGTCCCACAGCTGTCACTCTCTCACAGCAACTTCTCCTTTATGCCACGCCCAACCCCGTCCTCCTCATCGTCACGAGTATCGACAGAAGACTCATTCAACAGTGCGGACAGCGCGGAATCGTCACTCTATCGCACGCCACAGCAGTCGCCGCCCGCCCTGAAGACGTCACCACAGGTGGTCGTCGAGGAAGATCCCAGACCGATGCTGTCGCTGTCTCCAACGCGGCGTGATGATGTCACAGCTGATGTACTTAGTGCCGTCGCGGCGGCTGTAGGGCGACAGTTGTTGGGCAAGCCTGGGGACGTCGACGCCGTCAGGGAAACGCTCAAACACGAGGTACGTCCCTTCTTGCGCGTTCATGCGTGCGTGTGTGTGCATGTGCGTGTGTGTGCATGTGCGTACGCGCTGGTAGGATATCGCGCGGTTCTGCGCTGTCCAGGATGAAGGCAGTGTATCGTATAGTTTTGCACTATGTATAGGTAATGCCAGACGGCAGCGCCGTGTAGTTTTCCATGTCGTATTGACGGTTTCCTGTCTTGTCGTGTGCTTGTGGGGCAGTGGTGTACAGTGTATCGTGTAATATATGTTCTCATATCGTTACTGTATCATTCGTGTTACCTATAGTATTATTTTGTCTTGCGCTGTGAGCAGGTGGAACGCAAGATTGCCAGACTGCAGCGCCGTGTACGATCACTCAGCGACTCTGCTATCAGCTCCGACTTCACCGAGACGGAGTCGACGTCTGTGTCTCCGCGCACCTCCCGCATCCCTGTTACTGACGTCAACAAGGAAGCCTGTGGCGTTACGCTGTTCAGTACAGTGGCGCCACACACGCAGTACGAGGTTTACTTCGCTCGCAAACAGGAAATGACGTCAGCAGACAAGACATTGGACGACTCCGGCAACATCCAGGACGACGGTTGGCATGACAACACGGTCACAGCGAATACGGACCATCAGCCGTACCAAGCATTGCCTGACCACAGTACCACAGCCTCCTACACGATGACGGGGACTGGCGTGGTCAGCAAAGCGGGAGTCAAACCCCCGACAGCTCCGAAGACAGGGCATGCAGCAGGGGATGGCGTTGACCGAGTGGTTAGAGAGAGAGAAGCGGCGCCCCCGGAACAAGAGTTCAACTACCGCTCTCCGCCCTCGTTCGCCACGTCCGGCTTTAGCAGTCACGTGACGCCAGACTTGGACCTCCTACCAGGCCGTTTTCCAGAACACTTTTTGAACGCCGAGCTACCCGCGCAGGAGTCGTGGCCCACCTCAGCTTTTAGCCGTCGTCATCATCTACGTCATCAGTCACCTCATCGACATCGCGGCATGGCGGGCAGACGGTGTCGGAGCAGCGACGATGCGAAGGACATGGGGTTAAACCAAGAATGGCGGCAACTGAAACAGGGCAGGATGGTGCTAACTGTAGCCACAGCCCCCAGCAACCCGGACACGCCCACTCCCACGCCCAAAGACACACTCAGAGGCCAGTTCAGTAACAGTGTGGGGGAGGAGACAGATTATGGGTGGAACTCAATGGCGGTGGATTTGTGGGAGGGGCACTTCCACCCCACCAAGAGCGGAGACAGGTTGTTGATGTCTGCTGAAGAACGAAAGCAGGGAGCTATGGGACAACTTCATCACGGCCTGCTCGTGTCGCAACAGCCGTTGGCGGCCAGTGAAGGATTACCGCATGCCTGGCTAGTGGCGCATGAAAAAGCCAGTACGCTGCTTCCCTCACAACCTGACCTTCACACACTTCACCAAGGAGACCCAGCAATAGATGTCTCCGCTCCAACGGCTGTCATCATGCAAGCGGTTCGTCAAAATATCAGTGTCGTCACATCTAACGTCTCAGTGCGAGGCAGCAACGTCTCTCCATCTCTCTCCCTCCTTTCTGACATCAGTAGAGGTCATGATCGGGCAACTTCACCTGACCTTGAACTCTCGGGTGAACGACCAATGAGTTCGGAAGTGACGTCAGACAAACTGGCAACGATGACGTCAGAAATAAAGGTGATGATGCTTCCTTCTGCTTCTTCTTTATAGCCCGTGCTTTCTTCTTGTAATATTCCTTGTAATGCTTGGGGAAGATCTGTATTGTGTATTCAGTAACGTAATACTTAGCGGTGGAATGTTTGAGGAACATTAAAGGTCTGTATTGCGTAATGTATTACACTGTAGTGTAACACTTAAGGGCAATTGCAGATCTGTATTCTGTATTGCACAATACTATGTAATATTATTTTTGTTTTGAGGAGGTTTGGTACGTTGAAATCAGTAGTTAGAATTTGCTGAAATGAGGGATATTTTAAAGCAAACATCCTGACACATAACATGCACACAAAAGTAGGACACGCCATGCTCATTTAGAATTTAGAGCATAATTTTTGATTTTGGGTAGGTCAATCTTGACAGAAAAGTAGGCCACGCCATGCTCATTTACAAGTTAGAACATAATTTCTGATTTGGGGTAAGTCAACCTTTACAGAAAGGTAGCACAACAGCAAATAAACGCATAGGAGAAAAGAAAATGAAGATGTGGGTGTCAACGCACGGGAAGATCCTCATGCGGCCCTTACCCCAAAATACGCAATGATTTCAGGGGGGTGCCGCACCACTGTCCACCCAGTTGTAATAGTGGCTCCCTCCAACCGCCCGCTCTAAATTTTGAAGACATACGTCATTGTCAAATCTTTGATGCTTATTCTCAGTTCTGATATCGTATCCTCAACCGACACACACATCTATCCCGGAAACGATGCACCCAGTATGTCAACGCACGGGAAGATCCTCATGCGGCCCTTACCCCAAAATACGCAATGATTTGGGTGCCGCACCACCTGCCGCGGTTGCCTCCGAATTCTTAATAAATAGGCGGTGTGTGCAATTGAGGACAGAGTCACAGCATCAAAGATGAGAACACGCGCGCACTTGCACCATGAACGCGTACACTCTGAGTATGATAGTGATATAAATCAACTTATTCAACTCAATGATGATGTTTATGAATGATGAGAACAATGATATAGTCAAATACGATTGAATTGTGTTTGGACTAACAATCCAGGGTTGTGTCATCTGCTGTTCATGATGAAAATAACACAAAGAGGCTACTTATCTTTAATATCGAAACTGGAGAACGGATACTAATGTTCACGTTTCCAATGATGATGAAAAAGGTCACTGTCTTTTACTGCTCTTTTGTCGTTGATTTTGCCGTGATGTTCTGGGTACATTGATGTTGGTGTTCCCCGACGACTTCCACACAACTCCCGGCCTGCACTTGTTGCGCCTGAAACGATCAGGTGGTGACCTAATGTCCCAGATATGAATTTTCTATAACGAACCACAGGTATAGTGTAATGTTCGTCGAAGCATTAAAAATGTTGTATAATGATAACACATGATAGTTGATAATGAATGATAGATGAGATGACTGATGATCCTTCTTTCATGCTTCCACTTTCATGCCTTACATACAATGACATAAACAAACACTTCTGCCAAGTGCTCTCCAAACCGGATCCTCTGCAAGAGATCTAAATCTGAACATAAACATATATCTATCAACAATGTGAAATGAAGTCTAAAAGATCTAAGAATCGGTCTAGAATGCGCTGAGGCTAAAAATATAGAAACAATGATGGAAAAGTTACACTTATTTCACACGAAAATAAACTAACATAGAATAAAACACATTGTTATTATTGTTTTGTTTACCTATATGGCTATCTATCTGGCATCTGTTAGCCTAGTATAGCCTAGCTGAACACGTACCCACGATGGCGCATGAATATTATTATTGTTTACGTTAACCTACATAGCTAGCTATCTGGCATCTGTTAGCCTAGTATAGCCTAGCTAAACACGTACCCACGATGGCGCATGAAGAAGTGAACCCAACGGTTCGTGAAAGCAAAAATGGCTTCCCCCACGGGTAACGACCAGTTGACGACCTTGGTTATTGGACTCTGAGTCAGTGAAAGCTGATGGTCACTCCCACCCGTACGTTTCGGCTGACTCGCCCTGTAGCTAAGGTACCTCTCGGTATCCTTGATCGATTATTCCCAACGGGTGTGCCTTGCACTAGTTAATGCCGTGTTGGAATGTCTCCTGAGTCGCGATGTCTTCTTGTCGCCCGTGAAGCCTCTGTTTACCCCAACTATGACGCAATCCGCTGTCTATGACGTATGATATGCCGACGTCAAAACATAATCTTTGGAATTCTATTAAGACTGAAAATCCAAAGGCACCCAAAACATTGTCATTTGAACATCACGAAAAACAAAACAAACGATGCACCGTTGCTGACAGAAGAGACGCAATTTTACGCGACAGTGGGCATGCCAACCACTAGCAAGGTAGAATAAGGGTTTGCAAACAAATTGAGAACATCGTTTTCTTTGCAAAGTACATATTAGTAAGACTAATACTTTTTCAGGTTTAATAAAAAATTGCAATTTGATTCTGTCAAACTAAAATGTTGATGCACGCTCATTGTTATCATCTTGACATTCACTACAAAAATTAACATAGATCGCCGAGCTAAATTTTGACGAGGGGATGGGCAAAGCGTAATTACACCAAGAATATACACAAAGAATGTACACAAAGAATGTACACAAAGACTGTGTAAGCTTATATACCTTTGCCCACCCCCTAGTAAAAACTAAAAGTTTTGGCGAAATCCACAATTTACTTGAAAAGATACTGAGAATGTTCCGAAACTTTGCAGACATAACCTTCAATATCATCTTGTTGCATTCCGCCCCTGAAGGGTTGAGTGTATAATATTATGTTGCATTGCGCCCCTGAAGGGTTGAGTGTATTCACAACTTTCCGGCACCTCTCATAAAAAATCGTGGGTATCGCCATTATAAATTAAAACGAGGTTATATGAAACCAAGTTCCGGTTTGGCTTGTTTTGCTTTTATCAAAGCTTGATGCGTGACTTTTAAATATGGCAAATTGCCGAAAACGAGGGCCTGAAAACTCTTGTAGTTTTCCATAGCTTCGCCATCGCAACCTTCACAAAACACGAAGTAACTGACTATGTTAGGCTAGCGTTGTGGCCAAGTGGGCTAAGGCGGGACTAACTTACCTTGTCCACAAGCCAGAAACCAATGGCGCCTGACAGGTGTGGGTTCGAGCCAGCATCTGGGCGTTATGTTTTTCCTAATATTTTTTAAAAATTCACAAATAATGTTAGGTAGGTAGGGTTTAGGCGCGCCACTGGCGATAGAAAGGGATAATAAACTGCAGCAAAAAAAATAAAAATATGTGAGGGTACGATACAGGTGGCCAGTGACACATGTTATTATTCTTGAATATTTGGAAATAACTCACTAAAACACGCGGAGAAAAAAAACAGGAAGTATTTTTCATAGAGGGGATTCCCGTTGGTGCATAGGCTAGCAGAAAAGTGTGAATATGTTGCATTGCGCCCCTGAGGGGTTGAGTGTATATGTTGCATTCCGCCCCTGAAGGGTTGAGTGTATATGTTGCATTCCGCCCCTGAAGGGTTGAGGGTATATGTTGCATTCCGCCCCTGAAGGGTTGAGTTTATATGTTGCATACTGTTTGTAGGTCGGTCGGTCTGTATGTATGTCTGCAGCCTACGATTCAATAAAAATTTCCAATTGTGAATATAGTGTATATTGCACAGGGAATAGTGAATATTGCATAGCGAATAGTGAATATTGCATAGCGAATAGTGTATATTGCATAGCAAATAATTAATATTGCATAGCGAATAGTGAATATTGCATAGCGAATAGTGAATATTGCATTGCGAATTATTAATATTGCATAGCGAATAGTGAATATTGCTTAGCGATTAGTGAATATTGCATAACGAATAGAATATTGCATAGCGAATAGTGAATATTGCATAGCGATTAGTGAATATTGCATAGCGAATAGTGAATATTGCATAGCGAATAGTGAGAAGAAAAAAAAGAAAGAAAGTGCACTTGTGCTAATTGTTTTGTTCAATGTTTCAGGACTCTCCTGCTGACAGTCAGGGCATGGGAAGTCCATATGAACAACGCCCATTTCCGCCCAACGCTGACGTCATCAGTTTATCGTATGACGCCACAGATTGTTTGCAGCTGGGCGACAGGACGACGGACGTACTGCTGCGTGACGTAGCGTACGAGGACGTCGACGAAGGACGACGGAGGTTGCTGCACCTCAAGTCGCTGTCGTGCTCCAACCTAGGACAGGGAGGACAGACCAGGGACGACGACACGGAGGTGTTTGGCCACTGGCAGATAGGCTGTTGTGTTGTATGATGCGTCATCGTCGTCGTCATCGTCGTTGTTGTTGTAGTTGTTCACTTGTTGCCGTTGTTATTGCTGTTGTTATTATTATTTGTCGTATTGCTGTTACAGCGGGAGCGGGCGGCGTCCCTAGCGTACGTGGAGGATTGGATGCAAGAATTATCGTCAGAAGAACGAGCTAGCTCCAGCGATAGTATCTGCTTCGTCTTCGTGGGTCAATCGGGTCGTGCGGCGCCACGTCAGGACAGGGGGGAATCACCGTCAGGGTCAGAGACGTCGGAGCAGCTGGCGGCCTACACCAGGTCGACGGAGAGCGTCGGGGCGGGGCGTGATGTGTTGCCGTTGTCAGAACGCTCCGCCTCCTGCGGCAACCTCTACGACGCCTCCACCCACACCGTGCCCAACAAGGTCAAGGTCACACTACATCGTTCACGCTCGGCCAGTCTGCTAGATGTTGCCACTAGCGTTGACGACGACATCGACGACGACGGCATCTTCCCGCCATGCGCGCACGACGACGACTACGACGATGTTACCTCAAATGGTTCAAACATCGCTTGCAATGAAGAGAACAGCGTCACAAATCCTTCGTACATCCGTCGAGCCAATCTTGTGGAACCCGAATCCTTGCACCTCCTCAACACCGGCCCACCCTCGTTATTACCGCACGGCTCTACCCAGGACATGGCGGCCACAGTGGTGGAGGTGGAGTCTGGCCGACCCTACTTCAAGTACCGCACTCGTTTCAATCAACCAACACTCATTGAGGGCGGTATGCAGACAAATGATGAAGTCATTCCGCGCAGGACGAGTCGTTCTGACCAGCATCCAATGACGTCATCAAACGTCGGCAGTCCGTTAGCGTTGACCGACCAGGTGGAACAGGCAACATCATTACATCACCAGAACCTGTCCCCTAGCAACGAGCGATGGCTAGAGTTATCGCACTTGATGCTGGAGACGACGCAGATCTTAAACAATCTGCAGCAGACGCTTCCGCAGCACCTGACCTCCCCCCGAACCTCCACTGGCTCCCACTCTAGCAGAATGGGCCTTGAACAGCAACACTGCAGAGCTACGCAAACCGACTCCACAGAGGCCGTGTCCGGCAGTCCCAGACTGTCAGAGTTTAAACAGTGGGCAGCCGCACAAACTCAAACGCACGTTTTCAGAGGCCAGCAAGTTGCCAGCTTGGACACAATCTTTCAGACGTCCACTCCTGGTACTGTTGTCATCAAGGTCAAGGATGTGGTCACCATGACGACGGCCTCGCTAGAAGACCTACAGTCCACCGAGGTGCAGACGGACGCAGCGTTAAAACCGTTGACCCAAGACGCCAGCTCCAATGTAGACAACACGACCGCCAAGACTGACGACCAACTGTCACACCTCACCACCACCACTCGTGATGCCAGTAGCATCGTGGAAAGCCTCAGACCCAAAGACTGTGACAGTCAAACTGACGACCAAATGACAAGGCGAGCGACACGTGACGCCAGCAGCAGCTATGACGCTTTGTACCGCAGTGACACTCCCAGCCAGACTGACGAACAACTGCCAGACACGATCAGTCATAATCCAGCTAGCAGTGACATGCCGAGTCAGACCAATGCATCAAGTTATCTCGTTAAAAACGCCTGCAGCAGTACTGAAAACCTGATGACATCAGACAGCACTAGTCAGACTGAACAAAATATTGACAAGGTCAGTCGTTCAGATGACGCCGCTCTTACAATTACTTCATGTCAGACGGAAGACAAGCCTGCTTCCATGGTTACCCGGTACGTCAAGCAACGGTCCGAAAAGCTGGAAATGTCAGACATATTGAGTCAGACTGAAGTGTATCCTGAGTCACCACCTGAGCCTGATTCAGCGAAATCACCACCCAATCCTATATCATTTCGCTATCCTAAGTCACCTATGTCACCTCGCTATCCTGAGTCAGTTACGTCAACGAGTTATCCTGAGTCTGCTACGTCACGGCGCTATTCTGAGTCAGCTACGTCAACGCGCTATTCTGCTGAGGCAGCTACGTCACCGCGCTATTCTGAGTCATCTACCGCACCGCGCTATTCTGCTGAGTCAGCTACGTCATCGCGCTATCCTGAGTCAGATACGTCAGGGCGCTATTCTGAATCAGCGCGATGGGAAAATCGGAATGAGAGTAGTGTGGAGAGTGTTGGCGAGGTTGATGTTCCTTCGCTGGCCAGACGATCACGTGACGTCACGACTGATGTGTCGCAATCCACGCTCCAAACAGAAAAAGTGAGAGAGGTAGAGATAACAGACTGCACGTGCCAGTCAGACGAAGTTGCGGAGACAGCACAAGAGAAGACGAACATTGGGTTAAACAAAAAGGACAAAGATACTGAACCGGCCGATCGTCCTTTAGCCCAGCGACCAGCGCCAAAGAGCAAGGGAGAAAGTGAGGACCTGCAACGACCAGACGTAGCACTGCCTTACCATCGCACTCCTACTCGGCTTATCGCAGAGAGCAGAGCTACGCAAACCGACTCCACAGAGGCCGTGTCCGGCAATCCCAGACTGTCAGAGTTTAAACAGTGGGCAGCCGCACAAACTCAAACGCACGTTTTCAGAGGCCAGCAAGTTGCCAGCTTGGACACAATCTTTCAGACGTCCACTCCTGGCACTGTTGTCATCAAGGTCAAGGATGTGGTCACCATGACGACGGCCTCGCTAGAAGACCTACAGTCCACCGAGGTGCAGACGGACGCAGCGTTAAAACCGTTGACCCAAGACGCCAGCTCCAATGTAGACAACACGACCGCCAAGACTGACGACCAACTGTCACACCTCACCACCACCACTCGTGATGCCAGTAGCATCGTGGAAAGCCTCAGACCCAAAGACTGTGACAGTCAAACTGACGACCAAATGACAAGGCGAGTGACACGTGACGCCAGCAGCAGCTATGACGCTTTGTACCGCAGTGACACTCCCAGCCAGACTGACGAACAACTACCAGACACGATCAGTCATAATCCAGCTAGCAGTGACATGCCGAGTCAGACCAATGCATCAAGTTATCTAGTTAAAAACGCCTGCAGCAGTACTGAAAACCTGATGACGTCAGACAGCACTAGTCAGACTGAACAAAATATTGACAAGGTCAGTCGTTCAGATGACGCCACTCTTACAATTACTTCATGTCAGACGGAAGACAAGCCTGTTTCCATGGTTACCCGGTACGTCAAGCAACGGTCCGAAAAGCTGGAAATGTCAGACATATTGAGTCAGACTGAAGTGTATCCTGAGTCACCACCTGAGCCTGATTCAGCGAAATCACCACCCAATCCTATATCATTTCGCTATCCTAAGTCACCTATGTCACCTCGCTATCCTGAGTCAGTTACGTCAACGAGTTATCCTGAGTCTGCTACGTCACGGCGCTATTCTGAGTCAGCTACGTCAACGCGCTATTCTGCTGAGGCAGCTACGTCACCGCGCTATTCTGAGTCAGCTACGTCACCGCGCTATTCTGCTGAGTCAGCTACGTCATCGCGCTATCCTGAGTTAGCTACGTCATCGCGCTATCCTGAGTCCGATACGTCAGGGCGCTATTCTGAATCAGCGCGATGGGAAAATCGGAGTGAGAGTAGTGTGGAGAGTGTTGGCGAGGTTGATGTTCCTTCGCTGGCCAGACGATCACGTGACGTCACGACTGATGTGTCGCAATCCACGCTAGAAAAATTGAGAGAGGTAGAGATAACAGACTGCACGTGCCAGTCAGACGAAGTTGCGGAGACAGCACAAGAGAAGACGAACATTGGGTTAAACAAAAAGGACAAAGATACTGAACCGGCCGATCGTCCTTTAGCCCAGCGACCAGCGCCAAAGAGCAAGGGAGAAAGTGAAGACCTGCAACGACCAGACGAAGCACTGCCTTACCATCGCACTCCTACTCGGCTTATCGCAGAGAGCGAGAGCGAGATGGAGGCAGACAGACTGAAAGAATACACCAGCATGGGCAGGCGGGACCAACGACCTCCAACAGCGCAAACGACCGTTGTTGAGGATGTCAAGGGTGGGCATGTGTTGGTGTGCACTCAGATGTCGTTTGACGCTCATCCCCGCTACATTCCTGTCAGAGACAGTGCCGGCCTGAGAGACTTCGGCGATAAAGATACTGTTCTCAAAGACGTAAGCCGTTCAGTTTTACAGACAGGCTGTCATTCACAACCAGAGGCAGACGAATATGGTGGTCAGTCACGGCCAGGGGCAGGCGGAATCGGTGATCAGTCACGACCAGAGGCAGGCGAATATGATGATCAGTCACGACCAGAGGCAAGCGAATATGGTGATCATTCACGACCAGAGGCAGGCGAATATGATGATCAGTCACGACCAGAGGCAGGCGAATATGGTGATCAGTCACGACCAGGGGCAGGCGAATATGGTGATCAGTCACGACCAGGGGCAGGTGAATATGGTGATCAGTCACGACCAGGGGCAGGCGAATATGGCGGACAGTGGTCGCGTCACTCGTCACAGGAGCGCGGCAGTTTGCATGAGTCAGACACCAGTGGCAGCGACCAGGAAGACGATATGCATAGTCCACTAGCAGTCCAGGAACATAGTCCATCAGCAATCCATCAACATAGTCCACCTGTAATCCACGAACATAGTCCACCAGCAATCTACGAACGTAGTCCATCAGCAGAGGGAAAATACCTAGGAAGAGATAACGGTCAAATGATGTCAGAAGCTGGGAGAACACCATTACTGTCTAGTGACGTCACTGATCACGTGACCAGCTGGGCGGTATCTGGTCCAGGCGTGCATGTGGACAGTGCTCAGCGTCAAACAGGACAGGATGATCAGCAGACTCTCGCATTATCAGACAGCCCGCAACACCAGACCGCCTGTGCGGCAGTAGAGCAAAGGTCAGATGTCACAGAGCGCGCGCCTGAAGAAATGAGGTCAGAAGTGAAAGGTCAGGGAGTCAGTAAAGCGAGCGACATTAATCCGTCAGAGAAGATTAGAGGCTTTACTGGACCTAATAACGAACAGTACCACGGCTTACAACCCGCAGTGAAGGACATAACACTCTTGCAGCATGGAAACAGCAATCAGTCCAATGATAATGACATTCGACAAGGCAGCAGCACGCAACAAGACAACGATGATAATGACATGCGACACGTCAGCAGCACGCAATTAGATAATGCACACATATTGCAGTTACAGCTAGGGACTGCGACAAGCAGTCAAACTACACGGCACACTACATACGAGTCTGTCGGTGATAAAGGCATGGACACAAATAAATCAACGACAGACGATCAGATTCCACGAGACACTGCATACGAGTCTGTTGTCGATGACACTGACATTGCTGGCACGACTGACGGGCGTCTGGCTGCCATAGAGAGCAGACAAAGTGAGCTTGAAGCGACAGCTGTCGGTCAGCCTTCACTAAACCTTCAGTCATTGCAAGAAGACAGAGCATCGCAACATCAGTATTGGGCCAAATCAGGAGCCGGAGTTTTCGTCAGCAGTGACTTCACACCCCAGAAAGAAGATACTGGCCAACGCTCCCAGAGCCCACAACATGAAGGTGAAACTATGGAAGAAGATCATTTTAGTAAACCCTCAGAGGGCCTCATTTTAGATCAGCGGAAAGAAGACATGGATGATGTCAGCGAGGGCAGAGGAACAGAGACAAGAGAAGGCAGTCAGGGAGGAGCAAGAGGAGAGGACATAGAGACAGTACATCCTCAACATGTCATGGTTGCAACGTTAGAAAGCGGACCAACGGTCTTCTCTTCGCCATCCACGTCGACACATGCACCTGTCAGTGTTGACGCTCCGCCCTCCATGTTGACACAGGCATCTGTTATAGTTGACGCTACGCTCTCCAAGTTGAGACAGACATCAACCATGTTGACACAGACATCCTCCATGTTGATACAGGCTCCTGTCATAGTTGACGCTCCACCGTCCACGTTGATACAGACATCTGTCATAGTTGACGCTCCACCCTCCATGTTGACACCGACACTAGTCACTTCTGAAATTTACATGGTCACTTCTGCAGCTACTGATGTCGGGAGGGGAATGGATATACAGTCCAGGGAGGAGTCAGGTCCAGCAGGGTCTGAGAGGAAAGGCCGCCCTGACCGAGAACAAGCAAGAGGGTATGTAAAAGGAAGACGACGAACAGAAGAAGGCGGAAGTGAGGCTGGAACAGCAACATACGGGATGTCGCCAGCACCTCCACATACAAGACACGCTATACAGGCAGGAGAACTGCTACTTATAGAAGAACAGGCACAAGGCGAACCAGCACCAACAGGCGTACAAACACAGACGGGCGTACAAGCACAACTATTGCCAAAGCCACAGACAGTGTCAGAGACAGAGCAGTTCGCAGACAGAGGGTCGACGCCAGACAGTGCACGTGACCAGACATATGACGACTCAGAGGACCAATTCCCTCGCGCCACTTCTAGTCAGTGTGGAACACAAAAACTGCTAGACACGTCATTTTCCGATGAAGACCTGTTCACGTCAGAGGCTCACCAGAGAGCGACGTGGCGCGCCAGGGGAGGTGACTACAGTCTAAGTAGCGAGCGATTCAGTCCCCTGGCCAGCCGCTTCTACGATGACACGAGCCAAGCGCGCAGGGTGACGACGGAAATAGAGAGGCTTCGTCTCGAGCACGGCCGCAGGGTGGCGCTGTTGGAACGCTCCAGACTTCGTTCGTCTCCTTTGCTCGACCAGCTGTCCCGCGCACGCTCCGCGTCGCCACGCGTTAGCTCAGGGTCAAGGTCGTCCAGCAGTGGGTCACCGGTTACCGTCATCGCGGGTCAGGGGTCGTTCAGAGGACCACCTGTCACCATAGTGACGTCACGCTTGACTAGACCTGAGGGCTTGCCGGAACAGCGACCTAACAGCTCTTCCACCACTACTGGCGATGACGTAGTTGTGACGTCACCATTGTCCACGTTTTCCGCTGCCTGTAGGTCCAGCACCGCAACAGTGCTGCCTCGTGCTGACGTGGCCACGATGTTTCGACCTCATGCACTGCACGCCGCCACTGAGAGTGACTTCATGCTTTCAGGATTAGAGAGAGAGTCTCACAGAACTAAGGACACAATTCGCACAGCTCTACGAGACTTGTCAACAGAAGATGCAGTGCACACAGCGCTACGAGACTTGTCAACAGAAGATGCAGTGTTGGGGAGTGCGTTATTCAGACAGGAGAGGCTAGAGGAGAGCGTGGCGCCACTGGACACTCGCCACGTCAGCGCCACCACCGGCACCCAGCCCTCATACATCACGGCACGAGTAGATATAGAACAGGTTTCCACGGTGGACAAACCCCGAACTCGCGTCACACCGCGTGATATGACAGATAATGTAGGAACGCCGCCTATGCCACGTGAAGAGCTGAATGACGACACCCCCGATGTATTAGTGTGGACGCCGCGGTCGCTGGGCGGGGACAACGTGGCGCCTCTTGACCAAAACCTGTCGTCCTACTTGATCAGCACGGGTGTGGAAGCATGTGTGGACAGTTCGGACGACTTTACCCAGACCGAGCAGGACGGCGATGACGGCAGTTTACGCCTCAGTCAGTTGGACGTCAGCACCGTGTCCTTAGGATCGTCCGGCACGACGGACACGAGCAGAATTCGTGCAGAACTGGACCGCCTATACCAGGAACGCGTGGAGATCATTGAGTTGCTGTCACTACAGTACCTACCGGCGTCGTTGACCGTGGAGTTGCTGGAGGCCAAACTGACGTACTGCCTAGGACAGACCGACATGCTTTTGGCGTCTCTGGAGGAGGCCTGGACACTGGACGAGCAATGTGAAGGTCATAACGACGCGTCACAAAAGCTGATGGAATCGCACCACGAACATTTCCTCAACCAGTACCGACAGCAGTTCGAGCAGAGCAGACACGAGCTCAGAGTCTGCATGGAGGAAGCCCGGCGCGTGCAGAGCGGAGCACGAGGACGCCGCAAAGCTAGAACACGTGACGTAATCGCCAAGAAGCGCCGGGCTGAGATCGAAGTTTTCAAGCAGGAACGGCAGCGCGAACAGGCATTGTTCGACCGTCACCGCAGTGTGTCGCCCTCCAGTAACGTCATCAGCCTGGCGTCGGAAGACGAGTACACGCTGCAAGCCCTGACCCCTACGCAGCACAAGCAGCACCTCATCAACCTTCGTCGCTCCCTCGTCGCCGCCTCTACGGAAGAGCTGGACACCCTCAGGTCAAGGTCAAGATCGAGCTCCACTGCTTCCACCTCCCACTCCAGCTCCCTCTTCCCCTTGCCAAGCCACTCCTTTGATTCCAGCCTGGGAACGTCGCTGTCCCCGGAAAGAGGTAGCGGACCCCGTTCTTTCCCCAGTCCGCAGCGCGTGCCCAGACTGGTGCTGCCATCTGCTGAACCCTTAACCCGCAGTCATTCGCCTGACGTTTCACTTTACCGCGGCCACTCCTTCCCTAGGTACGGCCCGCACAATTTGTCTACCCCCAGGTCCAGCAGCTGTGGCCCCGCCCCGAGACACCATAGCCCCACCTCTGTATACCATAGCCCCACCTCTGTATACCATAGCCCCACCTCTGTATACCATAGCCCCACCTCTGTATACCATAGTCCCTCCCCAAGGCTGCACCATCTCGCCATTCCCCAACGAAGTGACCTTGCCCGTTTTTATGACTACGAAGACATGTCTGCCTACGCCCCTAGCGACAGCCTTGATCCCGAGCAGCTGCTGAAAGAAAGCTACGCGGCACGGCAGCTGAACAGGCAGCAGATTAGCAAGGCGCAGGAAGCGTTGATGCTGTTGGAGAGACACAGGCAGGGATTCCAAGACATTCTGAGGTGAGTGATATCACGTCACTAACATCTTTTGTTTTGCAGGAATTCCAAGACACTCTTTTCTTTTGATTTGTCAGTTTTCAGAAAGCATTAATGATTATGTCAACTGTGTAGTCAACGTGAGCAGTCATTGTGATAACTAATTGAAAACGATGTTTGGTTTGTCAGTATTCTCATATTGATAACTAATTTTTTAAAGGCGATGTTTGTGTTGTCAATATTCTCATAGTGATAACTAATAAAAAGAAAGATGTTTGTGTTGTCAATATGAAAAACGTTTGTGTTGCCAGGGATCAGGGCAACAGAAGCCACAGAACCTCTGCCAAGGTGACCACTCCCTCATACACTGACCGTCTGGTCCAGCAGGTATGCCCATCATCATCATCATCATCATCATCATCATCATCATCATCATCATCGTCATCGTCGTCGTCGTCATATATATATATATAAAGGTAACATTCAGGAGTGTCAAAATTACGGCACCATCAGCCTCATCAGCCATCCCAGCAAGGTCCTCCTGAAAATAATACTTAACAGGTTGAAACCCCAAACTGAACAAATCATAGCTGACGAACAAGCAGGATTCAGGGCAGGGCGAAGTACCACTGAACAGATTTTCAACCTCAGAATAATCTGTGAGAAATACCTACAGCACAAACATCTATATCATGTGTTCGTAGACTTCAAGAAGGCGTTTGACTGAGTCTGGCATGTAGCTCAGTGGGCAACCATGAGAGTGTACAACATCAGCTCTAAAATTATTGAAGTCATCAAATGCCTGTATGATAAGGCTACCAATGCAGACCTCCATAACAGCGCCATCGGAAATTGGTTTAGAACAACAGTCGGTGTGCGTCAAGGATGTCTACTCTCTCCAATACTCTTCAACATCTTCCTAAAGCGCATCACGTCAGATGCCCTTGCAGATCACGAAGGCACAGTAAGCATAGGGGTAAGAGCAGTCTCCAACCTTCGTTTTGCGGATGACATTGGCTGTAGAGGAACAAAAACTTGAACAGCTGGTCCAGAAGCTTGACACCACCTTCAGAGCCTATGAAATGGAAATAAGTGCAGAGAAGACTAAAATGATGACCAACAACATGGACATCAGAGCCCAAGGCCAATACCTCAACACAGTGCAAAGCTTCAAATATTTAGGAGCCATTGTATCAGACAATGGGTCCAGACAGGAAGTCCTCTCCAGGATTGCACAAACAACTGCTGCCCTGGCAAGGTTGAAGCCCATTTGGAAAGAGAGTACCATCAGTCTACACTCCAAGGTAAGACTGCTGCGCTCCCTTGTCATCTCCATCTTCCTATACGCTTGCGAAACATAGACCCTCTCAGCACATCTACAGCGAATAATACAAAGCATGAAGATGAGGTGCTACAGAAGACTTCTGGGCATTTCCTATACCAAGCACATCACCAATGACGAATTCCGACAGACCATCACACAAGCCATTGGACAACACGATGACCTGCTAACAGTGGTGAAGAAACCAAAACTCCGATGGTGTGGCCATGTCACCAGATCATCAGGCCTTGCAAAGACCATCCTGCAAGGCACAGTGCAAGGAGGTAGAAGAAGAGGGGGACCGAAAAAGAGGTGATAGGACAAAATCGGAGAATGGACTGGTTTGACACTGAGCGAAGCCGTCAGGGTTGCTGAGGACAGAGAAAATGGAGTACGCTGGTTAAGGGCTCAGATACACCTGAACGAGCGGTTACTAATGTAATTTGCTTATAAAACAAGTAAAAATGCTTTGATATTTTGTATAGTAATAGATAAATGGTTATACTTTTAGAAAATATGCAGTTTTTAGTCAAGAGTTGCATATTTGTTATGAAAACAAAATCAGAAGTTAAATGTAATTTCAATTCGCAAACGCCACAATATGCGTACTTTGGAAATAATATTTTCACACACAGTCAATTAGGCCACCTAAAATATTAAGTTTAGACCTATATCTGGCTGATGAATCTCAGAAATGCTTGTTTAAGTTTGTTTTGTTATTATTTTTACTTCTGGATTGTGACCCGTTAATTTTAATAAAAGAATTTTTTTTTACCTTTCACAAAAATAGATCAAATGCAAAAAATGCACTTTTTAAAGGTTAACAAGCCAGCCCTGTTTGTGAAGAATCTTCACAGAAAATTTCAAGTCAAAATCTTAATAAACAAAAAAGTTATGGTTTCCAAAGTGACAAATAATGACATTTTTCGTAGAAAATCTTGACGTGAAAAAAAGTAGGTATTGAGGCATTTAGACAACCCCCATATATATGAGAATAACAAAAGATATGATAAAACCAATTAAAAAACTAATAACTATGTGTGAAAATACAGGTATCTTACTACCCAAAACAAGTGTTAAAATAGTGGTTTTTTCCAAAAATCGATTTTTTTTAAATTTCTAGGTGTATCGGAAGATGACGGTTTTTCTTTTAGACCCCCCCCCCCACCCCTCATATATATATGAGAATAACAAAGATATGATAAAACCAATTTAAAAAACTAATAACTAGGTGTAAAAATACAGGTATCTTACTACCCAAAACAAGTGTTAAACATATTTTTTTCCAAAAATCGATTTTTTTTAAATTTCTAGGTGTATCTAAGCCCTTAAACGATCATCAGTGATGCCCCTACGACCTCTGAGTTACGGGATAGGATAGATAGATAGATAGATAGATAGATAGATAGATAGATAGATAGATAGATAGATAGATAGATAGATAGATAGATAGATAGATAGATAGATAGATAGATAGATAGATATCTTTCTCTAGATATAGATCTCTCTCTCTAGAGAGAGAGAGAGAGAGAGAGAGAGAGAGAGAGAGAGAGAGAGAGAGAGAGAGAGAGAGAGAGAGAGAGAGAGACGTCATATAATATGTGATGTAAATAAATGCCCTACTGCAATACTTCATATAATATGCGATATAGTACAATGACATAATTACCTAATAAATTACACAATGCATTCAATACATATTTCATTCATTCAGGCGCTGCATGGGACGTCATCAGGTAGCACGGGACTGGACGACGGCGTCATTTCGCTCTCCCTGCAGGAGAGGTCAGTGTTGGGTGGTGTTGTGACGTTTTTGTTGTTGTAGATGATGTGACGTTTATGTAGTTGTTGTTGCTGTGACCTGTGGTGTTGTATTGTTAATTGTGACGTTCGTGTTTTTTGGTGCCACTATGCTACGTAAAAGGTTGTCACAATAGGAAAACAGTGTCTATGTGACACAATTGGAAAATAATGTCTGTGTGACATACTTGGAAAACAATGTCTGTGTGACATACTTGGAAAACAATGTCTGTGTGACATATGTATGTGTGACATTCTTGGAAAACAATGTCTGTGTGACATGCTTGGAAAACAATGTCTGTGTGACATAATTGGAAAACAATGTCTGTGTGACATACTTGGAAAACAATGTCCGTGTGACATACTTGGAAAACAATTTATGTGTGACATAATTGGAAAACAATTTATGTGCGACACCGTAGGAATCGGTGTTCTCTGTGACAATAGGTAAAGTGTCAATGTGATATAATAGGAAAACAATGTGTGACACAATAGGAAAACAATGTGTACATTACATTACACGATTATTGCTTTAGGTCCAGCGGACTCTTCCGAGCCAAATCAGGACGGGACAACCCCCCGATCCGCATAAAAGATCTGCTGAAACAACCCTAGTGGTAAAACTGAAGGCTCTCCACCAGCCAGTCACTTTACAATAAAGACATCCCACGCAGGGGACGCTGAGGCTGTACTCTAATTTATCGAACCCCCGTTTACAAAAACAAAATAGAATGCAAACATCATTATAAATTATCAACAAAACATATACGTACAAAATGCCTACATTGCTAAATAATAACATCATAGGAAGCCCTAGTGACCACCTGGCAGAAAGCGTCCAATATTCCCAAGCTGATCCAACAAACCTCACACACAAATAAGGAGTCTTGTCCCGGAAGAGTTTTCAAGAAAAAAAGGTAGGTGACTGGTCTAGCGAAGAAGAGGATAGTATAGCAGATTGATAGAACAGTGCAGGAATGAGAAAGAATAAATGAGGAAGACAGCGACAGTGGGACTTTAAAGCACTAAATTTCCATAAAGTGGGGATACTATTTATACTGAAACCCCCGGCACCCCAACGGTGATCTATGTGATGCAATATGTGAACAGTGTCAATGTGACACAAGAAAACGGTGTTCTATGTGACACAATAGGTAAAAAGTGTCAATTTGACACAACAGGAAAACGGTGTTCTATGTGACACAGTAGGTAAACAATGTCAATGTGACACAACAAGAAAACAGTGTTCTATGTAACACAATAGGTAAACGGTGTCAATGTAACACAACAGGAAAACAGTGTTCTATGTGGCACAATAGGTTAAAAGTTTCAGTGTGACACAACATGAGAACAGTATTCTATGTGACACAATAGGTAAACATTGTCGATATGACACAATGGGTAAACATTGTTCTTTGTGACATAATAGGTAAACAGTGTTAGTGTGACACAACATGAAAACAGTTCTATGTGACACAATAGGTAAACAGTGTCAATGTGACACATAGGTAGACAGTGTCAATTTAACACATTAGGGAAACATGTCATGGTGACACAATAAGTAAATAGTGTCAATGTGACGCATTAGGGAAACATATCAATGTGAAACAATAGGTAAACAGTATCAATGTGACACGATAGGTAAACAGTGCCAATGTGGCACATTAGGTAAACATATTAATGGGACACAATAGGTAAACAATGTCAATATGACACATTAGGAAAGCAGTGTCAGCGTGACACACAAGGAAAACGGTGTATGTAGCATTTTCGGTTTTTAATGCATATATGTATGTGTGTTTGTGTAATAATGTAAGTTTATGTGTGTAATAATGTATGTATGTGTGTAGTAATGTATGTATGTGTGTAATAATGTATGTATGTGTGTGTAATAATGTATGTATGTGTGTGTAATAATGTAAGTTTATGCACGAACGAAGAGAGACAAAGTATAGAATGATTGGTAACTAATATTATGGTAAAAAGGTAAAGGTAGTCCCATAGCCTTGTGGCCGTAGGGGAGCGTGATGTTGGAGATCACACTTATCTTGGGCCAGCGTAATGAGGGTGATGCCCAACTCTCTCCCTCGCTGCTTTACCTTCCCCACCCTCAAGAGAGTAGGTACTCAATCACAGTTGAGTCAACTGGGGGCGTTGTTGTTTGTCGCTTCACACCTTAGCGGTCACCCATCCAAGTGCTAACCGCACCGGACGGTGCTTCACTTTCGACACAGTAGCGAGTGCTCCAACCACTGCACTATCCGACACCCCAATTATATATTATGAATTATTGGTTTTATATTATGTTCGCATGGGAAGTAAGCATATATGGTAGAAAGATAGTTAGTTTTATAGAGTTATTCTTTTTAAAGAATAATTGTTTTTCACGTTCGCCAATTTTGCGCATTGGATGCGTTGTTTGAATCTTGAGTCCACTAATGTATCATTCTTTCACTGTTTTTGGTATTGTAAAGACGTATGGTGAATCTCTAGTGTTTTGTGCACCTGTTTCGGGTTTTGAATTCTGTGTCAATCTCTCATCATACTGATGAGATAAAGAATCTATTTTTATTTGTATTATTGTAAGTTATTTAGTAACTGTTGTAATAATTCATTATTTAACTCTTATTATTATTTTTCTTTGCAATATAATTATTATTTTCAGTTAGGAAGATTTAACTAATATGTTAGCCATAATTTCCTTTGCTGTTATGTAGTTTGGTTTTGGATATATGCTTGTCATGTCGTTCATAGTCATTCATTTTAATCTAGTTTTTCTTATTGTTCATTATCCGATTTTATATTATTTATATTCTGATATGAATGATAACTACCAGTCCAGTCCTGCACAACAGCGCCATCGGGAACTGGTTCTGAACAAAAATCGGTGTGCGTTAAATATGCATACTCTCTCCAACACTCTTCAACATCTTTCTAGAGCACATCATGGCAGATGCCCTTGCAGATCATGAAGGTACAGTCAACATAGGGGGTAGAGCAATCTCCAACCTCCGTTTGGCGGATGACATTGATGGATTGGCAAAAGATGAACAAGAATTTGAACAGCTAGTACAGAGGCTTGACACCACCTCCAGACCCTTTGGAATGGAAATAAGCGCAGAGAAGACCAACATAATGACCAATAATACCAATGGCATCATTATGGACCTCAAAGTCCAAGGCCAATCCCTCAACACAGTGCATAGCTTCAAATATTTAGGAGCCATTGTAGCAGACAATGGGTCCTGACAGGAAGTCCACTCCAGGATAGCACAAACAACAACTGCCGTGACAAGATTGAAGCCCATTTAGAAAGACAAGACCATCAGTCTACACTTTAAGATAAGGTTGCTGCGCTCCTTGCCATCTCCATCTTCCCATACTTTTGCGAAACTTGGGCACTCAGTGAAGAATATAAAGCATGGAGATGAGGTGCTACAGAAGACTTCTGGGCATTTTCTATACCCAGCACATCACGAATGACGAAGTCCGACAGACCATCACACAAGCCATGGGACCACGCGATGACCTGCTCACAGTGGTGAAGAAACGGAAACTGATGATATGGACACACCACCAGAGCACCAAGCCTTGAAAAGACCATCCTGCAAAGCCCGGTGCAAGGAGGCAGAAGAAGGAGACAAAAAAAGAGATATGAAAACAACATTCGATAATGGAACTGGCTTGACACTGAATGAAGCCATGAGGACTGCTGAAAACAGAGAAATATGGAGTACGCTGGTTAAACGATCATCTGTGGTGCCCTGAAGACTTCCGAGTTACGGTATAGGATAGGATAGGATATTAAACGAATTACTATCAACGACATGACAAGCCTATCCAAAATCAAACTTCAAATGCAAACCAAAATGCTTGTATCTATCCTATCCTATCCCGTAACTTTGAGGTCGTTGGGGCACCACAGATGATCGTTTAACCAGAGTACTCCATCTTTCTCTTTCCTCAGCAACCCTGATCGCTTCGCTCAATGTCAAGCCAGTCCATTCTCGAATGTCGTCCTCCCATCTCTTTTTCGGTCTCCCTCTTCTTCTACCTCCTTGCACTGTGCCTTGCAGGATGGTCTTTACAATGCCTGATGTTCTGGTGACGCGGTCATACCATCGGAATTTCCGTTTCTTCACCACTGTGAGCAGGTCATCGTGTTGTCCAATGGCTTGTGTGATGGTCTTTCGGACTTCGTCGTTGGTGATGTGCTGGGTATAGGAAATTCCCCGAAGTCTCCTGTAGCACCTCATCTTCATGCTTTGTATTATTCGTTGTATATCTGCTGTGAGGGTCCATGTTTCGCAATCGTATGCACAAGCGGAGATGACACTGGAGCGCAGCAGCCTTACCTTGGAATGTAGACTGATGGTCTTGTCTTTCCAAATGGGCTTCAACCTTGCAAGGAAAGCAGTTGATTGTGCGATCCTGGAGATGATTTCCTGTCGGGACCCATTGTCTGATACAATGGCTCCTAACTATTTGAAGATATGCACTGTGTTGAGGGATTGGCCTTGGACATTGATGTCCATGTTGATGCCATTGGTGTTATCGGTCATCAATTTGGTCTTCTCTGCACTTATTTCCATTCCATAGGCTCTGGGGTTGTGTGTTCAAGTTCTTATTCCTCTCCAGCCAATCCATAAATGTCCTCCGCAAAACGAAGGTTGGAGATTGCTTTACACCCCTCCCCTCCCCCCTATGCTTACCGTGCCTTCATGATCTGCAAGGGCATCTGACATAATGCGCTCTAGGAAGAATTAAACCTTTTAGTTAAATTTTATAAAATTTGTGTTAGCGTTAGACTAAATAGTAAGAGGGGTGTTTGATTCGCACACACGTAACAGCACGCCGTTTTGGCGAGCAAGTCACATACACGCTGCATACACACACACACAATACACAGCGACACAAAAGTCTCTTCTCTTCCTCTCCTTTCTTCTTCTTTCTCTTCTCTCTTCTTCCTCTCTCTTCTCTCTTCTTCCTCTCTCTTTTCTCTATATCTTCTCTCTTCTTCTCTTCCCCCCCTTTCTTCTTCTGATTGCAGCACACCCTGAGCTACAAACTGAGCAGCAGCAGACCCAGTCATACCATAGTCACTGGTTAATAAATGAATGCACAGTGCAAGGAGGTAGAAGAAGAGGGAGACCGAAAAAGAGGTGGGAGGACAACATTCGAGAATGGACTGGTTCGACACTGAGCGAAGCCATCAGGGTTGCTGAGGACAGAGAAAGATGGAGTATGCTGGTTAAACGATCATCTGTGGTGCCCCTACGACCTCCGGGTTACGGGACAGGATAGGATAGGATAGGAATAATTACAATGCAAAGAAAATAACGTTTTTTACAAGACCAAAGCAAGTGAAAGAATTATAAATTAGTGAACTCAAGATTCAAACATGCAAAATGGCCGCACGTCAGAAACATTATTATAAACAAGGGAAATAAGTAGATACAACTATATTTTTCTATCATACATGCTTACTTCCCAAGCCAACATAATATAAAACCAATCATTCATACATTCCATACTTCGTCTCTCTTCGTTCGTGCATAAACTTACAGCCATACATAAATATGCATTAAAAATCCACTCTGCTACATGTATGTGACACAATAGGAAAACAGTGTAAATGTGAAACAATTAAAAAAAACTATGTTTATTTGACACAATAACAAAGCAATGTATGTAACAGTGCTGTCAGGTTTTGTCCATGATGTTAATGCTGTGATCACTGTCGCATGTCATAGTTGTCCATAATGTTAATGCTGTGATCACTTTTCATACTTGTCCATGATGTTAATGCTGTGATCACTTTTCATACTTGTCCATGATGTTAATGCTGTGATCACTTTTCATACTTGTCCATGATGTTAATGCTGTGATCACTGTGGCATGTCATAGTTGTCCATGATGTTATGCTTGATTTGTGTGTTGATCACCTCAAGATACAATGATCATTGATTGTATGACTCATCGATTTGTGTGTGTTGCAGCATGACCACGTCACGGTACAATGGTCATTGATTGTATGACTGACTGATTGATTGGTGAGTGTGTGTGTATGTTGCAGCATAACCACGTCACGGTACAATGATCATTGATTGTATGACTCATTGATTTGTGGCAGCATGACCACGTCACGGTACAATGATCATTGATTGTATGACTCATTGATTGATTTGTGTGTGTTGCAGCATGACCACGTCACGGTACAATGGTCATTTATTGTATGACTGACTGATTGATTGGTGAGTGTGTGTGTGTGTTGCAGCATAACCACGTCACGGTACAATGATCATTGATTGTATGACTCATTGATTTGTGTGTGTTGCAGCATGACCACGTCACGGTACAATAATCATTGATTGTATGACTGATTGGTGTGTGTGTGTTGCAGCATGACCACGTCACGGTACAATGATCATTGATTGTATGACTCATTGATTTGTGGCAGCATGACCACGTCACGGTACAATGATCATTGATTGTATGACTCATTGATTGGTTTGTGTGTGTTGCAGCATGACCACGTCACGGTACAATGATCATTGATTGTATGACTGATTGATTGGTTTGTGTGTGTTGCAGCATGACCAGCGGCGCTGCACCAGACTCGACGCCCACGCCATGGACCAGTCACGTGATAAGGGAGCGCGTGCCGCACCTCCAGACAACCGTACCAAGGTCGGTTCACCCAGATGAAAAGAACGAGCACAGCTTGTCGATAGAGACACACATCTCATTGCAGTCCACGGATCTGGATTCTTTCTCGCCGGACTCCTCAGTATCCCAACCGCGGTTCGCCGTATCTAGACCTGTCAGCGCTCAGGACATAAAAGCCAAGATTCATAGGCACCTGATGGAGAAAACCGGGGCCAAAAAGTAGAAATATCTAATCTTTTACAGGCGCCGAGATGGATAAGGCCACCACTGAGCAAGAGACACAGGAGACATAGGTTTCATACGTGCTTGATGAACAAATGTCGTAAATGCACATTAAGGTCATAGACGCTTGAACACATTCCAAAGAAAACAAAATTTACTATAATCTACTCACAGCCGAGAAATGAGACAGCGAAGCTATTTCACAGATAAGGACTGATGTTACTCTCAACGTTGTCATGACTACGTTAGGTGTTGTGAGTTTTTTAAAAGTACTTACACCTATTGTATGTAACAGTTGAACTCGTTATTAGATTTGTTACATTTGAAATGTGGACGAACTGGGTCGTTATTTCAGTTGCTATTCCGGACCAAGCTGTTTATCACGTGCGCGATGTGCAGGCGAGCGGGCGTGTGAGTGCATGCGTGTGTGTGTGTGTGTGTGTGCATGCGCGTGTGTGTGCGTGCATGCGTTTAGACATATATGATTATAATGCGTTAGTTTTGATACAGATGAACATGTTAAAGGGACTTTAAACCAAGCTGTCGTTATCTCTTACAAAGTTATCATGTTAATAAAGTTATAATGAACGGTTTGATGTACCACGCCATGTAAAAACCAAAGCTCTCTGTGATAGCACCAGTGAATTTGCACCCTGTTTACCGGTGCAGTTGCACTGTATTTCATATGTGCCAAACAATAGTTAGTGCGTTACACTCACTCCGTTGGCTTACACTAATGTTTTATTTTACACTCAGTATAATTGTGACACTCAATTAATTTTGTTTCCTAAATGTTCATAACAAATCTTATTCTCATCGCCCCATCCCCCATTTTCCCCATGCCCATTGTTTTGTGCTATCTCTCTCTCTCCCTTCATATCACTGTTGTCTCTCTCTCTTCATATCACTGTTGTCTCTCTCCCTTCATATCACTGTTGTTTCTCTCCCTTCATATCACTGTTGTCTCTCTCCCTTCATATCACTGTTGTCTCTCTCCCTTCATATCACTGTTGTCTCTCTCCCTTCATATCACTGTTGTTTCTCTCCCTTCATATCACTGTTGTCTCTCTCCCTTCATATCACTGTTGTCTCTCTCCCTTCATATCACTGTTATCTCTCTCCCTTCATATCACTGTTGTCTCTCTCCCTTCATATCACTGTTGTCTCTCTCCCTTCATATCACTGCTCTCTCTCTCCCTTCATATCACTGTTGTCTCTCTCCCTTCATATCACTGTTGTTTCTCTCCCTTCATATCACTGTTGTCTCTCTCTCTCCCTTCATATCACTGTTGTTTCTCTCCCTTCATATCACTGTTGTCTCTCTCTCTCTCCCTTCATATCACTGTTGTCTCTTTCTCTCTCCCTTCATATCACTGTTGTCTCTCTCTCTCCCTTCATATTACTGTTGTCTCTCTCTCCCTTCATATTACTGTTGTCTCTCTCTCCCTTCATATTACTGTTGTCTCTCTCTCTCCCTTCATATCACTGTTGTCTCTCTCTCTCCCTTCATATCACTGTTGTCTCTCTCTCTCTCCCTTCATATCACTGTTGTCTCTCTCCCTTCATATCACTGTTGTCTCTCTCCCTTCATATCACTGTTGTCTCTCTCTCTCCCTTCATATCACTGTTGTCTCTCTCCCTTCATATCACTGTTGTCTCTCTCTCCCTTCATATCACTGTTGTCTCTCTCCCTTCATATCACTGTTGTCTCTCTCTCTCCCTTCATATTACTGTTGTCTCTCTCCCTTCATATCACTGTTGTCTCTCTCTCTCCCTTCATATCACTGTTGTCTCTCTCCCTTCATATCACTGTTGTCTCTCTCCCTTCATATCACTGTTGTCTCTCTCTCTCCCTTCATATTACTGTTGTCTCTCTCCCTTCATATCACTGTTGTCTCTCTCTCTCCCTTCATATCACTGTTGTCTCTCTCCCTTCATATCACTGTTGTCTCTCTCCCTTCATATCACTGTTGTCTCTCTCCCTTCATATCACTGTTGTCTCTCTCTCTCCCTTCATATTACTGTTGTCTCTCTCCCTTCATATCACTGTTGTCTCTCTCCCTTCATATCACTGTTGTCTCTCTCTCTCCCTTCATATTACTGTTGTATCTCTCCCTTCATATCACTGTTGTCTCTGTCTCCCTCCCTTCATATCACTGTTGTCTCTGTCTCTCTCCCTTCATATCACTGTTGTCTCTGTCTCCCTCCCTTCATATCACTGTTGTCTCTCTCCCTTCATATCACTGTTGTCTCTCTCCCTTCATATCACTGTTGTCTCTCTCTCTCCCTTCATATCACTGTTGTCTCTCTCCCTTCATATCACTGTTGTCTCTCTCTCTCCCTTCATATTACTGTTGTCTCTCTCCCTTCATATCACTGTTGTCTCTCTCTCTCCCTTCATATCACTGTTGTCTCTCTCCCTTCATATCACTGTTGTCTCTCTCCCTTCATATTACTGTTGTCTTTCTTTAATTAGAGGGCAATGTACAGAGATTTTATTAGCTTTCATGCAATGGAATGTTGATTTTACGTTTTTATGAGGACATGTATTACTCAAGCCTGCTTACTACTTAGAAATCACATTAGCTTTACGTACAAATCTATCAAAATGTATATTCTAAACTTCATAAAATACTAGAACGGTAGATATTAGAACACTATAGGTGTAGAAAATATTCAATTAACTTCACCAGTCAATTGATAGATGAAATCAATGTAACACACACCCTTCAGTGATAATTAGAAAGGGATAGTTACAGGTTGGTGGCTGAAGGAAATCACAAGATGGAAAATTGTGTGTTGAATCTTTATTTTCGTTTTACAGAATTTAGAACACAAGAATTTAGATGACTAATTAATTTATATCCAAATCAAAATATTACCTTACTACATGATACCCAAAATACTAATATGCTAAAACAATGAGACTAAAGACCAAAGTGCTAAACGAGACCAACAATCAAAAAGTTGCACTATAAATAGGGCATTGAGACGCTGAGCAATGGCATAATTGATAACCAGATGAAAACTGCGGATGCCTCTGCAAGAGCAACACCAATTTATTATTACAGCAACATATTAACTGTAAAACAGAAATTAATTCGCAGCATTAATGAATTATTGTAAATCATTACAATTCCAAACCGAACACCAAGTCCGGAAAGAGTTGATGCATGTGAACATTACATTTTAACTTCAAATTCTCAAAACACAACCAAATTCTTATTTTATACACAAATCTTGATATGTTGATTTATCTAATCAACATCCGCGGCTAAGCACATGTGCAAAGTGTACATTCATTAGGCTGATAGGCAACAACTACTATTTATCACTGCAAAATAGTAAACTTTCCTAACCCAGGAATAATGTCATGCTTTCTGTGTACAGATCCATCAATTAGACGGAAGCAGAAAAGCTACATAAAATCCTACAAGACGATAATACTTCATCTCAACCAAGTTCATAATGACTATTCTAACTCGTCTTTCTCCGAAGTCATTATCACCAAGAAACGTCAAAGAGAAAAGGGAACATTTGCATTTTAGCATTCTGATTGGTCATAGCGGACACACCTTCGACAGCGCGCAAAATAAAATAGAAATAAAATAAAATAGAAATTATCTTTGCGTGCAAGGGTCAAAATGAGTTCAAATGTGGTCACGTTGGGGTCCGGGAAAAACATGTCATTTGCCTGCCACGAAACATGACGAAACATGTTCACGTCTCGAAATGCCCATTAGAGCTTTTCAGAGGTGAACATATCTCGTCATGTTTCGTGGCAGGCAAAGAAAATGCTTGTTGCGGATCCCCACGTGACCACATTTGAACTCATTTTGTCCCTTGCGCGCAAACCTTTATCTCAATAGGATAATTCCTATTTTATTTTGCGCGCTGCCGAAGGTGATTCCGCTGTGACCAATCAGAGTGCTCAGATGCAAAACGTCTGCATTAGGCAGCCAATGAAAAACCGTGTCAGATTCATTTGCTGATTCAGTCGGTCCATTTTACTCCTATCTCCTTTTGTTGAGATAATTGTTGCCTATAGTATTAGTGAATTAGTGACGGTTTTGGGAATAAAGCCCTGATATTTTTGCGTGTAACAAGAACAACGGCAACAGCAGCTGCTATTACAGTTAGCTTGTGCTTTCAATCGGAAACAATGGAAGCCATTTTGCTACTATGCAAAGGTCAAAGTCACATTGCACGTAATGCATTGTTGCGTCTGAACACAACAGACAAACGAAACTTTGGCTGCAATCTTGCTACCTTTGCCTGCAACGAAACATGTTCACGCTTGAAAAGGCCTTAAGAACAAAGAAATAATGATAATAATAATAATAATAATAATAATAATAATAATAATAATAATAATAATAATAATAATAATAGCCAAACACATGTGATAACAAGAGTCTCCAATAAATGGGTTATTTATTTATGTTTATTATATTTAATCTTTCTTATATAGCGTTTTTTTAGGCTCCTGATCTGCTCAAGGCGCTGGCCGATACAGGATCTAACTCAATCGTGATCAACTGGAGATGGGGAGAAGGTGCCAAGTGCATGCTGGGTGTATTTGTGAGCCGGCACTCACCCGTCTCAGCCACGAGTGTCAGGATCTTTAAAGTCCATGCGATGGAATACGTATGTGCACAGATTATACCTCTGTTTATACTCTCATCTCGAAGTATTCGTTTTAAATTAATTTAGTATTAGTATTAGTTCTTTTAAACAAACTGGAATGTAAAATATGTGTTATTTTGTAGTGTTAAATGGTCACTGATGTAGAGGCTAGAACTATAATTCACAGAGAAGTATACCTAAGGTGGTATCCTCCTGCCTTCTGGAAGACGCTACCAAACACCAAGGGTCAGAACTCTCAGAACGGAAAACAGTTTTATCCCAAAGGCTGTCTCATTACTTAATACATGACATGTGTGTTTGTTTGCCCAAAATAATTTCATTTAACATTTGTTGTCGTTTAACATTAGCATGCATAAGTGTAATTATATTCATGTGTGACTGTGTAGTTTTATCCTCATTGTCATTATGATTGTTGTTATTATTATTGCGATGTTTATTCCTTGTTGATTGTAATTGTGCACCATAATGTAAATTTCTTGTAAAAGATAATAAAGTTGTCTTATCTTATCGTATCTGATAATTCTTGTTTAACTCAAAACGACCTTACTCAGGGCTTATTATTATAATTTTTCATGGAGTTTTAATTGTATATATCTCCGTGAAACAAAATTAAAATTCAATTAATTTTACTTCAAATCAATTCAATATACTTAAAAAAATATATTACAGAAGACTTAAGAGTAAAAAGTTACAAAGTGGACAGCCTGGTTTGTAGATCGACACACACCATATTTATCATAGAATTATATGCAAGATGTCTCGTACAGCCTACCCCTTGGGGTCATGAGCAATCTTGCCACTGTAGATTGTTCTAACCTATAAAGGGAAAAGTGAAAGCCCCAGTTGAAAACCTGTCTTTCCTTTATAGGCATGACCAATTCACTGCGGCAACAGTACCCCCGTTGGAGTGCCGGGGGTTTCAGTATAAATAGCATCCCCACTTTCTGGAAATTTAGTGCTTTAAATTCCCACTGTCGCTCTCTTCCTCATTTGCTCTTTCCCATTCCTGCTCTGTCCTATCACTCTACTATACTATCTTCTTCTTCGCTAGATCAATGACCTACCTTTTTTCTTGAAAACTCTTCCTGGACAAGACTCCTTGTTTGTGTATGGGGTCTGTTGAATCAGCTTGGGAGTATTGGACGCTTTCTGCCGGGTGGTCACTAGGGCTTCCTATGATGTTATTATTTAGCAATATAGGCATTTTATATGTATGTGTTTTGTTGATAATTTATAATGATGTTTGTATTCTATTTTGTTTTTGTAACCGGGGGTTCGATTAGTTGGGGTAAAGCCTCAGCCGTCCCCTGCGTGGGATGTCTTTATTGTAAAGTGACTGGCCAGTGGAGGACATTCAGTTTTCCCACTAGGGTTGTTTCAGCAGATCTTTTATGCGGATCGGGGGTTGTCCGGTCCTGATTTGGCTCGGAAGAGTCCGCTGGACCTAAAGCAACAATCAATCAATCAGTCTCGTACAGTCTATGGATCATACATGTAATTGTCACTTTTACTGTGTAGAGTGATTCTAACGTTGTGCAATCATATCCAGTTGATTAAGTGAAATTGTGCTTGTCCATATACACTTTACATCCTTAAGGGTTCCAAAAATAGTTTTAAAAGTAAGAAGATACATTACATTATGCTATTAAAAAATATTAGAAAAACGAGGTTATCAACTTTGACACCCGTTTCCAACATTGATGTTAATAGAGACCTCCACTGACATCCGTTCCCTCACGTCTCAGTCACCGCTGATCTTGGATTCGACCCAGTCGACAAAGGAGGAGGTTCTGATGTAAACGCTTGTTTGTTCCGGTAAAGCACAGCCCCATCCCCAAGACACGATACCCACATGCATCAGCTCGTCGTTGCACCCACAGACACACGGGCCCCCAGAATCACCCTGAAACATAGGTCTAATTAAACTAGAAGCACAAAGCCGATATGACTCATGTGTCCCTTATGGAACATAAGCAATATTGTACGTGAAAATGCGTGCCCACAAAAACTTACATGAAGCGGTGTTAAAATGCAAAGTACTTTTGACTTTGATCTTGCGATGATCTTGTCCTTGAGATGACCTTGATGTCTGGCTCCAAACAGACACTCATGTACCATCAAATAAACTGCAGCAAAAGTTGTATTATGCCTTTTGATGACACCTGACTTTGGGATGACCTTGACCTTCAAATGACTGATGCTCATGTATGATCAAATAAGTTCCCCCAGTGGAGGTATCGGGGGTTTCTGTATAAATAGTAACCCCACTTTCTGGAAATTTTGTGCTTTAAATTCCCACTGTAGCTGTCTTTCTCCTTTGTTCATTCTCATTTCTACTCTGATCTAGCAATGTACTGTACTATCTTCTTCTTCGTTAGACCAGCCGTCTACCTCTTTTTCTTGAAAACTCTTCCATATCTCCTCATTTGTGTATGAGGTTTGTTGGGTCAGCTTGGGTATATTGGACGCTTTCTGCCAAATGGTCACTGGGGCTTCTTATATCATTATTTAGCAATGTAGGCATTTTCTATATATATATATATATATGTGTTTTGTTCATATTTTATAATGAGGTTTATATTTTACTTAGTTTTTGTAAACGGGGGTTCGATAAATTAGAGTATAGCCTCAGCGTCCCCTGCGTGGGATGCCTTTATTGTAAAGTGACCGGCTGGCGGGGTGCCTTCAGTATTACCACTGAGGTTGTTTCAGCAGATCTTTTATACGGATAAGGGGCGAGTCCTCTTTCAATTAAGTTGTGGTCATGATTTTGTGGTCCTGATTCGGCTCTTTGCAGTCCGCTGGACCCTGTAAGCAATGAATAACTAACTATCAAATAAGTTAATAATCCTATGTCGATGCAGACTATGGGTCAAATATAGAGCCATTCTGCTGTATGATGACTAATTTTTAATGTAAGGCCTAAAATGAACTTGACCTTAAAGACCAATTAAAAAACGTCACTTATATGAAAGATGAATCTAGTATCTCTACATAGGACAAGCTTGGACATGTTATTTGATCTTTCGCTCGAAGTTTAGAGTCAAAGTCACTTAAAAGTACCCATATTAGGAAATTTTGGACAGCTCCAGTGACCTTACCTTGTAGCGAGGTTGACCAAATTTTACCTAGCATGACTCATAAGATAATTGCCTAACTCAATTTTCATAGTTTTGAGATAAACAATAAAAACATGTTATTTTTTAAATTGAAGATTCTTTTGGGATTTTTTTCCCATATATCTTCACAGAATGAAGTTGCCTATGTATGTTGAAGCCAGTTTTGAGAAATGTGTGTTCGTTTGCCTGCAAACTGATTTAGGCAGAATGAGCACTAACAAAAGCTGAGATAGGCAAGAAGTGAAACTTCAGATAGGCATAAGAAAGTTTTTAAAAGACAAAAACACAAGATAGGCAATATTGATTTTTTTTAATTTAATCAATAACATAAAGATAAACAAAAAACTTCATGTACTTGCAATGTCAACGGTAAAACATGACAAGCCTAAAGAAACAACACATAGTTTATTCATAAACCTACACATCTTCTATGCGCTTGCAAACAAAAATGTCAATAGAAAGAATCATTTTTAATTTAATGTGATATAACAAACTTTGATCTACTTGCAGAAGTGAAGTATTACTTTCCTATCCTATCCTATCCCGTAACTAGGAGGTCACAGATGATCGTTTAACCAGCGTACTTAATCTTTTCCTGTCCTCAGCAACCCTGATTGTTTCGCTCAGTGTCAAACCAGTCCATTCTTGAATGTTGTCCTCCCACCTCTTTTTCGGTCTCCCTCTTCTTCTACCTCCTTGCACTGTGCCTTGCAGGATAGTCTTTGCAAGACCTGATGATCTGGTGACGTGGCCATGCCATCAGAGTTTCCGCTTTTTCACCACTGTCAGCAGGTCATCGTGTTGTCCAATGGCTTGTGTGATGGTCTGTCAGACTTCGTCGTTGGTGATGTGCTGGGTGCACCTCATCTCCATGCTTTGTATTCTTCGTTGTAGATCTGCTGTGAGGGTCCATGTTTCGGAAGCTAATAGGAAGATGGAGATGACAAGAGAGCGCAGCAGTCTTACCTTGGAATGTAAACTGATGGTCTTGTCTTTCCAAATTGGCTTCAACCTCGCCAGGGCAGCAGTTGTTTGTGCGATCCTGGAGAGGACTTCCTGTCGGGAGCCATTGTCTATTACTTTGCACTTGACTAAAGGCATCATAGAACACATCCTCTCCTCATAAAAAGACATAATACACAAACACATCTTCTGCGTGCTTGCAAAACAAATTTAAACACAAATAATTATTGTTAATGTGATCCAAACTAAAGGTGCAGTAAAGTGTGTACTTGATGTGACTGTTGGCATCTTATCACACTCCCCCTTCCCTTACTTTTACCCTTGTAAAATGTTATTCATTTATTTACTGAACTCAAAGCATCATGGAACACTCGCTCTCCTCTTAAAGGTAATTACTAAACTTGCACATCTTCTGTGTGCTTGCAAAACAAACAATTATTTGTATGCGATCCAAACAAAAGGTAATCCACTTGCAGCAGTGAAGTATTACTTTGTACTTGACTCAATGCATCATAGAGCAATCCCTCTCCCCTCCCCTTCTACCTGCACCCAGGCATAGAAAGTCTTTTCCGGACAGGACGTCTCTGTGTGCTTTGTAGAGGTCTATTCAGGACTGCCATTTCCATCTTAGTGTGAAATGGAACGATTTCAAGTTCTTACAAGACACTAATATCTGTTCCACTTGACCGGTGCTAAACCATGTTAGACGCTCAACGTGAAGCAACTGCAACATTTTTATTTCACATAAAGTGGCAGTAACTTCCTCGGGGTGATCTTTCAGTTGTGGCAAAGTGTGAAGTTGCAAATGGGTAAGCGGTAGTTGAGCTAAGCAGCTCAAGTCTGAGAGGGAGAAGCTCGAATTCCCACTGACCCTAAACACTTTGATTCCTACCTCCTGCCCATGCGCTTGTCTCTTGGACAAATCTTCCGGGAGAAAACTCCTCATTTGTGTGTGAGGTCTTTTGGATCAGCTTGGGAATATTGGATGCTTTCTGCCAAATGGTCACTGGGGCTTCATATGATGTTATTATTTGGCAATGCAGGCATTTTATATGTATGGGTTTTGTTGATATTGCATAATGATGTCTTGTTTTTGTAAACGGAGGTTCAATAAATTAGAGTATAGCCTCAGCGTCCCCTGCTGGGATGTCTTTATTGTAAAGTGACCGGCTGGTAGATTGCCTTCAGTGTTACCACTATGGTTGTTTCGGCAGATCTTTTAAGCGGATACAGACGCATCTATAAATAAATATGCTCGATAGTTTATGTAATATAAAACGAGAACAATGGTTAGCAATGGTAAATAGCCAAGTATTTTAACTTTATTTAACGTTTTTTTACAGTCAGTCTGCCGTTTAAGACAAAATGCCTATCTCAGCTCTGTCTTAATTTGCACATTGCCGATATCAATCGCTTCACATTGAAGATGATGCTTGGAACAGCATTTATAGCCATTTTCAATGATTATTTTTACAACACCTAAGAATGACAAGTTCTAAAATTGATTACTTACCTTCATCTTCTGATTGAAATATGTTTTGCAACATCTCTGTTGCTTTTTCAGCCGAAAATTTTTCAATGCGTCTGGGCGCCGCCATATTGGCTGCAAAATGCCCATGTCTGGATTGAGATAGGCAATTTGGCATACGAAGCTGTGACGACCGTTACAATTTAGATAGAGACTTGTACTCTCTAGCACAGATGGCTTGTCTTCCCAGGGCTTTGTTTTTACCCCTACTGCACAACTGCCTAAGTCTGAGTTAGGCATTTATGTTATGAGCGTGACGATGTGTGTCTATTATGTATCACTAGTGGTTTTTGTACCCTGGCAAGCCAGGGTACACAGGTTGCTGTTTAAAATGTAGACAGAGAGACAACTGTTGTCTGCGAGTTTCATTTGGACGATGATACCTCCCCATATCCCCCTTGATACCTCACCATACCCCTCCCCCCCTCTGATATCTCCCCGTCCCCCCCCCCATGATGCCTCATCATACCCCCTTGATACCTCCCCGAACCCACTTGATACCTCCCCATAACCCCTTGATACCTTTCGTACCCCCCTTGTAACCTACCTGTACCCTCCTTGATACTTCCCCGTTGATCGTTTCGCAGGTATGGATGAAAGGAATCGACCATCACCTTACCCCCTTATATATACCCGTATCCCCGTTATGCCTACCCATGCCCCTTTAAACCTACCCGTAGCCCCCTTTTACCTACACGTACCACCTCATCCCGATCCTTGATAATAATAATAATAATAATAATAATAATAATAATAATAATAATAATAATAATAATAATAATAATAATAATCCTATCCTATCCTATCCTGTCCCATAACCCGAAGGTCGTAGGGGCACCACAGATGATCGCTTAACCAGCATACTCCATCTTTCTCTGTCCTCAGCAGCCCTCATGGCTTCGCTCAGTGTCAAACCAGTCCATTCTCGAATGTTGTCCTCCCACCTCTTTTTCGGTCTCCCCCTTCTTCTACCTCCTTGCACTGTGCCTTGCAGAATGGTCTTTGCAAGGCCTGATGATCTGGTGACGTGGCCATACCATCGGAGTTTCCGTTTCTTCACCACTGTGAGCAGGTCATCGTGTTGTCCAATGGCTTGTGTGATGGTCTGTCGGACTTCAACGTTGGTGATGTGTTGGGTATAGGAAATGCACAGAAGTCTTCTGTAGCACCTCATCTCCATGCTTTGTATTCTTCGTTGGAGATCTGCTGTGAGGGTCCATGCTTCGCAAGCATATAGGAAGATGGAGATGACCAGAGATCGCAGCAGTCTTACTTTGGAATGTAGACTGATGGTTCTGTCTTTCCAAATGGGCTTCAACCTTGTCAGGGCAGCAGTTGTTTGTGCGATCCTGGAGAGGACTTCCTGTCGAGACCCATTGTCATAATAATAATGAATAATACAAATAGAAATCATAAAAAACGCCAAGGTTTTAAAATAAAATTTGATATAAGATATTATAATTATAATAATAATGATTATTATTATTAGTTTATAAATAATAATAATAAAAATAATAATAATAATAATAATAATAATAATAATAATCATAATAATCATAATAATAATAATAATAATAATAACGTACCACCCCATCCCGATCCTTGGTAATAATAATAATAATAATAATAATAATAATAATAATAATAATAATAATAATAATAATAATAATAATATTGAATATAGAATAATACAAATAGAAATCATAAACACCAAGGTTTTAAAAGAAAATTTGATATAAGATATAATATTATAAATAATAATAATAATAATAATAATAATAATAATAATAATAATAATAATAAGAATAATAATAGTAATAATAATAGTAGTAATAATAATAATAATAATAATAATGATAAAAATAATAATAATAATAATAATAATAATAATAATAATAATAAAGGTAAAAAGCCTAAATTAAAAAGAAAAATATCCATATTGTAGTGGGAAAAAAAAAACATTAAAAAAAATATGGCCCGCGACGGATTCGAAATTAGGTCGCCCTAAACGTTAGGCGAAGGTGTTACTAACTGAGCTATCAATGCTTCGTGAAAAACAATGAATTTTTTGGTCTATATGGGAAAACATGCTGAAACCTCAATTTGATTTTTAATGGAAGCGCGCGGAATGAGGCTATTGCAGTTTGTGGACATTTTGTTTATTTATTTTGGTTCGGAAGAGTCCGCTGGACCTAAAGCAATAACCTTGTATTGTATTGTATTGTTTATTTATTTATCTCAGAAACGGTTAAACGTTCGGTAAGGAAATGTCGGCTATAACGATTTTGCTGGTTTTGAGCACACAACAGGCCGATTCCCAGCGGCCAGCACCTGCCCAGATCAGCGTCCATACCGGACAAACTTTATAGTAGTGGCGAAGAAGGACTTCCGGCTAAACAATTTATATATATAGATGCTTCAAGCAATCATTAGAGTAGTATAGTGGTTGGCCTATGGAACGGGGTTTTTTTTTTAGCTGCTGACGCGGCTGACGTCATAGCTGCTGACGGTGCTGAGGTGCTGATGCCCGACGACGGTGGCAGGTTGTGTGGGTCATACGGGGGTCATCTGCGGGTCATGAGGTCATGTGTGGTGCCATGATGCTGTTGATGTATAGAGCATGTAGTTTTATAATGACTATCCTGCAGGAAGCCTCTTTTTGATGCAGGGGGTGATAATTGATTTTATAGAAGAAAATATGAATATAGGATATTAATTATTAATTATAAATAGTCTAAAGTCTATCTCTCTCTTTATCTCTCTCTCTCTCACTCTCTCTCTATCTCTCTTGCTCTCTCTCTCTCTCTCTCTCTCGCTCTCTCTCCCACTCTCTCTCTCTCTCTCTCTCTCTTTTATATATATTTAACAATGATTATGAAGAACGCACACCCACCTTTAACAATGATTTATGATGAATGCACACACACCCACCCACCCACCCACACACACACACACACACATGCACCCACACAAATATACATCTTTAACAATGATTATGATGAATTCACACACGCACACACATACACGCACACCCCAACACACACACACACACACATGCACACACACACACGCATTTAGACCTACCGGATCAGGAGAGAACAGGGATAAGTAGCGCATTGTGTTCCTACGTCTTTCGTATTACAAGGGTTGAAAGAAATATTGTCGTCTGTGATTGGCCGAGTACCGTGGTATATTAATTTTCTTCTTTTCCTATACTTATATTGTATCGGCGATGTACATGTACAATAAGTGTTATTGGAGACATTCACACTACCTAACTTCAGACATTCAGATAGGCTTTTGTATAATGAAATGTAGTACGTTGTCGGTATACTGCTAGTTGCCATGACTGAACAAGTTTACCATGGCCAATGACCAATAATTATGTGAGATTCAACACAGCCTGTACTTGACCCCCACTTGCTCCCTCATGCACACACGCATAGACATAAACTACAGACAGAGACAGAGAGACAGAGACAGAGAGAACATAAGATAAGGTGAGATAAGATAACGATAAGAGATAAGATATTTAACGATGTTAGTAGAATAAGCAATGGTCTGCTTGTTAACATCTGGCTCTCGCCTTAAGAGGGACTATATTCTACTAAAAGCACACACACACTCACACACATAATGAGGGGGGGGGGGAGTCGTTGACTTATTGAGAGAGTAAGAAAGAGGGATATCAGAACGTGTAAAAGATTGTTTGTGTGTGTGTGTGTGCGTGCGTGTGTGTGTGTGTGTGCATGCGTGCGTGTGAGTGTGTGTGTGTGTGTGTGTGTGAGAGAGAGAAAGTCAGTCATGAGAGGAAGAACAGACACAATGATAACACAGAAACACAACGCGAATACATGATAATCTCCAAGAAAAAACATTGTCTTGTGGTGCTGAATAAATTATTTATTCCATCTTCACATTAAATCTTCAAAAAAGGTTTCAAAAATATTATTTTTTGTTATACATTTGACTTGACGAAAGAGGGGCGAGTATTTTTTCGCATTTCACAGAGAAAAGGAGGCAGCCACGTGGTGGTCGAAA
>JBAHVR010000315.1:0-125000 GCA_036898135.1 Oncomelania hupensis
TGACATTTCCATATTGGGCTGTCCTGTAGTTACTGTATACATGATGGACGTCTTGTTGTTGACATGTCCATAGTGGGCTGTCCTGTAGCTCAGTGGTTACTGTATACATGATGGAAGTCTTGTTGTTGACGTGTCCATAGTGGGCTGTCCTGTAGATCAGTGGTTACTGTATACAAGAAGGAAGTCTTGTTGTTGACATTTCCATATTGGGCTGTCCTGTAGTTACTGTATACATGAGGGAAGTCTTGTTGTTGACATATCCATAGTGGGCTGTCCTGTAGCTCAGTGGTTACTGTATACATGATGGAAGTCTTGTTGTTGACATTTCCATAGTGGGCTGTCCTGTAGTTACTCTATACATGATGGAAGTCTTGTTGTTGACATGTCCATTTTGGGCTGTCCTGTAGCTCAGTGGTTACTGTATACAAGATGGAAGTCTTTTGTTGACATGTCCATAGTGGGCTGTCCTGTAGTTACTGTATACATGATGGAAGTCTTGTTGTTGACATTTCCATAGTGGGCTGTCCTGTAGCTCAGTGGTTACTGTATACAAGATGGAAGTCTTGTTGTTGACATGTCCATAGTGGGCTGTCCTGTAGTTACTGTATACATGATGGAAGTCTTGTTGTTGACATTTCCATAGTGGGCTGTCCTGTAGCTCAGTGGTTACTGTATACAAGATGGAAGTCTTGTTGTTGACATTTCCATAGTGGGCTGTCCTGTAGCTCAGTGGTTACTGTATACAAGATGGAAGTCTTGTTGTTGACATGTCCATAGTGGGCTGTCCTGTAGCTCAGTGGGTAGAGAGCTGCTTTCCTAGGCCCAAGGTGGCGGGTTCCAACCCCGCAAGGGTTCCAATTTACGTGACTGAGGTACGACATTTTTCAGGACACGGAGGGTTTTTCTCCTGGTACTCCGGTTACATATAGATTATAGTCACACGACACTTTCGCATATAGGTGACTACTGGACCGATTTATACTGACACCAGCGGGCCAGTTGTTGGTAAAGGGGAAAATAATATGATCACACGTTGACCAATCCGGGATTCGAACCAGCGACCTTTCGGTTACTAGCAAGACGCTCTTACCAACTGAGCTACCCGGCCCCTCGTACTCCGGTTTCCTCCCTCCCTTCAATAATAGTATTGGATGCTGAAATCTGAAATTTCAAAAAATAAAAAATGATTGGTTTCTATTCCGTTTTCTGTAATAGGGATCGCTTCAGATCGCCGCGCTTTGAGTTCGATTGAAAAAAGAGCGTGATAACATCCTGTATTATTATTATTATTATTATTATTATTATTATTATTATTATTATTATTATTATTATTATTATTGTTCCATTGTGGAGGTTTCATTGTAAAAATGATTGACGATATAAAGCAGGGTGGATTACTGATGGTGACTGGATGTTAAGTGAAGTCAGTTGTGCTATATGGGGATCACATGCTTAGCTGTAACACACGTTGTAGTAAGTACAGTCAGTTGTGCAATATAGAGATGGTCAGCACAATCAGTTGTGCTATATGGAGATAGTCCACACAGTCAGTTGTGCAATATGGAAATAGCACAGCCAGTTGTGCATTATGGAGATGGTCAGCACAATCAGTTGTGCTATATGGAGATAGTCCACACAGTCAGTTGTGCTATATGGAGATAGCGCCACAGTCAGCGATGTTATATGGGGATGGTCAACACAGACAATTGCGCTATATGGAGATAGTCAGCACTGTGAGTTATGCTACATGGAGGTAGTCGGCACAGTCAATTGTGCTATATGGAAATATTATGTAGTATTACGTAATAGTATGCGGTATGGTTGCATTCATGGCACGTCCCTTTACAGGAAGTTCTTGGGTCCATTTAACACAGTTTTCTTTGAAAGTGTTTTCACACTAGGGTGGGGTTGGGAATATCCAAAGAAAACTTCGCAGATGTGTTGTTGTTGTTGCTGCTGCTTTTGTTATTGTTGTCTTCTTCTTCTTCTTCTTCTTCTTCTTCTTCTTCTTCTTCTTCTTCTTCTCCATTTTGCGTTTTTTTTCTTGGTCGATAAACATAAGAGCCAAATCTCTCAACGTTGGAAAAAGTAGATCACCAGAAGAAGAAAAAGAAGCAAACAATACTAGGCCACGCATATAAGTGGACAGCGGATCACAACACAGAAAAGAAAGGATCGTTTGAGATCAGGACAGGACTCCATTACTGCTGGCACAACTTTCTCACTCATGGCTCTTTCACACGGACTTGTCTTTTCTGTGTTGCTGTAGTGTCCGTCATCATCAAAACAATGAGGAGAATTAGGAGAAAGAAGGAGAAAAAGAAGAAGAAGAAAACACCAACAACATCATCAACAACATCATCAACAACATCACCACCACCAACAACAACATCATCAACAACAAGAGGAAGAAGAAGACATTGAGTTTGGTATTGTTAGAGCGAGTGAGTGCCAGGAACGTAAAGACACTCAGCCAGCACTAGGTCTATTTTCCCCCACCCCCAGGGGCGCATTAGTGCTCAGTTGTTTGGGGCGTTATAAAAGACAATGCGCTCAAAACAGCAAATTGATGCCTTGGTTAGGATGAGACAGATTCTGTTTCGGTAAGCTGACTGAGACGGAGACTGGGACTTTATTGGTCTATGAAATGCTCATATAAATTTGCCTTTCGGCTGCACAAACATAGTAAATGTAAAATGTAAAACATGTACTTACAAAAAGTAAATAGTGCAAAGACATAAAATATAATAAAACAATCTGTAATCCAACATACTTGCGCTGTACACACCCACATACACCCCCACAAACAATCACACCACTCCCCCATACACCCCACAAACCATCACACCACTCCCCCATACACCCACACACCATCACACCACTCCCCCATACACCCCACAAACCATCACACCACTCCCCCATACACCCACACACCATCACACCACTCCCCCATACACCCACACACCATCACACCACTCCCCCATACACCCAACATACCATCACACCACTCCCCCATACACCCCACACACCATCACAGCACTCCCCCATGCACCCCACACACCATCACAACACTCCCCCATACATCCCACACACCATCACAACACTCCCCCATACACCATACACACCATCACAACACTCCCCATACCCCCACACACCATCACACCACTCCCCCATACACCCCACACACCATCACAACACTCCCATATATCCACATACTATCACAACACTCTCCATACACCCACACACCATCACAACACTCCCCATACACCCACACACCATCACAACACTCCCCATACACCCACACACCATCACAACACTCACCATACACCCACACACCATCACAACACTCCATACACCCCACACACCATCACAACACCCCCATATATCCACGCACCATCACAACACTCTCCATACACCCCACACACCATCACAACACCTCCATATATCCACGTACAATCACAACACTCCCCCATACACCCACACACCATCACAACCCATACACCCACACACCATCACAACACTCCCCATACACCCACACACCATCACAACACTTCATACACCCACACACCATCACAACACTCCCATACACCAACACACCATCACAACACTCCCATACACCCACACACCATCACAACACTCCCTCATGCACCATCACAACACTCCCCCATGCACCCACACACCATCACAACACTCCTCCATACACCCACACACACCATCACAACACTCCTCCATACACCCACACACACCATCACAACACTCCTCCATACACCCCCACACACCATCACAACACTCCTCCATACACCCACAAACACCATCACAACACTCCTCCATACACCCACACACCACCACAACACTCCCGTACACCCACACACCATCACGACACTCCCATACACCCACACACCATCACAACACTTCATACACCCACACACCATCACAACACTCCCTCATGCACCATCACAACACTCCCCCATGCACCCACACACCATCACAACACTCCTCCATACACCCACACACCATCACAACACTCCTCCATGCACCCACACACACCATCACAACACTCCCTCATACATCCACACACCATCACAACACTCCCTCATACACCCACACACCATCACAACACTCCCTCATACACCCACACACCATAACAACACTCCCTCATACACCCATGCACCATCACAACACCACCCCACGTACCATCACAACACTCCCATACACACCAAACACCATCACAACACTCAGCTCCCCCATACACCCACAAACCATCACACCACTCCCCCATACACCCAACATACCATCACACCACTCCCCCATACACCCACACACCATCACACCACTCCCCCATGCACCCCACACACCATCACAACACTCCCCATACACCCACACACCATCACAACACTCCTCCATACACCCACACACACCATCACAACACTCCTTCATACACCCACACACCATCACAACACTCCTCCATACACCCACACACCATCACAACACTCCCGTACACCCACACACCATCACAACACTTCATACACCCACACACCATCACAACACTCCCCCATGCACCATCACAACACTCCCCCATGCACCCACACACCATCACAACACTCCTCCATACACCCACACACACCATCACAACACTCCCTCATACACCCACACGCCATCACAACACTCCCTCATACACCCACACACCATCACAACACTCCCTCATACACCTACACACCATCACAACACTCCCTCATACACCCATGCACCATCACAACAACACCCCACGTACCATCACAACACTCCCATACACACCAAACACCATCACAACACTCCCCCATACACACCCACAAACCATCACACCACTCCCTCATACACCCACACACCATCACACAACTCCCTCATACACCCACACACCATCACAACACTCCCTCATGCACCATCACAACAACACCCCACATACCATCACAACACTCCCCCATACTCCCCAAACAACATGATCATCACAACACTCCCCCCAGCCAGCAGGAAATCCGTGTGTTAACTACAAGTCTGTTGTCCTGCAGCCAGCAGGAAATCCGTGTGTTAACTACAAGCCTTTGCTTTGGGAGGTGTGGGGGGGTGTACGTATCAGGCGACTTTATTACTTTCTACACAGAACCCATCAAGCTTAGCGATAGGGCACTCAATCATTCTTTAGTCATGATTTTTTCATGATGCAGAAAGGAATTGTGCAGTAATGAAGAAGAAAAGATTTCTGTTCCCCCTCGGCATCTTAATCAGATTGTACAGTGAAAAGTTTCAAGTACACAAAGTCGTGAAATCTTCTTCTTCTTCTTCTTCTTCTTCTTCTTCTTCTTCTTCTTCTTCTTCTTCTTCTTCTTCTTCTTCTTCTTCTTCTTCCTCCTCCTCCTCTTCTTCTTCTTCTTCTTCTTCTTCTTCTTCTTCTTCTTCTTCTTCTTCTTCTTCTTCTTCTTCTTCTTCTTCTTCTTCTTCTTCTTCTTCTTCTTCTTCTTCTTCTTCTTCTTCTTTTTCTTCTTCTTCTTCTTCTTTTTCGACAGATAAGACATTGTTGTTTGTTGAAATAATGGCCTCTCTGTGTCGTTCTCTTTCCCTCTCTCTATCTACTTTCCTCTCTCTCTCTCTCTCTCTCTCTCTCTCTCTCTCTCTCTCTCTCTCTCTCTCTCTCTCTCTCTCTCTCTCTCTCTCTCTCTCTATGCGGGCATGTGAGTTTGCCTCTATGTGTGGTGTGGGAGAAGGGAGAGGGTGTTTGCCTCTGTGTGCGTTGTGTCTGTTTCCTTAAAGTGCGTGTGTGACTTTGCCTCTGAGTATCTCTGACGTTAGTCTCATGACAACGACATTTTGTACATCATTTAAATATAAATTGGCGAATCAGTGTGGCAACTTTGTTTCCCGATGGCTTGAGGAATAAGGAAGATGTATAAGCCATCCCTAGTCACCGCAAGTTTGAAAGTAAAATCATGTTTGGCTTTCTCATTCCCTGATTTAGTGTGCAACTGCCATCCTTGTTCTTTGCATCTAAAGATTAAATCATTTGAAAATTGCTGTCATGTGTTTAGAGGCGTTGTGTAGTGCGTCACAGTTGTTTAATGACGTTGTGCAGTATGTCACAGTTGTTTAATGACTTTGTGTAGTGCGTCACAGTTGTTTAATGACGTTGTGCAGTATGTGACAGTTGTTTAATAACGTTGTGCGGTATGGTATGTGACAGTTGTTTAATGACGTTGTGCGGTATGTCACAGTTTAGTGGCATTGCGCAGTATGTCACAGTTGTTTAGTGGCGTTGTGCAATACATCACAGTTTTTAGTGCCATTGTGCAGGTTCACAGTTTAGTGGCGTTTTGCAGTGTCACAGTGTTTAGTGGCATTGTGCAGTGTGTCACCATTGTTTAGTGGCGTTGTGCAGTGTGTCACAATTGTTTAGGGGCGTGAATGAGTCACAGTTATTTAGCGGCGTTGTGCCGTGTGTCACAGTTATTTAGTGACGTTGTGCAATGTGTCATAGTTATTTAGTGGCGTGAATGTGTCACAGTTATTTAGTGACGTTGTGCAATGTGTCACAGTTATTTAGTGGCGTTGTGCAATGTGTCACAGATACTTAGTGGCGTGAATGTGTCACAGTTATTTAGTGGCGTTGTGCAATGTGTCACAGATACTTAGTGGCGTGAATGTGTCACAGTTATTCATGGGCGTTGTGCAATGTGTCACAGTTATTTAGTGGCGTTGTACTATGTGTCACTGTTGTTTAGTGGCGTTGTGCAGTGTGTCACAGTTATTTAGTGGCGTTGTACTATGTGTCACTGTTGTTTAGTGGCGTTGTACAGTGTGTCACAAACATTGCTTCGCCAGCGCCTTCAGCTCAGCAGCCCCAGTTCTACTAAAACGCTGTAATTTTTGTGTAGGGCCGTGTGGAGTGATGGGGGACTACTATGAAAGTGGTATGTGGATGTGTGAGCCAGTGGCGTGTGGAGTGATGGGGGTGGTATGTGGATGTGAGAGCCAGTGGCGTGTGGAGTGATGGGGGTGGTATGTGGATGTGTGAGCCAGTGGCGTGTGGAGTGATGGGGGTGGTATGTGGATGTGTGAGCCAGTGGCGTGTGGAGTGATGGGGGTGGTATGTGGATGTGAGCCAGTGGCGTGTGGAGTGATGGGGGTGGTATGTGGATGTGTGGGCCAGTGGCGTGTGGAGTGATGAAAGTGGTATGTGGATGTGTGAGCCAGTGGCGTGTGGAGTGATGAAAGTGGTATGTGGATGTGTGAGCCAGTGGCGTGTGGAGTGATGGGGGTGGTATGTGGATGTGTGAGCCAGTGGCGGGTGGAGTGATGGGGGTGGTATGTGGATGTGAGCCAGTGGCGTGTGGAGTGATGGGGGTGGTATGTGGATGTGTAAGCCAGTGGCGTGTGGAGTGATGGGGGTGGTATGTGGATGTGTGAGCCAGTGGCGTGTGGAGTGATGGGGGTGGTATGTGGATGTGTGAGCCAGTGGAGTGATGGGGGTGGTATGTGGATGTGTGAGCCAGTGGCGTGTGGAGTGATGAAAGTAGTATGTGGATGTGTGAGCCAGTGGCGTGTGGAGTGATGGGGGTGGTATGTGGATGTGTGAACCAGTGGCGTGTGGAGTGATGGGGGTGGTATGTGGATGTGTAAGCCAGTGGCGTGTGGAGTGATGGGGGTGGTATGTGGATGTGTAAGCCAGTGGCGTGTGGAGTGATGGGGGTGGTATGTGGATGTGTGAGCCAGTGGCGTGTGGAACACAAGAGGGAAGAGAAAGATTGGGTGCCAGTCGTGTTAGTGATGGCGTGTTCACGGGGTCAGTGCATGCAGGCTAAATGGAGGCCATTAACATTCATTTGCCACAATCACTCCCTGCCCAATTTCTGATGGAAAACGCCAATTTAGGACACTTAACACTAAAGGTCAGAAAAAAATAGTTGTGACCTTGTGACCCCACCATTTGACTCATTGCTTTTTGGGCCACATTCCATGGGCTAGCCTGGCTTTGATGAAGACGTCACAAGGGGATATGTAACATAAAATGTGTTCACAAAATGTCAATAGAGTGCATTGCCTTGTCGTGTTTTGTAACCTAGCTATTATAATGCAGTGGCAAATGTGATTAGTTGTCTAGCTGCCTCAACTGTCATTTTCTGTCTCTATTTCCACATCCCAGGTTATTTGGAAGGACGGAACAGCGAATGTACCCAAAGCTTAGATTGTCCTCCACATGGTGTCAACAACCTCAAAAAGGAAAACACGCCTTACTGTCATTATTCCTGTCAGCCTAGCCGTCGCCCACGCCCAATATTAATAGGCCTGCAATATACTTTGCTAAAGCTAAAGTCGCCACAAACAAGTTTGACTACACACCACACTTCTTTGCTACAAGAGCTCTCAATGTGTTACAATGGGGCACGTGATAACTCAGTTCGTAGAGCGGCCAGCTAATGTTACAAAGGTTGCGTGTTGGATTCCCGGCGGCCCGGACATAAACATTGACTGTGAGCATTAGCCATCTTACTGTTGCTATTAGTCTGATGGTTGCTTCAGTGAATAGGTTTCCATTCTTCCCCATCTGTGAGGGCCTAGGATTATGCCAAGTCATGTGAGCGTGTGCCCGCCCAAGGCAGTAAATGGGCACCTTGAGCAGCTCTTGAGGTTACATTACATTACATGATTATTGCTTTAGGTCCAGCGGACTCTTTCGAGCCAAATCAGGACCGGACAACCCCTGATCCGCATAAAAGATCTGCTGAAACAACCCTAGTGGTAAAACTGAAAGTTCTCCACCAGCCAGTCACTTTACAATAAAGACATCCCACGCAGGGGACGCTGAGGCTGTACTCTAATTTATCGAACCCCCATTTACAAAAACAAAATAGAATACAAACATCATTATAAATTATCAACCAAACACATACATATAAAATGCCTACATTGCTAAATAATAACATCATAGGAAGCCCTAGTGACCACCTGGCAGAAAGCGTCCAATATTCCCAAGCTGATCCAACAGACCTCATACACAAATAAGGAGTCTTGTCCTGGAAGAATTTTCAAGAAAAAAGGTAGATGACTGGTCTAGCGAAGAAGGTACTATAGCAGATTGATAGAACAGAGCAGGAATGAGAAAGAGCAAATGAGAAAGACAGCGAGCTCTTGAGGTGGAAAAGTGCAATATAACAATGATAAAATAAATGGGACCAAGATTCCATTTGCGCTGTTGATGCGTATCTGCTGCAAGTTTGCGCGGTCTCAGGCCACGGATTCTAAGACACTCCGAACATCCTAAGACAGGGTGTGAGAGAAACGGCCTTTATCCATTGATTGGTTTCATTATCAGCCACTGAGCCCTTCACAATCTACAGCACTCGCTCGCTTTCGTTGATTGACAAGATCAGAAGTCAAGGTCACGGCTTGCTTGCTGGATCACAAAGGCCATTGGGTGTCAGCTTGACATGATTGATTGATTTATTGTTGCTTTAGGTCCAGCGGACTCCTCCGAGCCAAATCAGGACCGGACAACCCCCGATCCGCATAAAAGATCTGCTGAAACAACCCTAGTGGGAAAATTGAACGCCCTCCACCGGCCAGTCACTTTACAATAAAGACATCCCACGCGAGGGACGGCTGAGGGTTTACCTCAACTACGCGAATCCCCGGTTACAAAAACAAAAGAGAATACAACCATCATTACAAATCATCAACGAAACATATACATATAAAATGCCTATATTGCTAAATACTAACATCATAGGAAGCCCGAGTGACCACCCAGCAGAAAGCGTCCAACACTCCCAAGCTGATCCAACAGACCTCATACACAAACAAGGAGTCTTGTCCAGGAAGAGTTTTGAAGAAAAAAGGTTGGTCATTGATCTAGCGAAGAAGAAGATAGTATAGCAGAGTGATAGGACAGAGCAGGAATGGGAAAGAGTATATGAGGAAGATAGCAACAGTGGGAATTTAAAGCAATAAATTTCCATAAAGTGGGGATACTATTTATACTGAAACCCCCGGCACTCCAACGGGGGTATTGTTGCCGCAGTGAATCTGTCATGCCTACAAAGGCAAGACAGGTTTTCAACTGGGGCTTTCACTGTTCCCTTTATAGGTTAGAACAATCTACAGTGGCAAGATTGCTCATGACCCCAAGGGGTGTCAGCTTGACAAGATCGAAAGCTCACGGGATCATTATTTATTAAGTTCAAAGGGTGGAAGTCGGTCCCCACAGTGTAAAAGAATATCACATGAGAGAGGTGTATTTCGAAGGAATATCACAGAGAAGATTAGCTGCATGTATCGGATGTGTTTGGTGAACTAGCAGATTGCTGATTATAGATCTAACTATATTGGCAGTAATGTAGCTCTATGTAGCAGAGTAGGCTATTAAGGGGAGTATAAGTGGTTGTTGGTGTTATTAACAGGGTAGGTACCTGATCCATGCAGTGCAGTGCACGCAGTGTTTGTCAACATTACTTATTGCACATGCGTAAAACGCCTTTTCCTCCCTTCTGCGTTGTGTTAAAAAGTCCACTATGGACGTGCGTTATGGTGGCCGTGTTGTCGTGCTCTGTGTGTTAAAAAGTCCACTATGGACGTGCGTTATCGTGGCCGTGTTGTCGTGTTCTGTGTGTTTAAAAAGTCCACTATGGACGTGCGTTATGGTGGCCGTGTTGTCGTGTTCTGTGTGTAAAAAAGTCCACTATGGACGTGCGTTATGGTGGCCGTGTTGTCGTGTTCTGTGTGTTAAAAAGTCCACTATGGACGTGCGTTATGGTGGCCGTGTTGTCGTGTTCTGTGTGTTAAAAAGTCCACTATGGACGTGCGTTATCGTGGCCGTGTTGTCGTGTTCTGTTTGTAAAAAAGTCCACTATGGACGTGCGTTATGGTGGCCGTGTTGTCGTGTGCTGTGTGTTAAAAGTGTATAAACTACAATGTCGCATCAATATTTAACGGGGTTCTTACTTTGTGGCTTTTCTCAGTAATACGATTTGGTTGGTCAGCAAGCGTGGACCTTTTGCAAGAAGGCTATTTCTGCCAACAAAGAAAATCACATATGCAATTAATGCTACATTCACTCTGCGTCTGGCTGAGTGGTTACTGGCGCGACATAATTAGCCATCTTGCAGCAAGCATACGTCTTCTGTTGGGCGAAAGTGGGTTCGATCCTAATTTCAGCAAATTATTTTGTTGATTTTGGTTGCGCTACATAAGAACTAGCATAGTGAAAGAGATGCCTCACTGGCTTTTATTACACTATACTATATTTACCTTGTCATTGACTTTACTACACTATGCTATATTTACCTTGTCATTGGCTTTACTACACTATGCTATATTTACCTTGTCATTGACTTTACTACACTATGCTATATTTACCTTGTCATTGGTTTTACTACACTATGCTATATTTACCTTGTCATTGACTTTACTACACTATGGTATATTTACCTTGTCATTGACTTTACTACACTGTGCTATATTTACATTGTCATTGACTTTACTACTCTATGCTATATTTACCTTGTCATTGACTTTACTACACTATGCTATATTTACATTTTACTACACTATGCTATATTTACCTTGTCAATGACTTTACTACACTATGCTATATTTACATTTTACTACACTATGCTATATGTACCTTGTCATTGACTTTACTACACTATGCTATATTTATATTGTCATTAACTTTACTACACTATGCTATATTTACCTTGTCATTGACTTTATTACACTATGCTATATTGGCATTTTACTACACTATGCTATATTTACCTTGTCATTGATTTACTACACTATGCTAAATTTACCTTGTCACTGACTTTATTACACTATGCTATATTTACCTTGTCACTGGCTTTACTACAATATGCTATATTTACATTTTCCTACACTATGCTATATTTACCTTGTCACTGACTTTACTACACTATGCTCGCTAGATCAATGACCTACCTTTTTTCTTGAAAACTCTTCCTGGACAAGACTCCTTGTTTGTGTATGAGTTCTGTTGGATCAGCTTGGGAGTGTTGGACGCTTTCTGCCTGGTGGTCACTAGGGATTCCTATGATGTTACTATTTAGCAATATAGGCATTTTATATGTGTGTGTTTTGTTGATGATTTATAATGTTTGTATTCTATTTTGTTTTTGTAACCGGTGGTTCGAGTAGTTGGGGTAAAGCCTCAGCCGTCCCCTGCGTGGGATGTCTTTATTGTAAAGTGACTGGCCGGTGGAGGGCATTCAATTTTCCCACTAGGGTTGTTTCTGCAGATATTTTATGATGATCGGGGGTTGTCCGGTCCTGATTTGGCTCGGAAGAGTCCGCTGGACCTAAAGCAACAATCAATCAATCAATCAATCAATACTACACTATGCTATATTTACCTTGTCGTTGACTTTACTACACTATGCTATATTTACATTTTACTACACTATGCTACATTTACATTTTACTACACTATGCTATATTTACCTTGTCATTGGCTTTACTACATTATGCTATATTTACCTTACAAGTCATTGGCTTTACTACACTATGCTATATTTACCTTGTCATTGACTTTACTACACTGTGCTATATTTACCTTGTCATTGACATTACTACACTATGCTATATTTACAGTTTACTGCTATATTTACCTTGTAATTGACTTTACTACTCTATGCTATATTTACCTTGTCATTAACTTTTGATCTCCAACATCACGCTCCCCTACGGCCACAAGGCTATGGGACTACCTTTACCTACCTTTTTACCATTAACTTTACTACTCGATGCTATATTTACCTTGTCATTAACTTTACTACTCTATGCTATAGTTACCTTGTCATTAACTTTACTACTCGATGCTATATTTACCTTGTCATTGACTATACTACTCTTTGCTATATTTATGGTGTCATTGACTTTACTACACTATGCTATATTTACCTTGTCATTGACTTTAATACACTATGCTATATTTACGTTGTCGTTGACTTTACTACCTTGTCATTGACTTTACTACACTATGCTATATTTACCTTGTCATTGACTCTAGTACTCTATGCTATATTTACGCTGTCATTGACTTTACTTCACTATTCTATATTTTACCTTGTCATTGACTCTACTACTCTATGCTATATTTACCTTGTCATTGACTTTACTACACTATGCTATATTTACCTTGTTATTGACTTTCCTATATGCTATATGTACCTTGTCATTGACTTTACTACTCTATGCTATATTTATCTTGTCATTGCACAGCATTGTGCAATTTGTCTTGTTCAGCTTTTAGAACTTACAAGATTGTGTTTTAGCCAGACAATGCTAATTTGCGGTGGCCAATAGGGCGATGTACCTTTATCTTTTTTACTGTAGCAATCAGGCCAGTAAGTGATGTATTTGGTATCATTAGTGTATTTGGTGCCGTTAACGTTTGGTGCACGCAGTCAGCCACATATAGACACAAAGTTTACCTTGTGTCTACAGCATTACTTCACCATTCAAAACTACGACGTTCAGACGACTCGCCGTTGCAACTGTACAAAATGGTTTTTGAATTCAGTTTGTAGAACCTTTACCAACGTGTGTCTGTTATTATAAAGCAATCCTGACTAGACAGCAGCTTCTACTTTTAGAGTGTGGGTAGGGGGGAAGAGAGAGAGAGAGAGAGAGAGAGAGATAGAGAGAGAGAGAGAGAGAGAGAGAGAGAGAGAGAGAAACAGAGAGAGAGAGACAGAGAGAAAGAGAGAGAGACAGAGAGAGAGAGAAAGAGAGAGAGACAGCCAGAGAGAGAGAGAGAGAGAGAGAGAGAGACTGAGAGGAGATGGAAGGGATGGGTGATGAAGAGAGAGGTGTGAGTGGGATGGCGGCGGCAGGTGAGCGATTTGGGAACTGGTGCAACTCAGCCAATTGCAGCCTGATAGCAGTGCAAAGCTATGTCCGTGTGGCTGTCTGCAGCACACTCAAAGTCATTTGACTGCCCGAGTTGTCCCCTCAGTGCCGCCACAAAGCGCCAGACGAAGAGTGGCGGCCACATTGCTGGAACTGAAAGGAGACTGGCCATACTGCGGCTACCACAGCTGTCAGCCAGTCGTCTTGGCGTGAGGGCGTGCGCTGTACAAGGGGGCGGTGGAAAGCATTGCGCAGACTTTAAACATACCCTACATTGCAGTCAAAGGATCAGTAGGCTCCATAACTGTAGTCTACATTATTCAGCGATAACACTGCAGTCAAGACTAAGTGGGCTCATTAACTGTACTTATTCAGTGACAACATAGTGTCGTGAGCTGTGAAGTCTGCGTTAATATATTTGTTGTGTGCAAGTATCTTGAGCTGTGCAGTCTGCTTCGGGACAGTGGTTCTGTTGTTGAGTCCTGCATTATTTTCATACTACATAAATACGATTGCTAATGATACTAATATTGGTACATAAATACTATGGCTAGTGATACTAATATTGATACATAAATACTGTGGCTAGTGATACTGATATTGATAAATAAATACTATGGCTAGTCATACTAATACATAAATACTATAGCTAGTGATACTAATATTGGTACATAAATACTATGGCTAGTGATACTGATTAGTGATATTGATACAGGGATAGTAGGGCTAGTGATACTGATATTGATACAGGGATAGTAGGTCTAGTGATACTGATAGTGATACAGGGATAGTAGGGATAGTGATACTGGTATTAATACAGGGATAGTAGGGCTAGTGATACTGATAGTGATACAGGGATAGTAGGGATAGTGATACTGGTATTAATACAGGGATAGTAGGGCTAGTGATACTGATAGTGATACAGGGCTAGTAGGGCTAGTGATACTGATATTGATACAGGGATAGTATGACTAGTGATACTGGTATTGATACAGGGATAGTAGGGCTAGTGATACTGGTATTAATACAGGGATAGTTGGGCTAGTGATACTGATAGTGATACATGGATAGTAGGGCTAGTGATACGGTAAGTTCCACCTATTCACAGTGTCGTGACATTTGCGCGACAGTGCATGCAGTAAAATAGTGTCAACAATGATAATGACAGAATCGTGACATTGTTTCAGTGTGACACTAGTTGATGGTGGCTGTCAATCTGGCTGAGACTATATGATGGTGACAGTCTGTCAGCATAGCAGCAGTGCTAGTTACAACTAACAGTCAGTCAGCATAGCAGCGGTGCTAGTTACAACTAACAGTCTGTCAGCATAGCAGCAGTGCTAGTTACAACTAACAGTCTGTCAGCATAGCAGCAGTGCTAGTTACAACTAACAGTCTGTCAGCATAGCAGCAGTGCTAGTTACAACTAACAGTCTGTCAGCATAGCAGCAATGCTAGTTACAACTAACAGTCTGTCAGCATAGCAGCAGTGCTAGTTACAACTAACAGTCTGTCAGCATAGCAGCAATGCTAGTTACAACTAACAGGCTGATTTGACTCATAAAGATGTGATGATCACCTGATAATGGCTGTATTGTACACTTTGTGCTCCAGAAAGAGAGAGACAGAGACAGAGAGAGACAGAGAGAGACAGAGAGAAGAGAGAAGAGAAGATAACAATTTTATTTTGCAAGGGTAAAAGAGTAAGCGTTGGATGCGCTTTTGTACAGCTTGCCCTTGGGGCTTTAACAATACTATTAATTACAACTCAATGTTATAACATTCACATCATGGAACAACAACAAATAAACAGAGAGAGAGAGAGAGAGAGAGAGAGAGAGGGTGAGAGAGAGGGAGAGAGAGAGAGGGAGAGAGAGAGAGGGAGAGAGAGAGAGTGAGGGTGGTGGGAGAATCAGATTTACTATTAATACAGGAAGAAAATGATTTTGTCATTAATTTGCTTAAGGCGAGAGTCTGAGAAAACAGCGAGTCACGTTGATCTGAGGGGTACTGGTTCCTGACTGCGTTCAGTTCGTCAGTAAGAATTACTTTAATTAAGCAGTATTGGCTAATTGCGTTAAAATTTGTTGAATCCGGGGAACGAACCGTCCATTTATTTGCTAATCTTACCCTCGTAGAGCTCGAGATCACAGTGAGAGAAAGAGAGAGACAGAGACAGAGAGTAACATGGGACTCCTACTACTACTACTACTACTACTACTACTACTACTACTACTACTACTACTACTACTACTACTACTACTACTACTACTACTACTACTACTACTTCTACTACTACTACTACTACTACTACTACTACTACTACTACTACTACTACTACTACTACTACTACTAATACTACTACTACTACTACCACTACTACTACTACTACTACTACTACTACTACTACTACTACAACCACCACTACTACTACTACCATCAACACCGATAATAATAATAATAATAATAATAATAATAAATAATAATAATAATAAATAATAATAATAATAATGAAAACAATAATAATAATAATAATAATAATAATAATAATAATAATAATAATAATAATAATAATAATAATAATAATAACAATAACAATAATAATAATAATAATAATAATAATAATAATAATAATAATAATAAAAATAATAATAATAATAGCAACAACAACAATAAATAATAATAATAATAATAATAAAAATAATAATAATAATAATAATAATAATAATAATAATAATAATAATAATAATAATAGCAACAACAACAATAAATAATAATAATAATAATAATAATAATAATAATAATAATAATAATAATAATAATAATAATAATAATAATAATAATAATAATAATAATACAAGATGATATCACGCGATTTTTCTGTAATCGAATTCAAAACGCGCGATCTGAAAATATCGCTATAACAAAAGTCCGAAATTACTCATAAAAGAGACAGACAGATATTAGTATGAGACAGCCATTGAATGACAGACAGACAGACAGAGAGACAAGGACCAACAGATGATGACGATGCTGCCAGTGTAACAGAAGTGGGAATATAAATCAATGTGTATTTATGGGTACTGACTGTACAACTATAAAAATCCTTGTGTATTTATGGGTACTGACTGTACAACTATAGAAATCCTTGTGTATTTCCGGGTACTGACTGTACAACTATAGAAATATTGTGTATTTACGGGTACTGACTGTACATCTATAGAAATCAATGTTGTGTTTTTACGGGTACTGACTGTACAACTATAAAAATCAGTGATGTGTATTTACGGATACTGAGTGTACAACTATAGAAATCAGTGATGTGTATTTACTGATACTGAATGTACAACTATCGAAATCAATTATGTATATTTACGGGTACTGACTGTACAACTATAGAAATCAATAATGTGTTTTACGGGTACTGACTGTACAACTATAGAAATCAATTATGTGTATGTGTATTTACGGGTACTGACTGTACAACTATGGAAATCAATGATGCGTATTTACGGGTACTGACTGTACAACTATCGAAATCAGTGATGTGTATTTACGGGTACTGACTGTACAACTATCGAAATCAGTGATGTGTATTTACGGATACTGACTGTACAACTATCGAAATCAATTATGTGTATTTACGGGTACTGACTGTACAAATATCGAAATCAATGATGTGTATTTACGGGTACTGACTGTACAACATCGAAATCAATGATGTGTATTTACGGGTACTGACTGTACAACTATCGAAATCAGTGATGTGTATTTACGGGTATTGACTGTACAACTATCGAAATCAATGATGTGTATTTACGGGTACTGACTGTACAGCTATAGAAATCAGTGATGTGTATTTACGGGTATTGACTGTACAACTATAGAAATCAATGATGTGTATTTACGGGTACTGACTGTACAACTTTAGAAATCAATGATGTGTATTTACGGGTACTGACTGTACATCTGAACGAGGCATGGGACATGTAGCTCAGTGTTTTGCAGCCATCTTTCTCTTCTGCATTGTTTTCCTCTGTTCGTCGTAGGCCTTGGAATATTCAGTGTTGTATTATGGAGCCATATTGTCTCTGTAATCACCCTCTTTTGGCATTGGCCTTGATGGTATTTCTTTGTGACAGTGACTCGTTGTTCTCTAGTTTATCATTTGCTTCAACAAAGATGGTATTGAACGCTGCAGACACTTCAAAGCAATCACCTGCGTAAAATAGTGTTGTTTTGCTCTGACATCAGTTTCCAGTAAATTCACATCAGTGGAGGTTATCCCTGATTTTTTGTGTTTTTTTAAAATAAATTTAAAAATAGTTTTTGAAAATTTTCAATGAAGAACTATGGCGAAATGCGACATGGTCAATGTTATACTGAGGATGCCCATAGCTTCCACTTTTTCTGGAAAACAAAATTGCTGCCTTGCCTTTCCTTGCCTTGCCTTGCCACGCCACGCATTGCTAGCAACGAAGTTTGCTAACTTGTGTTTGGGGTACTTGTGCCTATATTGTAGTGATAGATTGGGACAGCACAGTATTGATGAGGTGAATGAAGATTGACGTTTAAGGTCCACACCCATTACAATGCTGCGGCAAACGGGGATAACCATCCCAGGGAAAAGAGGGTAGAAACTAAATCCACACTGAATCACCAGAGCAAACATACTGCTGAAAAATTGCCAATTTTTTCTTGCCCATCACAGGTCCTGAAACAGGTCATCGGGGTGGCAAGCGAACGCTGTATCACTGAGCTGTCCTCCAATGATCGGAAAGACCTATCTCCGTTATTAGGTCCTGTCCTCCAATGATAGGAAAGACTTATCTTTCTTGTTAGGTCCTGTCCTCCAGTGATAGGAAAGACTTATCTCCCTTGTTAGGTCCTGTCCTCCAGTGATAGGAAAGACCTCCCTTGTTAGGTCCTGTCCTCCAGTGATAGGAAAGACTTATCTCCCTTGTTAGGTCCTGTCCTCCAGTGATAGGAAAGACTTATCTCCCTTGTTAGGTCCTGTCCTCCAATGATCGGAAAGACCTCCCTTGTTAGGTCCTGTCCTCCAGTGATAGGAAAGACTTATCTCCCTTGTTAGGTCCTGTCCTCCAGTGATAGGAAAGACTTATCTCCCTTGTTAGGTCCTGTCCTCCAGTGATAGGAAAGACTTATCTCCCTTGTTAAGTCCTGTCCTCCAGTGATAGGAAAGACTTATCTCCCTTGTTACGTCCCTGTCCTCCAGTGATAGGAAAGACTTATCTCCCTTTCTCTGCTGCCAGTTATTGGACCTAGTGGAATTGCGTCATAGACCATTGGGCAGTGTTCTCACAACATGACTCTCTTCTCTGTGATAGTGTAGATGCCAGTCGTAGCTGCTGATCAACATCACTGATAAAGTGACCTGTGTTAACCAGTGCTGCACTGTGACAGTGTAGATGCCAGTCATAGCTGCTGGTCAACGTCATTGATAAAGTGACCTGTGTTAACCAGTGCTGCACTGTGACAGTGTAGGTGCCAGTCATAGCTGCTGGTCAACGTCATTGATAAAGTGGCCTGTGTTAACCAGTGCTGCACTGTGACAGTGTAGATGCCAGTCATAGCTGCTGGTCAACGTCACTGATAAAGTGGCCTGTGTTAACCAGTGCTGCACTGTGATAGTGTAGATGCCAGTCATAGCTGCTGGTCAACGTCACTGATAAAGTGGCCTGTGTTAACCAGTGCTGCACTGTGATAGTGTAGATGCCAGTCATAGCTGCTGGTCAACCTCACTGATAAAGTGGCCTGTGTTAACCAGTGCTGCACTGTGATAGTGTAGATGCCAGTCATAGCTGCTGGTCAACGTCACTGATAAAGTGGCCTGTTAACCAATGCTGCACTGTTCAGCATTCTGACGGTAATATCTTCAGTGTGAGGAGGAAGAATTTCTCTTTCAACGTCATATATCTTTACTGGACATCATTATGTTTGCATAGTTTACTTATTACATTATTTCAGCACGCAGGAATCTTTGTGATGGTGAAATACACTTTAATACAAAACGACGGATGGTTATTTTGTCGTTTGAAAATGCTGCAAGATTAGCGCATGTTCATAACAATGTATAGTGTATTATCGACAGCAGGCCTAGGCTAAATCTGCACATGACGCTACACAACACAGAAGTGATAGTGTGAATAACCGCTCAATAACCTTTACAACAATTGTATAAGTATGTCTTCCATTGGCGTCGCAGAGCAGTGTTGTTCAATGGACACTGTACACCCACTGTACTAATAGACAATATACACACGGTGTATTAATGGACAATGTACAACGTGTTAATGGACAACGTACGCCTAGTGCATTGATGGACACTGTAATAATAATAATTGTAATAATAATAATAATAATAATAATAATAATAATAATAATAATAATAATAATAATAATAATAATAATAATAATAAATTATTTATAAAGCGCAACAAGCACTGGACAAACAGTGTATTGATGGGCTCGCAACTGCAAACTGCCTCCAGTAGTGTCTTTAGTGCCATAAATAGTAACAATCACAACGGTAGCCATGGTGATGACGGTGACAGCTTCATGGTGGGTGATGTGGAGTACCACACAGTGGAATACCGCCACGCCTCCACGTCCATGACCTTCCCCGTCAGCCAAGACAAACCGCCCGACATCCAGCACTGCAAGTTGCCTGACGCTGCGGCACGAGCTTCCTGTGACAATCGTGCCCGACCTGCACACTGTACAAACACCAACACTAACACCGTACTGTCCACAGCGGAAGTGCATTTCCGACCGGAAGTGACGTTTTCTACATTATCTGAGCGAGATAAGCTCTCGGACCTATATGACAGGTTGTGACCTCAGACGAATTGTGGAGTGAAGCTGCAAAAGATCGTCATTGTGGTTTGAAGTCAGGGTCAAAAGCTATATTCAGCTGGTCCTCAGGATACAAGTGCCTTTCTAGTTTTGGTTCCAAGATGTCTGAACATTCCCCAGAAACTGTTGTGACGGCGAATGACTCTGGTGCGCCTCTGAATAACTGTGACTCAGCCACATCCTCTGAGTTAAAAACAAAGGGCACTTCAGAGTCCAAGGCAGATGTCCATTCAGAGTCCAAGGCAGAGGTCCATCATTCAGAGTCCAGCGTTGCCATGTGTTGTGAGTCAGCTGTGCTTGGTCAGTCAAACAGTCCTGCTGTCGTCAAGGAACACTGTAATTCACGGTGTACAACCGGGACTGGTGATAATGTGACTTCACATCGTAATATTGTGACGCCAGGTCCTCAGCGTTGCGGCAGTGACTGGTGCATTCTGGATGTCCCAGCTAGTGTGGAGGGTGGTGTCATCCTGGTGACTGAGCACTGCGAGCAACTGCACAACACAGAACACTCGGTGACTTGTTGTGACACCAACTCGGTCCTCAATAAAGTAACTGACTCAGTGGCCAATAGTCTGCGTTGTGCACAGGTGGGTGGCCCTGGGTTTCACAGTACAAACTGCTGTAGCAGTCGTGCTCAACGTAGTGGTGTCCATCGAAGCCTCGCTAGTCAGGTCACAAGTACGACCGTCAGTCAGCATAGCACTCTCTGTGGTAAAGACGAAAGTCACAACTATAAGACTGGCAGTGAAACTGCCGAAAAGTTGAGTGGACAGAGAGAGAACTCTGCGGACAATGACCAGAGAGAAGGGAGAGCGAGTGTGGATGCGGTCAGTCAGAGTCCAGTCAGGAATGACGGTCACACACCACTGCCTTATGTCGCCTCTCACTCCATGCACAGTCCCGCCAACACGTCACCTTGTATCTGCGAATGTGATGACGTCATTGGTGATGATGAAGCCTCGGACGCGGATAACGATTCACCCGGTGAGTATCGCTCGCCTCGACGACGTAGCAGCGCTACATACGCCATCAAGGGCAACCGGATGTTACGTATCGAGAAGAAAGATGGCAGAGGTGCGAAAGTCAAACGAGAGATGAAGACGTCCAAGCGAAATACTATGACGTCATCCAACACCACCGCCGCTGATGTCCACAATGACCACTCCACCGAAGCTCATCATCATCGACGTCATCCCGTGACGTCACGCACGTTACCCGACCCGCCTGACCTGCACTCACCTTCAGCCACCTTGCGCGTGTCACCTGTCGATAACCGACGACGTCAGTTGGCCGAGGGTTCTTCTCCCCACTGCAGCACGTTTTCCACGGTCACCCGCATGCAGGAGAGGTCACGGTGGAAGAACCTGGCGGAGTCGTTACAGAAATATCGGCAGGAGGAGAGGAAGAGGAAGCAGGCGGAGGATGGAGTGGTGGAGGTGGGGGAGGAGAAAGAAGAGGAGGCCAAGAGGCAGCATGGCGGAGAGGAGAGGGTGGTCAGCATTGTATTCAGCAACGTCCGTTACCACGTGCCGCTCAGGCCTGAACTCTGTCAACACACACAGCTAGAGGTAAGCCTCAACTCTGTCAACACACACAGCTAGAGGTTAACACCTCAGCACGATCGTTTTTTCCTTTTTAACCACAGTAATTATTAACTGATATTGCTATCAATAGTTGCGCCATAAGATAGGCCAACTTGGCTTAAACAGCATAGCCTAGACAGTGAATCGTGCCTCTTATCATGACTACACCAGTCCTCTTATCATGAATACACCAGTCCTCTTATCATGAATACACCAGTCCTCTTATCATGAATACATCAGGACTCTTATCATGACTACATCAGTCCTCTTATCATGAATACATCAGGACTCTTATCATGACTACACCAGTCCTCTTATCATGACTACACCAGTCCTCTTATCATGACTGCACCAGTCCTCTTATCATGAATACATCAGGACTCTTATCTTGATTACACCAGTTCTCTTATCATGACTACACCAGTCCTCTTATCATGAATACATCAGGACTCTTATCATGACTACACCAGTCCTCTTATCATGAATACATCAGGACTCTTATCATGACTACACCAGTCCTCTTATCATGAATACATCAGGACTCTTATCATGAATACACCAGGACTCTTATCATGACTACACCAGTCCTCTTATCATGGCTACACCAGTCCTCTTATCATGAATAAATCAGGACTCTTATCATGACTACACCAGTCCTCTTATCATGAATACATCAGGACTCTTATCATGACTACACCAGACCTCTTATCATGACTATAACAATCCCTCTTATTATGACTACAGCAGGCCTCTTATCATGATTACAGCAGGCCTATTATCATGACTACGCCATTCGACTTATCATCATTACGCCATGCCTCTTATCATGGCTACGCCATGCCTCTTATCATGGCTACGGCATGCCTCTTATCATTACTACGCCATGCCTCTTATCATTACTACGCCATACCACTTATCATGACTATGCCATGCCTCTTATTATAATAATAATAATGTTCGTCATTTATAAGGCGCCTTAGCCTAAGGATCAAGGCGCTGGCCGATACAGGATCTAACTCAAACCGTCCGAGACGCCCACCCGCAGCCTTTGGCGCATGGTATGACGCCCGGACAACTGAGCACAATCCTGGGCAGCCAGGGATGGGGGAGAAGGATTAAGTGCATGCTGGGTGTGTTCTTGTTACCGGCACTCACCCGTCTAGGACATGAGCGTCAGGATCTTTAAAGTCCGTTATGATGGAATGTATGCGACACACAGACTAGACCTCGGTTTATACTCTCATCCGAAGGAGTAGGAAAACAGGAGTAAAGTGTCTTTCCCAGGGACACAACACAATGGCTCGGCCAGGGCTCGAACCCGGGACCTTCAGATCCTCAAGCCTAAGCACTACCATTAGACCACAGTGCCTCCCTGTGGAGACTACGCCGCAAAACTCACGACACTTTTCTCCTTTCGTACTGTCTCAGAAACTGAAGTGGATGAATAAGACATGCGAGCTTGATCCCATCACTACCTCACTTTTCAAAAAGTGTATCACTGATCTCCTTCCAGCCATCACTAACGTAGTCAACTCTTCCTTGCAATCTGGTTCTGTTCCCTCCTGTTTCAAGTCTACCATCGTATAGTCAAGAAAATAATGAATGTATTTTTGAATGTACATTGGTGAACTGTCATGTGACTAGCTCAACCAATCAGAATTAAGCTATCAATTTAAAAAATCACAAATATCTTCTCACATCAAAATTAATATAAAGTCATCGGACCAAAATACTCTAAAATCGATCCGTGACACCTACCTCACCACGCACATTCACTTCAACAAGCCATCTAGAAATCTTCGTTCTTCCTCTGACACCCACATGCTACAAATGCCCCGCTACAAACTCTCTTCTGTATGCTGTCGATCCTTCTCAGTGCTTGGTCCTTCAACTTGGAATTCACTTCCTCTCTCTCTCTCTCTCTCTCTCTCTCTCTCTCTCTCTCTCTCTCTCTCTCTCTCTCTCTCTCTCTCTCTCTCTCTCTCTCTCTCTCTCTCTTCGCAGCTGTCCGAACATAGTCACTTTCAAGTCCAACTTAAAAACTCATCTCTTCCTTAAAAATGTCTGAACTCGTCTCTCATTACCAGCATCGTTCCTTCTTTTTTTTTATTCAGACCACCGCCGTCACAGCGCACGCCCCCAGACCCTTCACTCCTTAGCTGCTCTTCTTTCCCCTCCCCTCCCTCGTCTTTTATACTTTATTTTAAAAATATTATTTTTTTATGTTTGTTTTATGTCTTCGCATAGTTTATTTGTGTCTTGTTTTTGCTTCATTCTTTTCGTATGTGTTTCGATGTCAAAGTTACATGTAAGTATAAATGCTTAACTGTGCTTTGAGCTGATTTCATTATGAAAACGCGCTATATAAATACCCTTATTATTATTATTATCATCATCATCATCATCGCTAATGTCTTTTGGATCTTTTTAACTATCTACTCATTATTTCATAGAAATACCCCAACACACCAACAATTCGCTTAAATTACAGAAGAAAATGTGTGAATCCCTTCAGACGCTAAGATCACATCAGGATGGGCACAAGGTCGTGTTGGAGTAAAGTCCAAATAAGTGAACCTAGAAAGCAGCATCATTCGTCATTCGTAACTCGATGTCAGAGACAGAAAGACAGACAGACGACTAGTCGGACCACTTAAGTGACCAAACTGGGACCTTTTATTTATTTATTTATTTTACCCAGTGCATAAGTTTAAACTAAATGGAGTGGTGGGTGATAGAGAAGTTCCGTGCAGGTCACTGTACTGTCTGACATTTTAATATTGTCCTGAGAGGAAGAGTCAATGTTAGTTTGTATGTCTGTCTGTCTGTCATGTGTGTGTGTGTGTGTGTTTCAGTGTGTGTTGTCTCTGTGTATGTCCAGTATGAAGGGGTTAATGCGTGTGTATGTTTCTGTGTGTGTTGTGTGTGCGCTGTTTATAAGGGGGTGGGTAAGGTAGTGGGCCAGTGTGTGTATAGCCTACTTATTCATTATTAATCCACGTTGCCCTCTGCTGACTGTTGTGACGGACATTTGTCGTGCACACATCAGTCTGCAGGGAGAGACGTGCATATGATAATCCTATTACTCTACTGGTAGTTGTGGGTGTCGTTGGTTTTCACCACCATGATGTAGGAAGAGAAGAAGACTGTAGAAGACATTGTAAGCAAGGGCTACCTAGGAAACATTTCGCTATGGGTGGACAGAAATAGACAGACAGATAGAGCTTCAGCTGCGGCGGTCACTTGTGGTGGGCAGTCTGTGGAGGTCCACGGTGTGTTTGTAAGACAATGTCTGTATGTAATATCACTTGTTGTTATGTAGCCTGTGTTTGTAAGGCAATGTCTGTATGTACTATAACTTGTTATGTAGCCTGTGTTTGTAAGACAATGTATGTAATATAACGTGTTGTTATGTAGCCTGTGTTTGTAAGACAATGTATGTACTATAACTTGTTATGTAGCCTGTGTTTGTAAGACAATGTATGTAATATAACTTGTTATGTAGTCTGTGTTTGTAAGACAATGTCTGTTTGTAATATAACTTGTTATGTAGCCTGCGTACAGGCTCACATCAAAACGCTAATGATGATCAAGCCCTAATAAATTATTAATATAAGACATCTACAACACCTTAGCATTGTAGTCGACGTAGAATGAACGGTCAGTACAGTATCTAGCGTCCTCCTCTTCCTCCAACCTCCCCATCTTCCACATCCTCATCATCATTATTATAATCATCATCATCATCGTTACCACCACCACCATTATCACCATCATTACCAACACATTTTATATGTATGTGTTTTGTTGATATTTTGTGGTGATGTTTGTATTCTGTTTTGTTTTTGTGGTTGGGGTTTGATGGATTGGAGTGTGGCTTCAGCGTCCCCTGCGTGGAATGTCTTTGTTGTACGGTGACCGGCTGGTGGAATGCCTTCGGTGTTGCTGCTGGAGTTGTTTCGGCGGATCTTTTATGCAGATCAGGGGTGGGTCCTCTTTCAGCCGGGTTGTGGACTTGATTTTGTGGTCCCGATTCGGCTCTTTGCAGTCCGCTGGACCCTGTAAGCAATGACTAACTAACTAACTAACTAACCAACCAACACTCATTTGTTAGCTGTCTGTGTTCTCAGTGTCTAATGCAAGCCTTTACAACATAACAGGACAGAAGACGTGGATTTTGACAAGCGGCTTAATCAGCTTTTTGGACTCAACAGGGCGATACACTTACAAACTATTGTAATTATCAGAGAGTAAGAGTAGGTGCACAACCCGTTTAGGAATGACCATTGATGTGCAGCCATATGTAGTGCTGGCAGCCTGCAAACTGCTGTACAAATGCTCTGTCATCCGTAGCATACTTTGCTCTCTCTTGTATCAGGAGGTTCATTGTTGAACAAATTCTGCTTTTCATCCAAATTGTACGGCTGACGTCGTCTACAGTATTACCGTTAGTCCCATCATATTCCCCCAACCGTCCCTCCTCATTTTCCCTTCATATTTCAATCTCTCTTTCTGTCCTTCCCTATCCCCATCTCCCTCTCTCTCTCTCTCTCTCTCTCTCTCTCTCTCTCTCTCTCTCCATTCCTCTCTTCCCTTATTAACCTTCCTTCTCTACCTTTCGTGCTGGTATTGTGATGCTTGTTTTGTATTTTTTTCCATCCTTTACCCATCAGTTGCCTCGCCCTGTTTGTCAACACTCACTTCAACAGTTATCGATCTTGTTCAAAGTTTGACGGCTTGACTTAAGGCGCTTTCTGTAGTGAAACCACTTCTATAGCACTTGTTCTGTCTTCACTGCTGTTGGCGACCATTTTACAGCCACTGCCAACCTCACAGTGATTGGTCTTTTCAGTGTGTGTCTGCGCGAGCCTGGGTGTGTGCATGTGTGTGCGTGTGTGTGTGTGGCTAGGTAGAAACGCCTTTATTCTGACATACACTTGAACCTCTACGTACTTTCTTTTGATGGACCCCGTTATTTTGACGTGCGGTAGATAATTGCGAGCCAACAGTTCTTTCTTCTTTCAGTAGTCAGCTTACTACTCTTTCTGCCTTTTCTGATCTTTTCATGCTCTTTCTTCTTCATCTTCTTCTGAATGAAACTAAATGTAAGGCTAAGAAGGGGAGTGAATGAACTGAAGAAGAGTGATACAAGAGGAGGGGTGAATGAACTAAAGAAGAGTGATACAAGAGGAGGAGTGAATGAACTAAAGAAGAGTGATACAAGAGGAGAAGTGAATGAACTAAAGAAGAGTGATACAAGAGGAGGAGTGAATGAACTAAAGAAGAGTGATACAAGAGGAGGAGTGAATGAACTAAAGAAGAGTGATACAAGAGGAGGAGTGAATGAACTAAAGAAGAGCGATACAAGAGGAGGAGTGAATGAACTAAAGAAGAGTGATACAAGAGGAGGAGTGAATGAACTAAAGAAGAGTGATACAAGAGGAGGAGTGAATGAACTAAAGAAGAGTGATACAAGAGGAGGGATGTGGGAAGGGGTGGAGTTTTACTTTAAGTAATGCCAGCGTTAATCTTTTGGCAACAGCTGTCAGGTCAATTAACCTTTGACGCTGAGTTTATAAAAAAAAACTTTCTGTTCAAACATAAAAATATCATATATGACCTATTAGGTAAAAGAATTAACATGCAAGGATGGTATTAAGGAAGAATTTATCCAATGGAAAATCCGTGAAGTCGTACAGTACCCACCGCTGATGAACTAGGGCCTATTAGTATTATGTAACAAAAATTACAGAAAATTGCAGGTCGTGATTGCCGTGTTTGATTGACAGGAACTCCTATTAGATGTGTTTGATTGACAGGAACACCTATTTGACGTCAGCGACCTGCAGCACGAACCGCCCCTTATCTCCAAGTGCGGCAGTCTTGAAGTGACCTTTACCTATGAACCCACCAAGGCCAAGATGACCATCACCATCCACAGAGCGCGAGAGATCCCGGCCAAAGACAGAGGAGGAGCCAATAACACCCAGGTATAGTACAGTAGATAGGTCAACACTTAGAGTACAGTAGAAAGGTCAACACTTAGAGTACAGTAGAAAGGTCAACACTTAGAGTACAGTAGATAGGTCAACACTTAGAGTACAGTAGATAGGTCAACACTTAGAGTACAGTAGATAGGTCAACACTTAGAGTACAGTAGAAAGGTCAACACTTAGAGTACAGTAGATAGGTCAACACTTAGAGTACAGTAGAAAGGTCAACACTTAGAGTACAGTAGATAGGTCAACACTTAGAGCACAGTAGTAAGGTCAACACTTAGAGCACAGTAGATAGTTCAACACTTAGAGTACAGTAGATAGGTCAACACTTAGAGTACAGTAGAAAGGTCAACACTTAGAGCACAGTAGTAAGGTCAACACTTAGAGTACAGTAGAAAGGTCAACACTTAGAGTACAGTAGAAAGGTCAACACTTAGAGTACAGTAGATAGGTCAATACTTAGAGTACAGTAGATAGGTCAACACTTAGAGTACAGTAGATAGGTCAACATTTAGAGTACAGTAGATAGGTCAACACTTAGAGTACAGTAGAAAGGTCAACACTTAGAGTACAGTAGAAAGGTCAACACTTAGAGTACAGTAGAAAGGTCAACTCTTAGAGAACAGTAGATAGGTCAACACTTAGAGTACAGTAGATAGGTCATCTCCATCTTCCTATATGCTTGCAAAGCATGGACCCGCACGGCAGATATCCAACGAAGAATACAAAGCATGGAGATGAGGTGCTACAGAAGACTTCTGGCAATTTCCTAGACCCAACACATCACCAACGACGAAGTCCGACAGACCATCACACAAGCCATTGGACAATACGATGACCTGCTCACAGTGGTGAAGAAACGGAAACTCCGATGGTATGGCCATATCACCAGATCATCAGGCCTTGCAAAGACTATTCTGCAAGGCACAGTGCAAGGAGGTAGAAGAAGAGGGAGACCGAAAAAGAGGTGGGAGGACAACATTCGAGAATGGACTGGTTTGACACTGAGCGAAGCCATCAGGGCTGCTGAGGGCAGAGAAAGATGGAGTATGCTGGTTAAACGATCATCTTTGGTGCCCCTACGACCTCCGGGTTACGGGACAGGACAGGACAGATAGGTCAACACTTAGAGTACAGTAGATAGGTCAACACTTAGAATACAGTAGATAGGTCAACACTTAGAGTACAGTAGAAAGGTCAACCCTTAGAGTACAGTAGGAAGAAGGTCAAAACTTTGAGCACAGTAAAAAGATCAACACTTAGAATACAATAGATAGGTCAACACTTAGAGTACAGTAGATAAGTCAACACTTAGAGTACAGTAGATAAGCCAACACTTAGAGTACAGTAGATAGGTCAGCTTAGAGTACAGTAAAAAGGTCAACCCTTAGAGTACAGTAGATGTCAACACATATAGTACAATAAATATGTAAACATTTATAGGGCAGTAGATACAGTAGATTAGTCAACACTTATAGTGCAATAGATAACTCAACACTTGTAGTACAGTAGATAAGTCAACACTTGCACTGTTCTAGCTATAGTACAGTAGATAAGTCAACACTTGCACTGTTCTAGCTATAGTACTGCAGATAAGTCAACACTATAGTACAGAAGATAATTTAAGTACTTGTACTGCTCTAGCTATAGTACAGAATATAAGTCAACACTTGCACTGTTCTAGCTATAGTACAGGAGATAAGTCAACACTGTAATACAGGAGATAAGTCAACACTTGCACCGTTCTAGCTATAGTACAGGAGATAAGTCAACACTGTAATACAGGAGATAATTCAACACTTGCACTGTTCTAGCTATAGTACAGGAGATAAGTCAACACTGTAATACAGAATATAAGTCAACACTTGCACCGTTCTAGCTATAGTACAGGAGATACGTTAACACTTGCACTGTTGTAGCGATAACACAGTAGATAAGTCAACACTTGCACTGTTCTAGCTATAGTACAGCAGATAAGTCAACACTTGCACTGTTCTAGCTATAGTACAGCAGATAAGTCAACACTTGCACTGTTATAGCTATAGTACAGCAGATAAGTCAACACTATAGTACAATAGAGGTCAACACTTACACTGTTGTAGTATAACACAGTAGATAAGTCAACAGTTGCACTGTTCTAAGTATAGTACAGTAGATAAGTCAACACTTGCACTGTTTTAGCTATAGTACAGTAGATAAGTCAACACTTACCTTGCTGTGTTCTAGGTCAGTGGGCTAGTATGGAGCTTTTCAAAAACAGTAATTATGCCGAGATATTGTAGATGAATTTGTGTTTGAAAAACGTAATATTTTTTTCTAGCTGGAATTGTGCTTGACAAAGGTAATATGTTATCACAGCTGGAATTGTGCTTGACAAAGGTAATATGTTATCACAGCTGGAATTGGATTTAACAAACATAATAATATGTTATATAGCTGGAATCGTGTTTGACAAACTTAATGGGTTTTTTTTCCCGGTGGGATTGTGTTTAACAAATGTAATATTTTATATAGCTGGAATCGTGTTTAACAAATGTAATATGTTATCGCAGCTAAAATTTGGTATGATGAACGTAATATGTTATTTCAGCTGAAATTGGGTTTGACAAACGTAATATGTTAAATCAGCTGGAATTGTGTTTGACAAATATAACAAATTATGTTTTGTGAAACAGGTCAGAGTGATGTTACTGCCGACTAAAAAGCAAAAGTTCAAGACCAAGGTCAAGGAAGGTCAAGAGCCGGCCTATGACGAGACCTTCACCTTCACTAAGGTCACGCCAGGTAGCATTTTCTTATGTTTTGATTTGTGTTTATTTTTTCATGCCAATGGTGTTAGCATGTTGAACATTTTGAATAAGGCAAGATTGGCACTCAAACACAATGTATCAGCCACTGGGGCGATACGTAAGGAATTGGAACTGGCTTAAGAGCCAATACAGAAAGTACTACATCCCCTCCCCTATTACAGTGGTATATTATTATATTATAACGTAGCTGAGCTGGGTATTTGACTCTGGAATCTCGGTCTCGTCCTTGAGAACACGGTCCAACCATGGTCCCTATGCATGAAAAAGGAATAAAGTAGTTATTCGGGATTATGCAGCTATTCCAGAATTGCAGACCATTATTTGGTATACATGAAAACGTAATTGCCTATTCTCTTTTCTTATTCCGGTATAAAGTCATTCATACCATCCTTTCAGTCGGGATATATCTCTTATTCCTGCTTCCATCGCTGAAACAAAATGACCGCTGTTGTTGTATATCGGCAAAATCGCAGACGACAACAATACGCCAGAAATCGCATTTTTACTGATCGAATTCACCCTTTCAAAACAAGTGATGATGTGGAACTGTACGACAAATTCACCCTTTGGAAACATGTGATGATGTGGAACTGTACGACAAATTCACCCTTTAAAAACATGTGATGATGTGGAACTGTACGACAAATTCACCCTTTGGAAACATGTGATGATGTGGAACTGTACGACAAATTCACCCTTTGGAAACATGTGATGATGTGGAACTGTATGACAAATTCAGATTCAGGAGGAACGGCATTATAGACCTAAAGGACGACATTTATAAAGACATAAAAGTGGTGAATCGGCATGGATCTTTACCACTACAAGTTTGTTCGTTCGTTAAATAAATGAATGTCCCCCAGACACGTAGCGTAAAAGGGGACGTAAATATTATATGAAATGTTAATTAAGATGTGGCATTTCCTATACCCAGCACATCACCAACGACGAAGTCTGAAAGACCATCACATAAGCCATTGGACAACACGATGACATGCTCACCAGAGCATCAGGCCTTGCAAAGACTATCCTGTTAGGCACGGTACAAGGAGGCAAAAGAAGAGGGAGACAGTGAGGACATCATTCGAGAATGATCTGGCTTGACGCTGAGCGAAGCCATGAGGGTTGCTGTAGACAGAGAAAGGTGGAGTACGTTAGTTAAACGATCATCTGTAGTGCCCCAACGACCTACGAGTTACGGGATAGGATAGGAAGATGTGACTAAAAATACCCTGGTGCCACTTCCATTCAGGACCAGATTAAAATCAATTAAAAAATAATGGAATAATGGAAGGGACAGTCATTTATTTCAAATACACATTTCTCATAGCACTTCGTTAAATGCTAGTGGTACGGTGCTTTGTGGTATATGGCGCATGCGCAGTAGCAGGAAAACCCCTGTTCTAAATATAGCACATAGGAATAGCTATTCTATAACACCTATTCCGCTGGAGTGTGTCATTTATAGTAGTTTATGCTGAAAAATATTCTGGAATAGCTATACCGGTTTAACCGATACTTTAGCATAAAGTTATTCCTTTTTTTCGTGCATACGGTCCCAGAACTGTTATTTTTCATTATCCCTCGAAAGAGAGAGATTTAAAAAAAGGTGTCTTCCAAGGCGGATTGCCGGCTACCTGTGCCACGACACTCTCTGTAGGTCACTGCCACAAACCTCCATAAAATGCCAACCGACAATGTAGTCCTGTTCACCACCAAAACCAGAAGACGATTGGTCCTGATTTGGCTCTGAAGAGTCCGCTGGACCTAAAGCAATAATCATGTAATGTAATGAATGGTCAGGCGGGGAGAACATATGTCGTGTCGCCTTGTTTTGCATAATCCAAGGTCCACACCAAAGGATTGTGCACAGCAGGAGCCACTCAAGGCCAGACAAAAGGGCAGCCTCAAAAAGACCGAAACTTCCCAAGCTGTTTATAAGCAACTTTATTTAGAAAAATGTTCATTGTATAAAGGATATGAACAACGTTTTACGGACGGGTCGATCTGTGGGAGACTCCTCGACCAGCCTTTGTCTACCTGATTTCTGTTCTGTTCATACAGCTGAGCTCAAGACCAATCATTTAGCTCTGAAACAGCTTTATCAATCCAAAAGATCCTCATTTTTAATCATCTGTGATTCACTGTCAGCACTTCAGGCTCTTTCCACGAGAAAAGTATCGCACTCTTTCCTGGCAGAGATCCATGACCTCCACACACAACTTGTTTCTGAGGGTAAAAGGTGTTTATGTGGGTACCTAGTCACATGGGCATCCGCAGCAATATTGCAGTGGACAAAGCGGCTAAAGAAGCTCTGCATCTAGATTTCCCTTCAGAGATTTTCCTATTTGTTCCATACTCTGACCTGCGTTGTATGACTGCCTCTTATTGTAAACGGCTGTGGCAGACCCAATGGTCTAACCAAATCAATAACAAATTATTTCAAATTCTTCCACATTTGTCTGCTTCTTTGCCTAACTCGCAAAGAAGAAACTGTTTTGGCTCGCCTTCATATTGGGCATACTTATGTCACCCAGTTTCCTTTTAAAAGGAGAAGAACCACCGTGGTGCTTTGCATGTGGCAAATCCTTTTTCGTCCGCCATTTTGTGTTTGAATGTGCTGATCTGGTTGTTGAAAGAGAAAGATATTTTGGTTCGATACCTTTTAATGAGATTTTTATAGTTTGCAATAGTAAACACCTTTTTCAATTTTTACATTGTTGGTTTGTTTTATCGTCATGTCGTCTTGTTTATATCCTTGGTTACATTTTAATAGTAAGGCTGATTTTATGTACATCTTTTATCGTATTTAAATGTAAGCAGTTTAGTCTGATTTTGTGGCTTAGTTTTGTATGGTCCTGATTCGGCTCTTGGCACTCTTGGCTGGACCCTAAAAAAATATCGAATATCTATTTATCAAGGGAAACAATCTCTCCCAAGCGTGATCAGTCGCCTCCCATTCCGCCACAATAGCATTGAGTTTTAGGAACTTTAGGACTTTAGAACTTTAGGAACAAGGCACAGTGCAAGGAGGTAGAAGAAGAGGGAGACCGAAAAAGAGGTGGGAGGACAACATTCGAGAATGGACTGGTTTGACACTGAGCGAAGCCATCAGGGCTGCTGAGGACAGAGAAAGATGGAGTATGCTGGTTAAACGATCATCTGTGGTGCCCCTACGACCTCCGGGTTACGGGACAGGATAGGATAGGATAGGATTTAGGAACTTAGAGGTATATTTGTGTCCCTCTGAAATCAGTGGTGGACTAACTTGTCAACAACGCTGTTAAGTAAGGTATTTTGTGTCATGCCGACCTGACGTTAATAATGGTTGTACCATTGACAGGGTGTGTGTGTGTGTGTCTGCAGATGAAGTGCCGGGCATGGGGCTACGATTCAGACTGTATGGACTGGAGAGGATGCGCAGAGAGAGGATGATCGGCGAGAGCGTGATCGGCTTTGCCTCTCTCAACCTGGATGAAACATCCACACACTGGGTCATCCTGGAACCACGCAGCAATCTCAGTGTCGGTTTTATTGCCTTGGTGGTGCCTTTGCTTGATGGTGGTGGTGGTGGTGGTGTTTGTTGTTGTTGCTATTATTGTCGAACATGAATCAGCGTTATGAACTGCACTACACTGGAGATCTCTATCAATGTCACTGTCGTCATAACCAACATCGATCATCGGGGTCATCGCCCTTATCAATTTATATTGTTATCATCGTTGAAGTTATTTCATTTTCTTACATCGTCATGAGTTTTATCCGTTGTCATATATTCACCTTTGTTCCCATCCTGTCCTTCATCATCATCATCATCATCATCATCATCATCATCATCATCATCATCGTCGTCGTCATCATCATCATCATCATCATCATCATCATCATCATCATCATCATCATCATCATCATCATCATCATCATCATCATCATCATCATCATCATCATCATCATCATCTTCTTCTTCTTCTTCTTCTTCTTCTTCTTCTTCTTCTTCATCACCATGATCACATTTTGAAATATTGTTGTTACGTTTTGACGTCGCACTGTAAAAGGGCTTGCTGTGAAGACGAAGATGGACCATCGTACGTGTGTTATCACATTACCATTTTTCTTGTGTTGTGTGATAGGCTTGGCTAATTATGTTGTGTTTTGTGTGGGACAGCACGGTGACTCTGGCTTTGACGTGTCCAGCCTGTCACGTAGCGACTCTGCGTCCTCCACACAGTCGTTACAGCATGGTGGTATGCCGGAGCTGTTGGTGGGTCTGGCCTACAATGGCACCACGGGACGTCTGGCCGTACAGATCATCAAGGGCAGCAACTTCAGAAACATGGCCATGAACAGAGCGCCTGGTCAGTACAATGCAGTCTTTCTGCTCCATCTTTCCTGTCATTGCTCTCTCTGAGTGGTGTGACGACGACCACGACGATTAGTGCTGCTGCTGCTGCTGCTGCTGCTGCTGATGATGATGATGATGATGATGATGATGATGATGGCGATCTTTTTCTATATGTATGGAATAGCCATTTCCATGGTCACGGTACTTTATGATGGCAATTGCACGATATAGACATAAACACTCTATATTTATCCATACCAAATGTTAAAAGTTTTTGTTTTCTTGCCAATAGCATGGCAGATAGGGCAGCCAGTTTAATAATAATAATAATAATAATAATAATAATAATAATAATAATAATAAAGTATTTATATAGCGCGTTTTCCTAATGACATCAGCTCAAAGCGCAGTTCTCACGCATGTATACTTAACGTTAACATCAAAATACATACGAAAAGAAGTGACACAAAAACGAGACGCTAATAAATTATGCAAGGTCATAACATAAACATGAAAGAGGAAAAGAAGTTTGTTAAAGATGCAGTGTTTGAGACAAGCCATTGAATATTGCCTAAAGAGGTCTACATTGAATACAAAGACGACGGCAGGTTAGATCTCGACAACAAATAATGACCATTGTCCTTGTGACTAACGAGGTGTTGTTGACTGTTGTATGCCGTATACCGTTGCAGATACCTACGTCAAGGTGACGCTGATGTCGGCCACAGGGCAGGAGCTGCAGCGCTGCAAGACGTCCGTCAGGCGTGGTCAGCCCAACCCGCTGTTCAAGGAGACCTTCATGCTTCAGCTGGCGCTCTTCCAGCTCAATGACGTCACAATCATGTTCTCCGTGTACAACAAAAAGTCCATGAAGAAGAAGGAGATGATTGGCTGGTTCTCCCTAGGTCAGTTGATAGCCTCATTTCATTGGCTGCTTCTCCCTAGGTCAGTTGATAGCCTCATTTCATTGGCTGGTTCTCCCTAGGTCAGTTGATAGCCTCATTTCATTGGCTGGTTCTCCCTAGGTCAGTTGATAGCCTCATTTCATTGGCTGCTTCTCCCTAGGTCAGTTGATAGCCTCATTTCATTGGCTGCTTCTCCCTAGGTCAGTTGATAGCCTCATTTCATTGGCTGCTTCTCCCTAGGTCAGTTGATAGCCTCATTTCATTGGCTGCTTCTCCCTAGGTCAGTTGATAGCCTCATTTCATTGGCTGCTTCTCCCTAGGTCAGTTGATAGCCTCATTTCATTGGCTGGTTCTCCCTAGGTCAGTTGATAGCCTCATTTCATTGGCTGCTTCTCCCTAGGTCAGTTGATAGCCTCATTTCATTGGCTGGTTCTCCCTAGGTCAGTTGATAGCCTCATTTCATTGGCTGTGTCACGCTCGGGCTGGCAGAAAGACAGACAGAGAGCTGAAATGAACAGGGAAAGTGAGAGAAGAGAAATGGCCAGCCCACCGCACCATTCGGTTCAGCCAAACACCGTTTATGAACAAGGAAAATAAAACATTTATTAAAGAATTCCCTCCATTTTCATGTAATGTATTATGAAAAGGATGAAGTAGAGTTATAAGTGTTAGTTTGAAGGATGATGATGAGGATGACAATGATGATGATTATCACTATGTTATCTATGATAATGATGTTAGAAATAAAGTCGACTACCGTGATGCACAAATATTAATGCCTTCATACTATTCCACCTCTCATGTCCATGTCCATTCACTGAGTCTTTGAGAGTTGTTGTAGTCTGCTAACTCAAACTAATTGACTGAAGAAGGTTGGTTAGAGTGAAGGGGTGAGTGTGGAGGGTAAGACCAACTTAACTGACTGACGCAGCCTTCGCTTCCCCGTAGCAGTACAACAACGTCCTTATGCCGTTCACAAGTCACTGCACCCTGAGGTCCAGAAGGGTGCCCCTTCCCAACAGGTAGTAGTAGCCTTGCCCTGAAGTATGCCAGAAGCCCTTCCAGCAAAAGACGGTCCACTTCTTCCACAGAATCCCAGAAGACCAGATGTCCCACAGTCAAAACACGACAGTTGAAGGGGAAGTAAATAAAGCCTGCAAACGAATATCTGCATAAGTAGGTTGCCTATACACTCCCATTATATTGTCTTCCCTTTAATCCACCCCCTTCCCAACCTCCCCAATCAAACACTTATCCTGTTGTAATAATAATAATCCACTAACGAGCACAACTAACTTGATGGAATCATGAAATTGGCAATGGAAACAACCAATACTAACATACCAGAATTAGTTACTATACTAACATGAGATACACGAAGGAAACAAACAATGCAATAATTAATTTTATAAACAAGAAGGCGAAAGATTTGCACAGTTACACTTTCAAGCAATACTCACACCCCGCCCCACCACCATCGCACTTTCTACTGACCGACCAACCGACCAAGAAATAAACCACCATGCCTACCTCAACTAGGCCTGCGAAAACCTGGACGAAACCAGCTCGTATCAACGACGTTGTCGATCTATGGTACACGACAACCACCGCCAGCTTCCCCGCCGACGAAACCTGCTATCTTTGTTAGCAGAAGAAAAACCCTTGGAAATTTCCCAAGCCTCGGTCGATGTGACTTCTTGCAATGGTTAGAGCAAAAGTGAAGTGAACCACACGTTTGAAAATGAAATCAAATTACCGGTTTAGAGAATACACTTACTGCACTCTTAGCACGTGCTTCCTAACAAGTTAATACTAGCGCACACAATATAGGGACTCCCTATGTTGTGAGAAAAAATAACCACCCCAAAAGATATAGGGATCACTTTAGCGCGTGACAGGCTGGTTCTCCCTAGGTCAGTTGATAGCCTCATTTCATTGGCTATTAGGCTGAAGGGTTGCAGTGGGGAGGGGGTAGTCTGGTTGTGACTAAACAGCGCTTGTTGATGGCAGTCAACAAGATGGACTGCTGACTACTGGCTTTTTCAACGACTTACACATTTGATCTGGTAGGCAACAGCCACTGTAGAAGATGGGGACATTAGCTTACTTTAAACGGACGGTATTTTACTATTATTGTAAATCATTTGTATAACGTGTGTATGTGTGCAGGTCAGAACAGCAGCGGAGAAGAAGAGAGTTGTCACTGGGCAGACATGAGAGAGAGTAAGGGAGAAGAGGTCTGTCGATGGCACGTGCTGCTCGAGTCTTAGTCACCGTACACCACCCTCCACCCCACCCCCTCCCCACTCCAGCCCTCACCTAGCTTTACCCCAACCCACCAACCTTTTCTCTACAGCCGTTTGGTCTTCCTATTTCCTCAGTCCTACTCCTCCTTCACAACTCTGTCATCAATACCCTCATACCCTGCCATCAATACCCTCATACCTTGCCATCAATATCCTAGTACCCTGCCATCAATACCCTCATACCTTGCCATCAATAGCCTAATACCCTGCCATCAATACCCTCATGCCCTGCCATCAATAGCCTAATACCCTGCCATCAATACCCTCATACCCTGCCATCAATACCATCAAACCTTGCCATCAATATCCTAATACCCTGCCATCAATACCCTCATACCCTGCCATCAATATCCTAGTACCCTGCCATCAATACCCTCATACCTTGCCATCAATACCCTCATACCCTGCCATCAATACCCTGATACCTTGCCATCAATACCCTGCCATCAATACCCTCATACCCTGCCATCAATACCCTCATACGCTGCCATCAATACCCTCATACCCTGCCATCAATACCCCCATACCCTGTCATCAATATCCTCATACCCTGCCATCAATACCCCCATACCCTGCCATCAATACACTCATACCCTGCCATCAATACCCCCATACCTTGCCAACAATACCCCCATACCCTGTCATCAATATCCTCATACCCTGCCATCAATATCCTCATACCCTGCCATCAATACCCCCATACCCTGCCATCAATACCCCCATACCCTGCCATCAATACCCTCATACCTTGTCATCAATATCCTCATACCCTGCCATTAATACCCCCATACCCTGCCATCAATATCCTCATACCTTGTCATCAATATCCTAATACCCTGCCATCAATACCCTCATATCTTGCCATCAATATCCTAATACCCTGCCATCAATACCCTCATACCTTTACATCAATACCCTCATACCCTGCCATCAATACCCTCATACCTTGACATCAATACCCTGCCATCAATACCCTCATACCCTGCCATCAATATCCTCATACCCTGCCATCAATATCCTCATACCCTGCCATCAATACCCTCATACCCTGCCATCAATATCCTCATAGCCTGCCATCAATACCCCCATACCCTGCCATCAATACACTCATACCCTGCCATCAATACCCCCATACCTTGCCAACAATACCCTCATACCCTGCCATCAATACCCTCATACCCTGCCATCAATACCCCCATACCCTGCCAACAATACCCCCATACCCTGCCATCAATATCCTCATACCTTGCCATCAATACCCTCATACCCTGCCATCAATACCCTCATACCTTGCCATCAATACCCCCATACCCTGCCATCAATATCCTAATACCCTGTCATCAATATCCTCATACCCTGCCATCAATACCCCCATACCCTGCCATCAATATCCTCATACCCTGCCATCAATACCCCCATACCCTGCCATCAGCTGTGCTGATTTTCAACTACCAAACACATGACAGTTGTTGAGTTTTGACGCACGATGGCCAGTCAAACAACAGATTTCCATCTTAAATCTGATTACAATAGAGAAGTGGGTAAAAACCTTACAGCTCAAGAGAGAAAGTGAATTTGGCCGGTTTGACATGGTCCACACCAAACACGTTTTAGTCTTTGACCCAAACCACGCCTGTGTTGACCAAGTAGATTTTGTACACTTCTTTGCCACTGCTAAGCTGACGTCATGATGACATACTTGTCCAGCTGACATCATGATGACGTACTTGTCCAGCTGAGGTCATGATATACTAGTCCCGCAGATGTCATAAAGACGGACGTGCTTGTCCAGCTGAAGAAATGACAACATAATTTGCACAGGAGCAACTGGAGCTTTACCCTCCCTGGGCAAAAATTGCAACAAGTTTACAGCAACACACAACCACATTGTGCAAGTTTTTAGCTGAGCAGGATTGCCACTAGAATGAAGAAGACGGAGAATGAAGAAGTAGACGGAGAAAGAAAAAGAAGACGGAGAAGGAAGAAGAAGACTGAGAAAAAAAAAAAAATTAAAAAAACAGGAAGAAGAAAATTAACTGTGTTGACTGGCCGTACTACACAAGAAGACAATTATGAACTTTCACTCACTTTCTCATGCATGCTGCTTCTCTTATCTGCACGTCATGACAACACAAGGCTTGCATATAGCATTGATTGATTTTACATTGGTTATGGTTGTACTAAACTACAAGAGACAACACAGAACTTTACTGTTCAGCCTGTTTAGGTCTGCAGGTCATTAGGATGATCTGTGCTGTGCACCGTATTGTGGATTGAGATCATTAGGATGATCTGTGCACATTATTGTGGTTTGAGATCATTAGGATGATCTGTGCACAGTATTGTGGATTGAGATCATTAGGATGATCTGTGCACCGTGTCGTGGATTGAGATCATTAGGATGATCTGTGCACCGTGTCGTGGACTGAGATCATTAGGATGATCTGTGCACCGTATAGTGGATTGAGATCATTAGGATGATCTGTGCACAGTATTGTGAACTGAGATCATTAGGATGATCTGTGCACAGTATTGTGGATTGAGATCATTAGGATGATCTGTGCACCGTATAGTGGACTGAGATCATTAGGATGATCTGTGCACAGTATTGTGGATTGAGATCATTAGGATGATCTGTGCACAGTATTGTGAATTGAGATCATTAGGATGATCTGTGCACAGTATTGTGAATTGAGATCATTAGGATGATCTGTGCATAGTATTGTGGATTGAGAGGTAAAGTGTAGGTAGTGTGTAATTGACAGCAACACCTCACAAGGACTGAAGGAAGGATGGACAAGTTCCGCAGATATTTTACTCACCTTACTGTGATTGGTTTGTGCATGCTACTAATTACACTTTTTTCCAATGTCATTGCTACTTTCATTCCAAAAGCTAGCTGTGAACGGTTTGTGTTTTTTAGAAAGTGATGTCAAAACTGTTTTTCTGTTATTGGTTTTGGCATCTAGTTTGTTTTATTATTTTCCAGTTTTATTAAAGCTTGCAAATTGCAGATTTTGTAGCCATCCAATCCTCATTATTCACATTATATTATGGTTTGTTGATTATTGTTCAGTATGATGTTGCAATCTCTCTTCACGCTTGGTGTTTAGACACCTCACTCCACAGTCTGTTTTGCTAGCACAACTTATTAATTGTAGCAAAAACGTTTTGTTTTTGTTGTTGTTGATAGATAAGCATATGTGTCATGACATGCAGTCATTAGGAAAGCTATGCAGTAGAATACCTAAATCAATTATTGACGCAATTATTACTTAGATCTGTGCGCATCAGATTTTAAAACTCATCACGCAGTATTCATCGCCATTTCTGTGGTGGGTTTGCATTGTGATAATAATGAATATTTATTATGCTTTCTGACAATATTTATTATGATTTCTGGCTGTATTTATTACAATACAAACCTTCTAAAGACTGTTAACGTCAATCGTCAATCTGTATTACAATGCTGCTTCCTGAATGTTTTTCCCAAGCAACATTGACATTGTAAGGAGCCAGTGTATAACCCTAACACTGTCCTTGTAATGATCTCAATAAATAAATAAAAATTACAGGAAAATTTCAATTAAAATAACTCTTTTTGTTCCATACCCCTATGATTGTACACATAAGGCATACATAAATCATTGCAAGAAAAAGTTACATAAATCTTCCAACAGATCAATACATACAAAATGTTACAAGCTTTAAACAAAGTTAACAAACTATATCACTTTCTGTCCTGTCAACTAACGTTTTATAACATAATACAACACTGATATGCCATTGTTGGTTGCATGTTTGGTTAAAGCAATGTGTACTGTCCATCACACGTTTCACTTGTCTATCGTCACACATAATTGTAAAAGGCTTTTGTTAACTTGCTCACGGAACACTTCAGCGTTTTTGTTCGCATCCTAGTTAATCTTTTTTTTTTGTTAATCTTTTGTTTCATCATTTTTGTATCTTTGTTTCATCATTTTAGTATCTTTGGTTCATCATTTTGGTATCTTTGGTTCATCATTTTCCTTTTTTTTTCATCAATTTTGGTCACAGTCAGTTGTGTTCTTCAGTTTTCCTGGAAAAAAAAGTATTATTCACACCGTTCCATAATTAATGTTATTGCTTATGCCCCATATTTTCCTTTGGATTTTTTTAACCCAGATAAATTGGAATTGATGTCATTTCATGCGGACTTGTGTGCTGAAGAAAACCCGTCCGTTTCAATCTTCATCGTTTATAAAAACATTGATAAAAGGGAACTGATGATTTTCATTCTTTTCTTTTTTCACTGCACAATTACATGAAAAGAAGAAGAAGAAGAAAAAGAAGGAAGATGATGATGATGATTATAGAGATTACACCATTGTTAAAAGGAAAATTTTCTTTGCTATAAAAAAATTAACTTTTTGATGAACGACTCATTATATTTGTTGTTTTTTGATAGTACAAAATTAATTTTCTGGAGTTAAAGTAAATGGCTTTGAAGGTCAGACATTTGATTTAAACATTTTTTGATTATGTGTCAACTTTACTGTAGTGCAATAGATTTAGTCTCTTTGCTCTTTTGGCAATTTTGTTATAGCATTCCTTGTATTGTTGTAATTGTCGAACTATTTCATTAATAATGCATATTATATTTTTCACTTTTAAATTGTTCCTTCTTTAATTGTGATGCGTACCTTGAAATTGCTTGGGTAAATAATTGTTTACAGTTGCGACATGAGCTTTTCTGAATTCTCCACAAAGTTGTGATGTGTATTGTAACCTTTTTCTTGTTACAGTTCCACAAAATAATAAATGCTGAGATATAAATTATATTGTCATCAACAGAAATAATTCTTCTTCGTTTTGGGTTTGCATATTCATGCTTCATCCAACAAAAATCATACATACAATCATACAAGTAATATTTTCTGAGTGAGTGTGTTGTGCGACATGATATTCTACATGATGTCTTTATGGGTGTCATGATTTAGAGGACAAAACATACATAAGCAGTAGGAAATCAAAGAATGCAACACCACATTATGCGAACAAGGGTTTAATATCAACATATTTTTTACAAAAATGTTAAATGACTTTGTTCTACAAGCACACATACACAGACATTATTGCTACAACTTTGATGCTTAAACACACTCTCAAACACACAGAGGGTTGCTATGACATCAGCACAGTGAAGGAAGAGCTAGTAGTGCGGCAGCGTTGGTATCTCTGGATGGCCTTGACCTCTCTGTTGGCCTGGGTGACCTTGATGGAGTTGACAGCCAGTCCTGACACGGCCAGGTTGCCGATCTCAAAGTCTGCAGTGACAGGGCCGATGTCTTTGCTAGATATGTTGACTCCACTGTGGCTGATCAACTGATGACACACAACACACACAACAGTTTGTCATTGACGATTCAGTGTAAGATAAAAGAAAATGTATTAATCCAGTCAACATTCTTCGGATGAGAGTATAAACTGAGGTCTAGTCTGTGTCGCATACATTCCATCATAACGGACTTTAAAGATCCTGACGCTCATGTCCTAGACGGGTGAGTGCTGGTGACAAGAACACACCCAGCATGCACCTTGGCTGCTCACGCCAAAAGTTGTGGAATCATTTTCCTCGAATACGGGGTATCCACAGTATTACGAAGAAGAAGAAGAACACGAAAACGGAATTTGATGCTGCAGGTATGGGTATGTAATGCCAATTGATAGCACACATCACATCACAAACCACAAAACACATTTACAAAAGGCACAACAATTCAGCACACAAACATACAAAATAATTGTAAAACGGTGATTTGATGTTGCAACCACACACACACAGCAAGGGTTTAACTATATAAGCTCGCTTGTTGTCTATCCTGTAAATCATTGTAATGATGTGTTTTTCCTTGAATAAAACATTTGTTTAAATCAACTGTTGAGTAATTGTACCAAGACCAACAGCAAAATGTGTTATCATAAATTGTTCCGTTATGGTCAAAACGATCGGCCGTCATTATTTATGAAAACTTTTGCAGTAAGCTTAACTCCAGCCCATACACACAACCATAATACATAATATTTTATATTTTTATTTTTAATTCCCTTTGGGGTAATAAATATGTATTGTATAGTATTGTAATGTGTTGTATAGTATTGTAATGTGTTGTATAGTATTGTAATTTGTATAGTATTGTGATAGGTTGTATAGTATTGTAATGAGTTGCATAGTATTGTAATGTGTTGTATAGTATTTCAATGAGTTGTAATGTGTTGTATAGTATTGTAATGTGCTGTATAGTATTGTAATGTGTTGTATAGTATTGCAACGAGTTGTAATGTATAATATTGTAATGTGTTGTATAGTATTGTAATGTATAGTATAGTAATGTATTGTATAGTTACTATACAATACATTACTATACTATACATTACAATACTATACAACACATTACAATATTATACATTGTGTTGTAATGTATTGTAATTGTATAGTATAGTAATGTATTGTATAGTATGTGTTGTAATGTATTGTATTGTAATTGTATGGTATTGTATGGTATTGTAATGTATTGTATAGTATTGTAATGTATTGTACTGTGATATAGATCTATTGGTCTCATCTTGTACTGACTCTCAGTGTAGCCATGGAGGTGTGGGCGGAGGTCATGTTGCGGATGGTCCACTCCACTTTGCCATTGACCAGCTGTAAGCTCTCACTGGGACCATCAACATTCTGCGCTATGCTGGACACACACGATGCACAAACATTGTTCATTGCAAAAAATAGCAAACACACTGTGTCATGTCATCAACAGGACTACAACACTCCCACTAGCTCTGTGTCAACAAAACACTTAAGTGTCAGCAGTCACAACACAAACACACTGTCAACAGTCACAACACAAACTGTCAACAGTCAGAATACAAACAAATTGGCAATAGTCACAACACAAACACACTGTCAACAGTCACAACACAAACACACTGTCAACAGTCACAACACAAACTCATTATCAACCATCACAACACAAACACAATGTCAACAGACACAACACAAACACATTGTCAACAGTTACAACACAACCACACTGTCAACAGCCACAATACAACCACACTGTCAACAGTCACAACACAAACATGATGCCAACAGTCACAATACAAACACGCTGTCAACAGTCACAACACAAACATGCTGTCAACAGTCACAACATAAACACTAACAACAGTCACAACACAAACACATTGTCAACAGTAATGACACAAGCACATTGTCCAGTCACAACACAACCACACTGTCAACAGACACAACACAAACATGATGCCAACAGTCACAATACAAACACGATGTCAACAGTAACACAAACACATTGTCCACAGTCACAACACAACCACACTGTCAACAGTCATAACACAAGCACACTATCAACAGTAACAATACAAAACACACTGTCAACAGTCACTACACAATATCAACAGTCACAACACAAACACATTGTCAACAGTAACAACACAAACACATTGTCCGCAGTCACAACACAACCACACTGTGAAACAGTAACAACACAAACACACTGTCAACAGTCACCACACAAACACCCTGTCAACAGTCACCCACACAAACACATCGTCAACAGTCACAACACAAACACATCATCAACAGTCACAACACAAACACATTGTCAACAGTCACCACACTAACACACTGTCAACAGTCACCACACAAACACACTGTCAACAGTCACCACACACATTGTCAACAGTTGCCACAGTAACAACACAAACACATTCTCCACAGTCACAACACAACCACATTGTCAACAGCCACAATACAACCACATTGTCAACAGCCACAATACAACCACACTGTCAACAGTCACAACACAACCACACTGTCAACAGGCACAACACAACCATACTGTCAACAGTCACAACACACCAACAGTCACAATACAAACACACTGTCAACAGTCACCACACAAAAATGCTGTCAACAGTCAGCACACAAACACACTGTCAACAGTCACCACACACTGTCAACAGTCAGCACACAAACACACTGTCAACAGTCACCACACACACTGTCAACAGTCACAACACAAACACAATGTCAACAGTAACGACACAAACACATTGTCCACAGTCACAACACAACCACGCTGTCCACAGTCATAACACAACCACGCTGTCAACAGTCACAACACAAACACACTGCCAACAGTCACAACACACTGTCAGCAGTCACAACACAAACACACGGTTAACAGTTACAACATAAAATGGATGGCTAATACCTAAAAAGCCACATGAATAGGAAATAATTTGTAGATAAACTCACATTTATTTCATTGTTGAACCATGTAAAAAAAAAAAACGGACTTGTAAAGTAACAGAATACTCTTTTAGCGTGACTGTAACTTCAATAATACCATGTTGTCAATAGGGCAAAAATAGTAGTTGTATGTTGACTGTAACTTCAATAATACCAAGTTGTCAATAGGGCAAAAATAGTAGTTGTATGTTGACTGTAACTTCAATAATACCAAGTTGTCAATAGGGCAAAAAATAGTAGTTGTATGTTGACTGTAACTTCAATAATACCAAGTTGTCAATAGGGCAAAAATAGTAGTTGTATGTTGAGGAGGGTTGGAGAGTAGGACTGGGGAGTGTATAATAATAATAATAATAATAATAATAATAATAATAATAATAATAATAATAATAATAAAGTATAAAGCACATTATTACAACCGTCTATTCCAGGCGCATCAAACACAGGCACACGCAAAGTACAACAAATCACAATCAGTAAAATAAAAAAGCTATGTCATTAAAATATAAAAATTTTAAAAATAAATAAATGTTGGAAGTAAACCTCACAGACACAACAGTCACATTAAAACAGTGTACCAATAACTTAAAATGCAAAGCAAAATGATGGGAAATGTAAAAACAGCAAAATGAAATGTTATTAAGCATGCAAAATGATGGGAAATGTAAAAACAGCAAATGTTATTAAACATGCAAAATGATGGGAAATGTAAAAACAGCAAATGTTATTAAACATGCAAATACATCTTACAAACACAAAACAGTAAATAAGTAAATATCAAATAACACTTCAAAAGATAAGAGAGTCGGTCAGGAAGGATATGAAGAATGATATTTAAGAGATCTTGACCATGATGTCATACACCTTACATCGCACCAGTAAACACATACACACATACGCGCTCACACACGCAATCTTGACCATGATGTCATACACTTTACAAAAGCGCGAGGAGGCACACGCATACACTTACGCACTGTCAGACACACAAATGTGTACACATGGAGACACACATGCAAGCTGTTGTAATGTTTTCATTAATTAACACCCACCCACTGACCATCCTACATATGTGAGGGAATCACAAGGGATCAAGCCTGCAGATGCTTGCAGAACAGAAATGTTTAAAGATTCTTTTTGGAAGTAGTGATAGACTGAGTTCTCAGACCGAGTGACGAAGTTCAGAGGGAAGAGAGTTCCACAGCAACAGAGCAAACACAGCAAAAGGTCTTTTCCCGAAAGAGTTAACAGACTATCTGGGGACAGTGAGTAAAGAAGCATCTTCAGAACGCAGAGAACGAGTAGGTTTGTAGTGCAGGATGAGATCAGCCAGATAAAATAGAAAGAAATCAGTGTGAAGAAAGCGAAACCAGATAAAAGCAATTCTCTATTCAATGCGAGCCTTGTTTGAAGAGCAGTGGTGGCACTAAAGCGCAGCGGCTGTAGGAGAACAAGGCGAGCAGCGTTATTTTGAATACGTTGACGTTTGGAGGTCTTTCCATCAGGAAGGCCAGCCAGAAGAGAATTATTGAAGTCAAGTCAGGACCGAACAAAGGAGACAGCGAGTTGTTGGCAGTGTCTTCAGAAAGATAGTGACCTATTTGACAAATCCTATGGAAAATAATACATCTATATCATGTGTTTGTAGACTTCAAGAAGCGTATGAACGAGTCTGGCATGCAGCTCTGTGGGCAACCATGAGAGTGTACACCATCAGCTCTAAAATTATTGAAGTCATCAAAAGCCTGTATGACAAGGCTACCAGTGCAGTCCTTTATAACAGTGCCATCGGAAAATGGTTCAGACCAACCATCGGTGTGCGTCAAGGATGACTACTCTCTCCAACACTCTTCAACATCTTCCTAGAGCGCAGCATGTCAGACGCCCTTGCAGATCACGAAGGCACAGTACACATAGGGGGTAGAGCAATCTCCAACTTCCGTTTTGCGGATGACATTGAGAGGAACAAGAACTTGAACAGCTGGTACAAAGGCTTTACACCACCTCCAGAGCCTATGGAATGGAAATAAGTGTAAAGAAGACCAAAATGATGACCAACAATACCAATGGCATCAACATGGACATCAAAGTCCAAGGCCAATCCCTCAACACAGTGCATAGCTTCAAATATTTAGTAGCCATTGTATCAGACAGTGGGTCTAGACAGGAAGTCCCCTCCAGGATCGCACAAACAACTGCTGCCCTGGCAAGATTGAAGCCCATTTGGAAAGACAGGACCATCAGCCTACATTCCAAGGTAAGACTGCTACGCTCCCTTGTAATCTCCATCTTTCTATACGCTTCCAAAACATGGACCCTCACAGCAGATCTACAACGAAGAATACAAAGCATGGAGATGAGGTGCTACAGAAGACTTCTGGGCATTTCCTATACCCAGCACATCACCAGCGACGAAGTCTGACAGACCATCACACAAGCCATTGGACAACACCATGACCTGCTCACAGTCGTGAAATAACTGAAAGTCCGATGGTATGGCCATGTCACCAGATCATCAGGCCTTACAAAGACCATCCTGCAAGGCACAGTGCAAGGAGGTAGAAGAAGAGGGAGACCGAAAAAGAGGTGGGAGGACAACACTCAAGAATGGACTGGTTTGACACTAATCGAAACCATCAGGGTTGCTGAGGACAGAGAAAGATGGAGTACATTGGTTAAACGATCATCTGTGGTGCCCTTACGACCTCCGAGTTACGGGATAGGATAGGATATGGAAAATAATGGATCAAGCAACTACAGTATTGAACTGTTCTTATCCATTTCACTGAGACTGTAACATCAACTGAATAGTAAGACAACTGGTTTTCACTGAGACTGTAACATCAACTGAATAGTAAGACAACTGGGACAAATAAATACGCTGTAACAAGCTATGCAATATGCTATGCTATGCTATACAAAGTGATGCTATAAAGTGCTACATACCTGGTTACAGAAGGAGGCACAGGCAGCATAAGATTTAGCCTGATTACAGTGGCTGTGTGAGGAATGTTGGCTGTCACTTTGATCATGACCTGCAGGTCTCTAAAACACCAAACAAAGCATGCTCCACGTTAATGCAATGTGATATATATTTCAGGGCAAAAAACAAAACATCTAACACAATTAAAAAATAAAACATCTAACACAATTTGTTGAGAATGGGCAGCATTTGACACCCCCATCCCCACTTCTCCAACACCTATTTGCACCCTGTCAGCCTATCCCCTTGTCAGCCTATCCCCTTGTCAGCCTATCCCCTTGTCAGCCTATCCCCCTGTCAGCCTATCCCCCTGTCAGCCTATCCCCTTGTCAGCCTATCCCCTTGTCAGCCTATCCCCTTGTCAGCCTATCCCCCTGTCAGCCTATCCCCCTGTCAGCCTATCCCCCTGTCAACCTATCCCCTTGTCAGCCTACCCCCTTGTCAGCCTATCCCCTTGTCAGCCTATCCCCCTGTCAGCCTATCACCTTGTCAGCCTATCCCCCTGTCAGCCTATCCCCCTGTCAGCCTATCACCTTGTCAGCCTATCCCCCTGTCAGCCTATCCCCCTGTCAGCCTATCCCCTTGTCAGCCTATCCCCCTGTCAGCCTACCCCTTTGTCAGCCTATCACCTTGTCAGCCTATCCCCCTGTCAGCCTATCCCTCCCCCTCCCAACACTACAAAGGAAAGGGTGATAGGAATCACACAAAGTATTAGGGTAGCCTCATGGCGCAGTGGATTAATTGCCGGTTTCCAATGCCGAAGGTCGCTGGTTCGATTCCCGCAAGGGGCGAACATATGTGACTTAGGTATGAGACTATTGAGTCTACACTCCAAGGCAAGGCTGCTGCGCTCCCTTGTCATCTCCATCTTCCTATAAGCTTGCCAAACATATGGACCCTCACAACAGACCTACAACGAAGGTACAAAGTATGGAGATGAGGTGCTACAGAAGACTTCTGGGCATTTCCTATATCAAGCGCATCACCAACACCGTAGTTTAACAGGCCATCATACAAGCCTTTGGACATGCTCACAGTGGTGAAGAAAAGGAAACTGATGGTATAACCACGTCACCAGAGCATCAGGCCTTGCAAAGACCATCAGGCACGGTGCAAGTAGGCAGAAGAAGAGGGGGATGGAAAAAGAAGTGGGAGGACTAGCTTGACACTAAAGCCATCAAGGTTTCTGAGGACAGAGAAATTGGACTACGCTGGTTAAATGATCATCTGTAGTGCCCCAACGACAGTTATGGGATGGGATAGGATAGGATAGGATACGATAGGATAGAATATTGAGGCCATCGAGGGTTTTCTGCAGGTACTCCGGTTTCCTCCCTCCCTTCAATAATAGTAATGGATGCAGTCAATATAAAACTTTGATTTCCTTTCTGTCTTTTAATAGCGATCTCCCTGCCTTTACACCACATGTTTGAGTGATAGATGTGTGTTTATTGTGTGTGTGAGAGTGGATGAAACATGATGTGGGGAAAACCGTGTATATAGCATCCAATATTATTGTTACTACTTATTACAATATTAGTAGTAGTAGTGTATATAGCATCCAATATTATTGTTACTACTTATTACAATATTAGTAGTAGTAGTATGGGGCAAAACAGGTCGTGAAGCCTTTCTAAATGCCCCTTCCACAACTTACACTGTTAAGCATGTAATTTTCCCATACATTTCATTTACCATAGCAATAAACGGAGAAGGGATTTACAAAAAGCGAAAAAGGATTAAAAGTTCTCATAAGCTCATAAGCACCCCGGTGGGGTTCAGGGACAAGGCCAGGGACAAGTTGAAGCCCCCTGAAGCTGAAGCATTTTGTGCATTTACTAAGCAAACAAAAAACAAATAGGAAAACAACTTATTTCAGCAAATACTTTTTTATAATTTTCATACAGGTGAGTACCCAAAATTGTACCCAAACACACCACAGAGACATACATGCATATCTTCTATACTGAAGCATTTGTTATGTAGCCAGCAGAAGACTCCTGTGCACAACGACAAGTAATGAAGTCAGTCAAATACACAAATTCTACAAGTAATGAAGCCACAAGACAGTGCACAGCTACAAGTAAACTTCCTATCCTATCCTATCCTATCCTATCCCGTAACCCGAAGGTCGTAGGGGCACCACAGATGATCGTTTAACCAGCATACTCCATCTCTCTCTGTCCTCAGCAGCCCCGACGGCCTCGTCCAGTGTCAAACCAGTCCATTCTCGAATGTTGTCCTCCCACCTCTTTTTCGGTCTCCCTCTTCTTCTACCTCCTTGTACTGTGCCTTGCAGAATAGTCTTTGCAAGGCCTGATGATCTGGTGACGTGGCCATACCATCGGAGTTTCCGTTTCTTCACCACTGTTAGCAGGTCATCGTGTTGTCCAATGGCTTGTATGATGGTCTGTCGGACTTCGTCGTTGGTGATATGTTGGGTATAGGAAATGCCCAGAAGTCTTCTGTAGCACCTCATCTCCATGCTTTGTATTCTTCGTTGGAGATCTGCTGTGAGGGTCCATGCTTCGCAAGCGTATAGGAAGATGGAGATGACAAGGGAGCGCAGCAGTCTTACTTTGGAATGTAGACTGATGGTCCTGTCTTTCCAAATGGGCTTCAACCTTGTCAAGGCAGCAGTTGTTTGTGCGATCCTGGAGAGGACTTCCTGTAGGGACCCATTGTCTGATACAATGGCTCCTAAATATTTGAAGCTATGCACTGTGTTGAGGGATTGGCCTTGGACTTTGATGTCCGTATTGATGCCATTGGTGTTGTTGGTCATCATTTTGGTCTTCTCTGCACTTATTTCCATTCCATAGGCTCTGGAGGTGGTGTCAAGCCTCTGTACCAGCTGTTCAAGTTCTTGCTCCTCTCCAGCCAATCCATCGATGTCATCTGCAAAACAAAGATTGGAGATAGCTCTACCCCCTATGCTGACTGTGCCTTCATGGTCTGCAAGAGCATCTGACATGATGCGCTCTAGGAAGATGTTGAAGAGTGTTGGAGAGAGTAGGCATCCTTGACGCACACCGATTGTTGTTCTGAACCAGTTCCAGATGGTGCTGTTGTGGAGGACTGCACTGGTAGCCTTGTCATACAGGCTTTTTATGACTTCAATAATTTTAGGGCTGATGTTGTACACTTTCATTGTTGCCCATAGAGCTGCATGCCAGACTCGGTCAAACGCCTTCTTGAAGTCTATGAACACATGATAAAGATGTTGTTGGTGCTGTAGGTATTTCTCACAGATTATTCTGAGGTTGAAAATCTGCTCAGTGGTACTTCGCCCTGCCCTGAATCCTGCTTGTTCTTCAGCTATGATTTGTTCAGCTTGGGGTTTCAACCTGTTGAGTATTATTTTCAGGAGGACCTTGCTGGGATGGCTGATGAGGCTGATGGTCCGGTAGTTTTCACACTCCTGAAGGTTACCTTTTTTGGGAAGAGTGATGACAAGCGACTGGGTCCATGGTATAGGCCACTCCCCACTCTGCCAGATCTTGTTACAGATAATGGTGAGGGCATCAATCATCGCTTCTCCTCCTGCTTGTAGCAGTTCTGCGGGTATGTTGTCCACTCCCGCTGACTTCCCTTTCTTTAGCGCTTGCACTGCTGCCTCAACTTCTACCCGGAGAATTGGGAGGATTTCTTCTTCTTCTCTGTTCTCGGGACATGTTAGAACTGATGGGTCTCCATTTGGTGTATGGTTGTAAAGGTCAGAGCAGTACTCTGTCCATCTGTCCAAGACTTCTTGTTCTTCTGTAAGGCATATGCCAGACTTGGTTTGGATCGTGGAGATTTTGGGCTGTTTGACACTTGTCAGCCGCTTCAAAGTCTGGTAGGCCTTCTTGCTGTTGTTCTTGTTCAGACTGTTCTCTATTTCCTGGCATTGATCTTCTATCCAGTTCTCCTTTGCTGTGCGCATGCCTTTTCGGATGTCATTGTTGATTTTTCGGTAGACATCAGCTCCCTGTGAGGTGTTCTTTTTCTTTTTCATCTCTCTTCGTTTATCACACAGATCCAAAAGTTCAGGTGTGATCCACGGCTTCTTCTTTGGTCGGTGCTTGCCAAGGATCTCAGTGGCGGCATCTGTCACAGCTGAGTTGAAGGTGGTGGTCATGGTGTTGACATCTACTTCACCAGCCCCCAAAATGAGCAGTGGTGCAAATTTCCCTCCAATTGTGGCCTGAAATAGTTCTGCCACCTCCGGGTCTTGCAGTTTGTCCAGGTCGAACTTCAGTCTAGTGCACTTTGCTGTATTTACTCTCTTCAAGTACATAACACATCACATATATATCCTTTCTCTTTTCAATTTGTCATTCTGCTTGCTACACATGTAGTTTTACACAACTGAGGGTTTTTTTGCAGGTGGGTGGCACTTTGTATCATCCTGAGCTTTCCTTTTCTCTGCCAGTGCTTTCAGTCACTGCTTCTTTTGGACTATGCCTGCTTTTATGTCTACTTTTGCTTTAAGCAGCTTCATTTTCTGCATCTGATCTCTTTTTTTTGGTGTTGCAGGGACATGGCCTGACGCTTAGCTTCAAGGAGTTCCTCCTCTTTGTTGTGCTTCGCCATGCGTGTGCTGGATGCACTCCTCATGTTACAACACAATCTGTGGTTTAAAAGACTGAACCAGGCTTCCTTTTGGTGGAAACTTGTAACTGCAGACTTGTTGTTGGTACTGATTGTATACTTCAGGGCCTGAATACTTTAATAAGTAGTAACAGACATCCTGTTAAACTTGTAACTGCAGACTTGTTGTTGGTACTGATTGTATACTTCAGGGCCTGAATACTTTAATAAGTAGTAACAGACATCCTGTTAGACTTGGCCTCCATCACATTCCACACCATGCTCATTGAGGATTGCACAGCTGGACCATGAACACAGGTAATGCTGAAACCACTGAGTAGAGAAGAGGGTACTTCCCAGTCTTCTTGATTTGCGCCCACCACTGATCAACAGGAAGAAGCTCTAGTTTTTCATCATGGGAAGATGGATGGTCACTTCTTGAGCAAAAAGCATTTACTTCCTTCATGTATGCCTCTCCGTATGCATAACTTTCTGCTCCTATCCTTTCTTTTGAGCATCTTCAGGAACGCCAGGGTCACATTCAAGCTCAACAGCGAGAATGTTCTTCACTTTGCTGGGAAAAGCCTGCAATGCATTCTGGGCCCTGTGATGAGAAAATGTTGTAGTATGGTCTAACACTGACATGTTTTGGAGCAAAGTGTTTGACAAGAGAAGCTTGGATTGGAGTGAAACTCCACATTTAATAAATGCAGTCTGAAGAGTAGTCAAGAATTTCTTTCGGACAGGTTCTGACATGAATTTGAGTTCCTTTACAGCAACTGCTCCACTAAACATTCGACTATATATATGTTGAGGAGACTTGTGGTGGGGTTGGGAGGGGGGGGGGGGTGAACACATGGTGATTTTTTTTTTATTTACTGTTGTTGTTTACCTTGGAGAACCAACGGCCTAAGACAGTGTTGGAGGGTGGGGGGAAGGGAGGAGGGGAGAGAAAATATAGTTTGACCTCATACACTTCACAGGAACAATTTGGATGGAGGAGGTGATGGTACAGAGTATTATTCAGTGTCTTCCAATTCTTCTGTTCCATACAATAAGACAACTTTATTATCTTTTGCAAGAAATTACACGTGTACACATTTCAAACAATTGACAGTAGACATAACAATTATGCTATAATAATGATTAAACATAGTAGGTAGGTATAGTGGGCAATTGTTGGGTATATATTGATAATGTTTTCAATGACTTCACCAACAAACGTTTGACTTCTACTTGTTCGTCAAGCCACTTAAAGTTCCATTTATTTTTACGCTAGCGTCAATATCAAGAACGAGTGTATTTCCCCCGAAGCCAATGCATGAAATCAATAACAAGATGGCGATGAAATAGAGATTTGAAGCTGTGAGAAATCGGAGGTGCATGATTTGAACCCATCCATATGAGGATTTGACATAAACGGAACAAATTGAGGGATGATCCATTTAAAGACAAGTGTACCGAAAAACAAAAACTTCGGTGACCGAGAACTACTCTGATATACCCCCCACATTTTCTCTACGGATTTTCACTTATCTCAAATACGACCTGAAAACTATCCAAAATGGTGGAAATCCGCCGAACGGCGAAAGAATCTTATCTATGAATAAAGCATGTTTTTGAAATCTGGAAGAGAGTCTAAATGGTTTTTACATGTATTTATACTTGGTGCATTGTTAAGTGAAACTGGTAGATTATTCCAGTTAGTAGCAACTGTTAGAAAATGAAAACTTTCTTATATTAATATTAGAATGCTGTATAAATACTTTTCCTTTGGGCTTGTGTTTAATATTGCAATAAGGCGATACAAAGAAATCGGACCACTTTAAATCATCCAGTCCATTGTAAATTTTGTATGTTTTAATTTCCCTCTAATTCTATGGCGATACAATGAGTGCAGTCCTAGGTACTTTAATCTTTCATGATAGGACCTATCCCTACAGGCCTTCACAAGTTTTGTAGCTCTCCTCTGCACTCTCTATTTTAATATGAAGCTGTCTAAACATGGGACCGATTTGGTCTCTTTTTTGTGTGCGAGTCACTAGTCTGGCAGCAGTGCTTATTATGATTACGCTAGCGATGATTATTGTGTGGTAATTGTTAAATGATAATGCATAATGATAATAATAATTGCAATGATTATTGTGTGGTAATTGTTAAATGATAATGACAATGATGATAATGATGAAGACTGACCTACTGCCAGGTGCTTGACTGATGTTGGTGCTGATGCTGATGGGCACGATGACTGAAGTGGGCACCACACTGTAGGTCACAGCTGAGAACTGCAAGAAGTCAGCCCAAGTCCTAACATTATTATAACATTGTAGGTCACAGCTGAGAACTGCAAGGAGTCAGCCCAAATCCTAACGTTATTATAACATTGTAGGTCACAGCTGAGAACTGCAAGGAGTCAGCCCAAGTTCTAACGTTATTATAACATTGTAGGTCACAGCTGAGAACTGCAAGGAGTCAGCCCAAGTTCTAACGTTATTATAACATTGTAGGTCACAGCTGAGAACTGCAAGGAGTCAGCCCAAGTCCTAACGTTATTATAACATTGTAGATCACAGCTGAGAACTGCAAGGAGTCAGCCCAAGTCCTAACATATTATCACACTCAAATCATAAATACAGTTCAAACCTTTCTACATCCTACACTGACACTATTCCACTCCTCACGACATACAGCAACTATGTGAAAGATGCTGCTTATAACATACAGTAACTATGTGATAGATGTTGCTTATAACATACAACAACTATGTGATAGATACTTCTTACAACATACAGCAACTATGTGATATTTTTGATTTATTGTTGCTTTAGGTCCAGCGGACTCTTCCGAGCCAAATCAGGACCGGACAACCCCCGATCCACATAAAAGATCTGCCGAAACAACCCTAGTGGGAAAATTGAATGCCCTCCACCGGCCAGTCACTTTACAATAAAGACATCCCACGGGGGGGACGGCTGAGGGTTGACCTCAACTACGCGAACACCCCGGTTACAAAAACAAAATAGAATACAACCATCATTATAAATCATCAACTAGACACATACATATAAAATGCCTATAGTGCGAAATAATACAATCATAGGAAGCCCTAGTGACCACCCGGCAGAAAGCGTCCAACACTCCCAAGCTGATCCAACAGACCCCATACACAAACAAGGAGTCTTGTCCAGGAAGAGTTTTCAAGAAAAAAGGTAGGTCATTGAACTAGCGAAGAAGAAGAAAGTATAGCAGAGTGACAGGACAGATCAGGAATGGGAAAGAGCAAATGATGAAGACAGCGACAGTGGGAATTTAAAGCACTAAATTTCCAGAAAGTGGGGATACTATTTATACTGAAACCCCCGGCACTCCAACGGGGGGAACTGTTGCCGCAGTGAATTAGTCATGCCTACAAAGGCAAGACAGGTTTTCAACTGGGGCTTTCACTGTTCCCTTTATAGGTTAGAACAATCTACAGTGACAAGATTGCTCATGACCCCAAGGGGTAACTATGTGATAGATGCTGCTTATAGCATACAGCAACTATGTGATAGATGCTGCTTATAGCATACAGTAACTATGTGATAGATGTTGCTTATAACATACAGTAACTATGTGATACTTCTTACAAGATACAGTAACTATGTGATATTTCTTGTAATATACAGTAATTATGTGTTATTCCTTACAACATACAGTAACAATGTAATAGTCCATATAACATGCAGTAGCAATGTAATAGTCCATATAACATGCAGTAGCAATGTAATAGTCCATATAACATGCAGTAGCAATGTAATAGTCCATATAACATACAGTAACAATGTAATAGTCCCTATAACATACAGTAACAAAGAAATAGTCCATATAACATACAGTAACTATGTGATAGTCCATATAACATGCAGTAGCAATGTAATAGTCCATATAACATGCAGTAGCAATGTAATAGTCCATATAACATACAGTAGCAATGTAATAGTCCATATAACATACAGTAGCAATGTAATAGTCCATATAACATACAGTAACAATGTAATAGTCCATATAACATACAGCAGTAATGTGTAATAGTCCGTATTATGCACCGTACATATAATGTGACTTGCGGCTGACCACAACAGGTGATGATTGTATTGTACGCCGTCTTGTACTGTCATGTTTACTGTCATGTGTATTGTCATGTTTACTGTCTTGTACTGTCATGTGTACTGTCATGTATACTGTCATGTGTACTGTCTTGTACTGTCATGTTTACTGTCTTGTACTGTCATGTTTACTGTCATGTGTACTTTCAAGTTTACTGTCTTGTACTGTCATGTTTACTGTCATGTGTACCGTCATATTTACTGTCATGTGTACTGTTATGTTTACTGTCATGTGTACTGTCATGTTTACTGTTATGTGTACTGTCATGTGTACTGTCATGTTTACTGTAATGTGCACTGTCATGCTTACTGTTATATTTACTGTCATGTTTACTGTCTCGTACTGTCATGTTTACTGTCTCGTACTGTCATGTTTACTGTCTCGTACTGTCATGTTTACTGTCATGTACTGTCATGTTGGCTGTCATGTTAACTGGCACTTCAAGGGTGGCCTCGTAGCGTAGTAATTAGTTGCGGGTTTGAATCCCACAAGGGGCGAATGTATGTGACTTAGATGCGAGACTATTGAGTTCACCAAGGGTTTTCTCTGGGTACTCCAGTTTCTTCCCATCTTTCAATAATGGTAAAGGATGCAGTCAATCTAAATATTTCAAAAATATAAATTCCCTTTCCTTTCCATCTTCTTAGAGTGATCTCCCTGCATTTACACCACATGTTTGAGTGATAGATGTGTTTGTTGTGTGTGTGAGAGTGGATAAAACATGTGAGCTCATATGTTGTTGCTATAGGTCGCCGCACTTTGAGCCTGACTGGTGATTTGGAGCAAAGCGCTATATAGCATCCAGTATTATTATTATTACACGCTCTCTTGTACTGTCATGCTATCAAGGCTGGGCATAGTGACAGTGTAAGGCTACATGCACTCTTGTACTGTCATGCTATCAACACTGGGCATAGTGACAGTGTAAGGCTACACGCCCTCTTGTACTGTCATGCTATCAACACTGGGCATAGTGACAGTGTAAGGCTACATGCACTCTTGTACTGTCATGCTATCAAGACTGGGCATAGTGACAGTGTAAGGCTGCATGTCGTCTTGTACTGTCATGCTATCAACACTGGGCATAGTGACAGTGTAAGGCTACATGCCCTCTTGTACTGTCAAGCTATCAAGACAAGGCGTAGTGACACTATAAGGCTACATGTCATCTTGTAATGTCCTATCCTATCCTATCCTATCCTATCCCGTAACTCGGAGGTCATAGGGGCACCACAGATGATCGTTTAACCAGCGTACTCCATCTTTCCCTGTCCTCAGCAACCCTGATTGTTTCGCTCAGTGTCAAACCAGTCCATTCTCGAATGTTGTCCTCCCACCTCTTCTTCGGTCTCCATCTTCTTCTACCTCCTAGCACTGTGCCTTGCAGGATGGTCTTTGCAATTGTAATACCATGTTATCAAAATGTCCCAACGCTGTATCTCAGTGGTAGAGCGTTGATCTGGCACACCCATGACCCAGCTTCAAACCCCATAGTGGGAAAGATTAAAGTGGACATTTTTCCAAGTCCATCTTATCAGTAGGATTGCTGCAGTGGTATCCCTCTTCCCTGGCATAGTTATCCCCATCTGCCTACTGTCAATGAACAGTGTAGACGTCAAACTTCAAACTCAATTGTATCAAAAATACACCTGCCTACTGTCAATGAACAATGTGGACGTCAAACTTCAAACTTTATTGTATCAAATATACACCTGCCTACTGTCAATGAACAATGTAGACGTCAAACTTCAAACTTCATTGTATCAAATATACACCTGCCTACTGTCAATGAACAATGTAGACGTCAAACTTCAAACTTCATTGTATCAAATATACACCTGCCAACTGTCAATGAACAGTGTAGACGTCAAACTTCAAACTTCATTCAATGTATCAAATATACACCTGCCAACCGTCAATGAACAATGTAGACGTCAAACTTCAAAGTTCACACAATGTATCAAATATACACCTGCCTACTGTCAACGAACAGTGTAGACGTCAAACTTCAAACTTCATTCAATGTATCAAATATACACCTGCCTACTGTCAATGAACAATGTAGACGCCAAACTTCAAACTTCATTCAATGTATCAAATATACACCTGCCAACTGTCAATGAACAGTGTAGACATCAAACTTCAAAGTTCATACAATGTATCAAATATACACCTGCCAACCGTCAATGAACAATGTAGACGTCAAACTTCAAAGTTCATTCAATGTATCAAATATACACCTTCAGCAGCTCAGTTAGCTGCAGAAGAACCATTCATTCCGCAGTATAGTTACCTCCCCTGCAGTGGGTGCAATACTCAGAATTCTCCTGCCATCAAACAGCTCAGGATTGACGTTGTGATGAAGCTTGTAGTGACTCAGCTTTACTGACCCGCCAAACGCTGAAATCATCATTATCGTCATCATCATCTTCTTATTACAGACCTGCCTACCCTCAATTTGAAGTTTCCGTATTAGCTTTTTCAAATTTCATTATTACTATTACGATTTCCGTATTTACTTTTACTACCTTGTTTTTGCACTCATCCTTTTTGATATTATGCGAAGAATCCAGTGATAGATTGATTTGCTGCCACAATGATCTTTTTCTTCTCCAAAGCCTCGTAATTCTTCATAAACTGTGGGCCTTCCGCGAGCCGCTTGATGTCGTTCATTATTCATATCACCGGCGGAGATGCCAAACTGGTTCGCACAAATCGTACTTTTGAGTCAGTGCTGCCGCGAATAACGAAAGGACACTTTTCCGAATACGAGGCAAGAAATGTCCGCCCCTTGCGCGTTTTTTTTTTTAAAGATTCAGATTCACAATCACTTTGCTTAGCCATTCGTTTGAACGCCATGTTTTAAATTCTGTCTCACGAGCTTTACTGCGACTGTGCAAAAACGGGTTCGGCAAACTTCGGTGCCTCTACCGGAAACTTCGATGTCACAGGTCTCCACTGTGACTGCGCATTGCGGCATTAAACCTTCGGAAAAAGGTCATGCGGTGCATTACCACAGGCCAACGATTTCGATTTTTTTTCTTTATCATTTTTTTAAATTTCCGTACCGTAAAACAAATATCCGTATTTTCTTGCCGAGTTTTTCAAATTTCCGGAAAAAATACGGAAATTCCTTACGGGTAGGCATGTCTGTTATTACTACTATTACTATTACTTACTATTACTACTACTACTACAACCACGCCACAAGAGATATTGTCCCTTTAGTTTCATGCCTTGTATGAACTTTTTCAATCATTAGTACAATTATTAACCATTCAACTCCACAAATAAAAACATAAAAAAAAAACAAATTTTAAGAAAAAGGGAAATGGCAGGAAACTACAGTAAACTAAACAAAACAAATAAATTAAATAAATAACCCAAACCCTAACCCTGAACATTCCAACTAAAAGCATTCAAAACTGTACTGCAGATGTTCGTGACTGGATGATGGTCAACAAACTTCAACTTAATCAAGACAAAACGGAAATTCTTATTGCACCAAAATATAATGCCATAAAGTACCTCCCTACCGAAATGCAGATTGGGGAGAATACGATAGCATTTTCAGAGTGTGTCAGGAACTTGGAGGTGTTGTTCGATTCTTCCTTGTCAATGAAAGAACAAGTTTCTAAAGTATGTTAACTAGCTAACTATGAGCTACGTAGAATTTCAGGCATCCGCAGGTACCTCACCACTGATGCAACTAAGACTCTTGTAGTCTCTTTCGTGCTCTCGCGAGCGATTGGACTATGGAAATAGTCTACTTGCGGAAGCCCCAAATTCCCTTACAAAGAAACTTCAAAAAGTTCAAACTTCAGCAGCACGGTTGATTTTAAGATCGCAAAGACGCCAACATATTACACCCCTTCTCAAAGAACTCCATTGGCTCAAAGTGTATGCAAGGATACAATATAAGGTTGCATGCATGTGCTACAATGCACTATCAAACAACACCCCTTGGTATCTGTCAGACCTCCTCCATATCTACACACCTTCAAGATCTCTCCGCTCTATTAATGACACCATGAAACTAAAACCTCAAGCATTTACAAACAAATCATGTGGTGAGAGATCATTTTCTTTTCAAGGACCATCGATATGGAATAGCCTCCCAGCCGATGTACGCCTACGCGACATCCTACAACTTTTAAGAAAAAGTTGAAGACATACCTTTTTACTGCCACATACAATAAAAACGCTTTTTTAATTTTGTATATATATATATTTTTTTTTTTGATGCTATTTGTGTGTGTGTCTGTGCGGTACACATGGTGTGTGTGGGTGTATGTGTGCGCTTTGATCTCTGCGAGGGAAAGCGCCTTATAAATAAATAATAATAAATAATAAATAAATAAATCCAATACTGCAAAGTCATCTGACCAGCTTGCTGTCCTGGTTTGACAATCTGCAGGTCGTCACTGAGAGCGATCTTGATGTTCATGCTGGGGTTTGAACCTGTCACACCCACTGCACCCTCCACCTTCATGTGGCTCACCTCTCCCTGTGGCCAACATTAACATATTTCATTATCATCTCAGGTTCTTGTTCCCCAAAACAACTTAGTCATAAGCTTACTTTACAAGCATATTCAACACTGGACCAATGGAGACATAGATCATTATAATAATAATAATAATAATAATAATAATAATAATAATAATAATAATAATAAATATTATTATTATTATTATTATTATTATTATTATTATTATTATTATTATTACTATTTAGTACAGTGGAACCTCCGGTATACGACCGTCCAAAATCTGAGAAAAAACGGTCTTATAATAGAGGTGGTCTTATACCGGAAACAAGGGGTGGGGTGGGGGGAACTAGGGGGTCAGGCCCAGAGGGGTATGTAGTCATAATTTTCACACTCACCAGCATGTATTCTCTGACAAAGGAAACTGTAAAACATGTTTCATTTTTAGCTTTGTTTTTTATTCACAACTTCAAAAATAGAAAACAGTCGAAACCACTGCCAGACGCGTTCATACAAGTCTGTCAGTGCAGAAGCTCTCAGTTTCGATGTTTCCCTTTTCGCCACTTTCTCCACTCTCCCATCGTAGTTTCACAGATTCCTTATCCTTTATGATGAGCTGAATTTGGGTCTTCCCAACGTCTAAACTTCTTGCAATAGACAAACAACTCTCCCCATTTTCACTTCTTTCAATCACTTTCATTATCTCTGCCAAACTCAAAACGTTCCTCTTGCGCGACGCCATTTTGACAGCCAGTGTAGGCGAATAATGTCCCTTATTTGCGAACCGGAAATAGCAGACAACAGCAGGCGTACACTAACATGAGAGAAAAAACGAAAGGTACAGACAGCAAATTAACTGATATCTCTTTTAAATTGCCATAAGACGGTCGTATAAAGGGCTTTAGACACGGTCGCTGGTCGCATAAACGAGGTTGTCGCATACCAGAGGTCATTTATTATTGGAAGTGAATCCGTCAGAAGTTTTCAGGTCACATAACGGAGGGAGTCGTATACCAGAGAGCCGGATACCGGAGGTTCCACTGTACAAGAAAGAATGGTAATAATATCTTCACCTTGGCAGTTATGGTGGCAGTCATATCTTCCCTCACATCGACGAAAAGTTCTTTTGCCTGTAATACATCATCATCATCATCATCATCATCATCATCATCAACATCATTAGAAACATCATCAGTAACATCAACATTATCACCAGCAACCACATCAGCAGCAGAAGCAACAGCATTGTCCTCATCTCAAGGTTGTCCTCCTACATCATCATCATCATCACTATTATTATCATGGTATCACATTATGATGACAACATGTGAAGATCCCCATAAGACCTGTTTTATTTGGAAGGTTTGGGAAGGTTCACAAACTTTTTCAGAGGATTTCAGCTCCAAAACCTAGGTTCCTTTTTGTCCAAAAGGTTGAGGAATCTAGGTTCCTTTTTGTCCAAAAGGTTAAGGAATCTAGGTTCCTTTTTGTCCAAAAGGTTAAGGAATCTAGGTTCCTTTTTGTCCAAAAGGTTAAGGAATCTAGGTTCCTTTTTGTCCAAAATGTTAAGGAATCTAGGTTCCTTTTTGTCCAAAAGGTTAACGAATCTAGGTTCCTTTTTGTCCAAAAGGTTAAGGAATCTAGGTTCCTTTTTGTCCAAAAGGTTAAGGAATCTAGGTTCCTTTTTGTCAAAAAGGTTAAGGAATCTAGGTTCCTTTTTGTCCAAAAGGTTGAGGAATCTAGGTTCCTTTTTGTCCAAAAGGTTGAGGAATCTAGGTTCCTTTTTGTCCAAAAGGTTAAGGAATCTAGGTTCCTTTTTGTCCAAAAGGTTAAGGAATCTAGGTTCCTTTTTGTCCAAAAGGTTAAGGAATCTAGGTTCCTTTTTGTCCAAAAGGTTAAGGAATCTAGGTTCCTTTTTGACCAAAAGGTTAAGGAATCTAGGTTCGGGATCTGAGAACCTCAAAAAATGGTTCATGGACCTCCATGAAGCTTCCAATTAAGATAGGCCTTTAGGCTGACAGACTTGGGCCCAGTGCTGTACGTAAGGAGTACATAAGCAGTTTACAGACTATATAAGTTAAAGATAATTTTTGACTGGTTAATAAACCGTTATTAACTCGTTCCCTACTGGGCGATTTTGTTCTACGCTTTCCTCTGTAGACTGGAAATTTGTACTATTCAGTAAAACATTCATTTAAAAAAAGTACTCCACCAAAGAACATGAAAATTGCAGGAGTTATTGTTGACATCCTTCCTATCCTATCCTATCCCGTCAAAGGTCGTTGAGGCACCACAGATGATCGTTTAACCAGCATACTCCATCTTTCTCTGTCCTCGGCAACCCTGATGGCTTCGCTCAGTGTCAAGCCAGTCCATTCTTGAATGTTGCCCTCCCACCTCTTTTTCTGTCTCCCTCTTCTTCTGCCTCCTTGCATCGTGCCTTGCAGGACGGTTTTTGCAAGGTCAAATGCTCTGGTAAAGTGGCCATATCATCGGAGTTGGAGTTTCTTCACCACTGTGAGCAGGTCATCGTGTTGTCCAATGGCTTGTGTGATGGTCTGTCAGACTTTGTCGTTGGTGATGGACTTATGATGGCCATTATTTCCATCCAATCTACACACTCTACATCAAAACTAATCCTTTACATCATACACAAATAACGTCATCATAAATGCACGCGACTATCTGAACTTCTATGCAATACACATTTGTCTATGAAGAAATTAATATGAATTGTGACAGTAGCACACATCACAAGTGAATAGCTGAATACTCGCCGCTTGGACGTTGTGCATTCATATGAAACAGCAACTGTTAGCAGTACAAAAAGTGAGAGAGTGTTTAGGAAGGAATTAGCTATATACTGCATAATATCAACACTCTACAATGCGCATTGAACTGGACCCTGAAAGACACAGGAAACTGACAGTGCAGGGAAAATAACAACAATAATAATAATAACAACAATAATAATAGTGTTAATAATAACAACAACAACAACAATAAGAAGAAGAAGAAGAAGAAGAAGAAGAAGAAGAAGAAGAAGAAGAAGAAGAAGAAGAAGAATTGTATTTGTATAGAGTGCAAAAAAGACACTTTATGGACAGAAATCACACATATACATAGTCAAATATTTTTTCACAAAACAATACAGGACCAACAACTAGTAACAATAATAATTTAAAAAAAATATATATATATTTTTTAAAAAAATAGAGAAGCATGTCTATGTTCCAAAACAACAAAGTGACAAGGAATGCCAAATAAAATGCGACGGTGCAAAATGTGATGAACACAAGACACAGCTCAACTAATTAAAGGGAGAGAACTCACAGTAGCTGAGAAACAACAAACCATATATTTACAAAAGAAACTGCTGAAAAATGGTCTTAAGTCAAACATGGGTTGAAGTGAGGAAACTCACAGTGGGTGAACTAGCAGACGTAGGATTGGTCACTGCCATGACAGGAGTCACGCGATTGTCTATGCCAAACTGCCAACATAAAACACACACAAATAAAAAATAAAGCAAAGTAATGACTAGCGCTAATTATTTCAAAATAAAATTCAAAGGAAGCTTAATTGGTAAATGTGTGGAAGATAATATAGGAGTGTTTATGAAACACACAAAGTGAACACAATTGATAACAGACAGAGAGTATATAGACAAACACAAAGTGAACACAATTGATAACACACAGAGTATATAGACATACACAAAGTGAACACAATTGTTAACAGACAGAGAGTATATAGACACACACAAAGTAAACACAACTGGTAACAGACAGAGAGTATATAGATACACACAAAGTGAACACAATTGATAACAGACAGAGAGTATATAGACACACACAAATTGAACAAAATTTATAACAGAGTATATAGACACACACAAAGTGAACACTATTGATAACACAGAGTATATAGACACACACAAAGTGAACACAATTGATAACAGACAGAGAGTATATAGACACACACACAAAGTGAACACAACTGATAACAGAGTATATAGACACACACAAAGTGAACACAATTGATAACAGAGAATATATAGACACACACAAAGTTAACACAACTGATAACAGACAGAGAGTGTATAGACACACACACACAAAGTGAACACAACTGATAACAGACTGAGAGTATGTAGACACACACAAAGTGAACACAATTGATAACAGACAGAGAGTACATCATAGACACAAAGTGAATACAACTGATAACAGACAGAGACTATATAGACACACACAAAGTGAACACAATTGATAACAGACAGAGAGTATATCATAGACACACACGAAGTGAACACAAATTGATAACAAAGAGTACATAGACATACACAAAGTGAACACAACTGATAACAGACAGAGAGTACATAAACACACACAAAGTAAACACAACTGATAACAGAGAGAGAGAGAGAGAGAGAGAGAGAGAGAGAGAGAGAGAGAGAGAGAGAGAGAGAGAGAGAGAGAGAGAGAGAGAGAGAGAGAGAGAGAGAGTACATAGACACACACAAAGTGATTGATTGATTGATTGATTGTTGCTTTAGGTCCAGCGGACTCTTCCGAGCCAAATCAGGACCGGACAACCCCGGATCCGCATAAAAGATCTGCTGAAACAACCCTAGTGGGAAAACTGAATGCCCTCCACCGGCCAGTCACTTTACAATAAAGACATCCCATGCAGGGGACGGCTGAGGCTTTACCCCAACTACTTGAACCCCCGCTTACAAAAGCAAAATAGAATACAAACATTATTATAAATTATCAACAAAACACATACATATAAAATGCCTACATTGCTAAATAACAACATCATAGGAAGCCCTAGTGACCACCCGGCAGAAAGCGTCCAATACTCCCAAGCTGATCCAACAGATCCCATACACAAACAAGGAGTCTTGTCCAGGAAGAGTTTTCAAGAAAAAAGGTAGGTCATTGATCTAGCGAAGAAGAAGATAGTATAGCAGAGTGATGGGACAGAGCAGGAATGGGCCAGAGCAAATGAGGAAGACAGCGACAGTGGGAATTTAAAGCACTAAATTTCCAGAAAGTGGGGATACTATTTATACTGAAACCCCCAGCACGCCAACGGGTGAACACAACTGATAAAAGACAGAGAGTGCATAAACACAGACAAAGCAAACACAACTAAAAACAGAGAGAGAGTACATAGACACACACAAAGTGAACACAACTGATAACAGACAGAGCATTATAGACACTATCCTATCCTGTCCTATCCTGTAACTCGAAAGTGGTTGTAGCACCACATGTGATCGTTTAACCAGCGTCCTTCATCTTTCTCTGTCTTCAGCAACCATCATGGCTTCGCTCAGTGTCAAGCCAGTCCATTCTCGAATGTTGTCCTCCCACCTCTTTATCTGTCTCCCTCTTCTTCTACCTCCTTGTACCGTTCCTTCCTTCTTTGAGCGGTGCTTGCCAAGGATCTCAGAGGTGGCATCTGTCACAGCTGAGTTGAAGGTGATGGCCATGTTGCTGACATCTGCTTCACCAGCTCCAAAAATGACGCACATAAAATAAACACAATTGATAACAGACAGCGAGTACATAGACACACACAAGGTGACACAATTGATAACAGACAGAGAGTACATAGACACACACACAAAGTTCCACACAGACAAGCTGAAAGACATTCAAGTCCCTTGAGCAATTACTTCCCTTGAACTACAGCCAAAAGCATATTCCACCTCAAAGGCAAAACAAATGTGCAGAAAACTAAACCACATGGCAAGTCCCTTTTTTCCTATTTAACTAAACAATGACAAAGAACTAAACTACATAGCAAGTCTCTGTTTTCCTATTTAGCTAAACAATGAGAGAAAAAACTCACAATACGTGAGGCCACTTCCTCTGGAGTCGACGTAGGCTTGACCAGGGTCACAGGCTGACTGACCAGGAATGGCAGTAGTTGTTCTGTGCTGGACACTTGTATATAGCCCCCATCCTGTCACAAAAATAGAATCATAAGTATCCTCCTCGAACATCCTCCTCCTCATCATCATCACCTTCATCAACCATATTTGATCAACGGGACTCTATCATGTCAAAATTGTGCCAGAAGTGTTGGAAATCTCACTGTTCAATCTGCACAATATAAAAACAAGGAAGCAACCTCACCCAATGCAAAATCATTGCATAATGAATGTGTAAAGTGCTATAATAACTGACTGAAGGACTGGCCGCCAGTCAGTTCAATACTAACCAGTGCCTGACAGAGAGTCTCCAGGACCAGTAGAGTGTTGGCATGAAGTGTGTTCTCCGTTACTGCACCCAGCACATCATTCAGCATGTGGTACAGTCTGAAACAACTTAAGTATATTAATTATTACAATCCAATAAACAATAATATATTAATTATTACAATCCAACAAACATTAGTATATTAATTATTACAATCCAACAAACATCAGTATAGTCATTATTACAATCAAACAAACATCAGCAGGGCTCGAAATTAGCGGGGGCCCGGGGCCAAAAACCCGCAAAGTTGATTTCGGGCTCGGAAAGTTGAAAAACGAAGGGCCCACTTGGCCCGCAAAATAATTCGTCTGCTACAGCTAGCTCTACTCGGCAGTTTCGTATTTGGGCCAAGGGAAGCAACCCACACCGGTGCCCTAAATTTGGACAGAAAAAAGAACCAGAAAAGAAGCGAAACCCATTTAATTTTGCACTCAAAAGTTTAATATACACTTCAATATCTTTTTAATATAATAAACAAAAGGCTATGGCACAACATAAGCGCAAAATGTCCATCTTTGCAAGCACGAAAGTATGGCTACATATCGTCGCCATACAGTTGCTAAAACAATCGGCGATGTCTTTGTCTTTGTCTTTCCTTGAGCGCCCACAATCATAATGTTGATCTCGTGGCACTAAATGGGTGTACGCACATGCGCGAGGCCGACTCGCAAGAAGATAAAGTTCATAGTCCCTGGACAGTCCAGATCAATTAGGTATTCCCACCACATTATATACAGTTTGTGTCACCATCACTGGGAGGGGAGGGGGGGATGTAGGAAGAGTGAGAGGCTCTGACCTGATATAACTCGTAGGGAGTAGAAAATACGGGGGATGTGAGGGGTAGTGGGACGAAGTAGGATGTTGGAGATTGAGGTGGTGGTGGTGGTGGTGGTGGTGGGGGGGGTGGGTGGGTGGTGGTGGTCTGGAGTACTAGTGTGGCCTGGAAGAGGCCATGGACACGAATGTGTCCAACGTCTTGGCCTCAACCACGATCTGGGGGAGTGAATTCCAATCCTTCACAGTTCTTGGAGTGAAGGAGCTTGATCTGTACTGAGTACGGCAGTTGAGCAGGCTGAACTGCTGGTCGTGACCTCGTCACTGTCGACTTGGTAGAGGAACCAACTTGCCTTTGATGATAGGACAGTGTACCATGCTGTGGTGAATCTTAAACAGCATGGCAAGGCGAGCGGTCTGTCTTCGCTGCTCCAGTGACGGCCATCCTAGGGCGTCCAGCATTTGGCTGACACTGGACGTATTGTGGTAGCGGTTCAAGACAAACCGCGCGGCACGGCGCTGGACAGCTTCCAGCCTGTCGATGGACTTCTGCGTGTGTGGGTCCCATACTGAAGACGCGTACTCCAGTACAGGCCTCACAAAGGCCTTGTATGCTCTCTCCTTGATGTTATTGGAGCTGATTTTCAGGTTTCTACGCAGGAACCCAAGGGTCCTGCTGGCCTTGCTGATGATGGTGTCGATATGCTCCTCCCAGCTCACGTCCCGCCTGATGGTGACCCCCCAGGTACTTTGCCGAGGCAACGGTCTCTAGGGTGTGGCCGTGCAGCTGATAGGATGAGGCCAGGGGATGTCGGCTTCTGGTGACTGGTAGTGTGCAGCATTTGGCAGGGTGGAACTCCATGTCCCAGCTCTTCTCCCACAGCTCGAGGCGTTGGAGGTCTTGCTGTAGCTGGGCCTGGTCTGTGCCACTCGTTACAACCCTGTAGACTGCTTTGTCGTCCGCAAATAGTCTTGTTAGTGCGGACAGCATCTCCGGTAGGTCATTAATATACGCCAGGAACAGGCATGGGCCAAGGACTGATCCTTGGGGCACGCCCGACTGCACCGGGATGAAGGAGGAGCGACAGCCGTTGACAATGACTGCCTGTCGTCTGTCTCTGAGGAATGCGGAGATCCAGGCGAGGATGGGGCCCTGAACACCATAGCACCGGAGCTTGTGGAGGAGCAGACTGTGATTCACCCGGTCGAAGGCCTTGGCGAAGTCCATGATGAGGACGTCAGTCTGCTCCCGCTCTCAGTACTGCAGGTCAGTTCCTCCGCGAACTCCAAGAGTTGCGTCTCGCAGGATCTGCCCCGGCGAAAGCCATGTTGATTGTCATTCAGGACGTGATGGGTGTCGAAGTGGCTCATAACCGCACCGACCACGATGTGCTCCAGGAGCTTGCAGGACACGCATGTGAAGGAGACCGGCGGTAGTTGGCAGGGTTGTACTGCTCTCCCTTCTTGAAAATGGGGGTCACATGCGCGTCCCTCCAATCGCTTGGAACTGAGCCCGAGGATATGGACGACTGGAAGATGATGGTCAGCGCTGGGGCGAGCCCGTTCGACAGCTCCTTGAGGATACGAGGGCTGATGCCGTCTGGACCGTGATGGCGTATTTTCCAATTTTTGGGAAGCGAAAGACGCCAGAAGAAAACGTTGACGAAAGGAAAGAACAAGAAAAAGAGAGAAAAAAGAAGTATGAAGAGGAAAAACGATCAAGGAACTACAATGAAAGGTGGAAAAAAATATTTCCATGGCATGGCCTTGAAGTGAACAAGGAAGAGTGCTGTTAAGTTTAATTCCCTTTCATGGTTTTGTTTTGAACTTTTGTGCATTGAGGTCAGATTTTTTGTTCGGTTACTCATATTAAAAATTTAATGATGTGTATTGTGCAATACTCAGTCACAAAACTGAAAAGTAGTATACAAGAGACTCATTGATTTTTTTCTATTTTATTTAATGGCCATTTCAGGCTCACTAGTCACTGGAATATGTGTGTCACTGAATGTGTGTGTGTGTGTTTTCCCCCTTTTTTGTTGGTAATGTTTGAAAGTGAAAGAAAAGGCAAATAAAAATGACATCACTCAGCAAAATTGGAAATTCAATTGTTTTTATTTTAGATTATCAGACAAATTGTACTTTCTACTTATTATAATTATTGTCAATAATTCTTTTGTTTTTTGTTTGCATTATTTTTCAAGTTGGGCCCCGAAAGTTGCTTGTGGGCCCTCAAATTTTTCAATCAAGGGGCCCGGCGGCCCCCAAAGAAAAAAGTTAATTTCTAGCCCTGATCAGTATAGTCATTATTACAATCAAACAAACATCAGAATATTAATTATTACAAATATAAAATATTAATTATTACAATCAAACAAATGACTGCACTTAATACACAATTGTGTGTATAATACACAGGTTTCGTGGCAGAAATCAGTATTTAACTCCAACCGACCAAGATGCCAACTTGCAGCACAAAACACTGTCAAATAGTCAGGACAATTGAGTCACACAATCACCCTAGAGTTATGTATGTTTATTTGCATGAATGAATGGATCAGCTGACCTAGTGAGGAGCTCGATGACCACCACAGGAACCATGTCACTGAGGCTGACAGCCACCAAGTACAGACTGCCACGATGGATGTAGTACACATGTACACCCTCCTCTTCCTGCAACATACACCATACACTGCAGCACACAAATATAGATTAATGATAAAAGAGGTTCTAAAAAGTTCACAGATAACAATCATCATAAGATCAGATCCTATCCTATCCCATAACTTGAAGGTCGTTGGGGCACCACAGATGATCGTTTAGCCAGCGCACTCCATCTCTCTCTGTCCTCAGCAACACCCAAACCCCGCCCAGTGCCAAGCCAGTCCACTCTTGAATGCCGTCATCCCACCTATCGCGCAAGATCAGATCAAGATAATATAAAAAAAAATAATTTCCAGATCTACATATTGTTCATATGGTTACTCCAACCTGTATTGTTAGGCCGTGACCTGAGGTCCTGATCTCATCTTTTGACCAGTCTTCCTGGACATTCTAACTTTGACTGTTGCCTATAATGATAACATGCTGCCTATTTTATTACATGGTTGAACGTTATAACCAGCTGATGTAGTTTTAAGTGGCCTTCGTGGAGGGCTAATATCGCTACAACGTATCAGAAACTGTTGAATGTCTTACCAAGCCTATAAACCCTTAAATACCATTTTATCATCGTTTTGTTTATTCGTTCAATATCAATGATGCAGATAGTCTTAATTTGTTTATAAAATATTCTTACAAAGTGAGGTGGGACATTTCCCATGCTAATATCTTGCAGTTTGTTGATGACCATACTAACTGCACTGTCTCCAATGCCCAACCTTCTGTCTGCAACTGTCAAGGATCACATCATGCTTACAGTAATCTAATGCTCTGAAAACGTTACATTGCAAAATACATAAAACTACAAGGGCAAAGTCGATGTGACTCACATGGTTCTTTGAGAATAGTGCATATACAGTGAAAGTGCCCAGTATGGATGAAGCACAATTTTCAAAACTGAAATAAAAAGGTAATGCACCTATTAACACTCACAGTGTTGAAGATAGGGTAGAATGTTAACACTAACAGTGCCGATGTTGGGGTAGAATGTTAACACTAACAGTGTTGATCCTGGGGTAGAATGTTAACACTAACAGTGTTGATCCTGGGGTAGAAAGATTGTGGGGTCAGCTATGTAGTATGGGCCACAAAGGCAACAAACACATTTCAATCTAATAGCCATTTAAAAGTACATTGATATTTGGTAGTGAAGCTGCATAGCAATATATCTGACCTATATATGTAACATGTCCATCATGCATGGGAGCTGCCCTTTGTCAGGTCTAGCAGATGATACAGCAGTGACAAGAATGCTAGCTGCTCAAAGCCACAGAGGAAAAGCTGCACAAATTGGGCACCACATTTTATGCCATCTTCAAGTTGTATATATATATATGCTCTTGGCCTAAGGCATACTCCAAATATTATGAACCGACTTTGGATGGCTCTTGTGACCATGACCTTGACCTTTGAGTGAGGTTACCCCAACTTGCATGGTAAATGCATCTCATTGACATCTATCAAACCTAAACCAAAAAGTTGAAATTCTGCCAATATGGGTCATGATTTTACTAATATTCTTTTTACCCTGTGACCTTGACCTTGAAGTGAGGTCAAGAAATCGCTGATCAATTTTAATCTCTCATTAGAATACAGTACCATGCTACCAAAGATGATTTGGATGCTGCATTAACTAGGTTCCCAGTAATTGCTGATCAATTTTTAATCTCTCATTAGAATACAGTACCATCCTACCAAAGATGATTTGGATGCTGCATTAACTAGATTCCCAGTAATTAACAACTGTAGTTTTCCCCCACAGCTGGAATCATCTCACAAAGAATATTTGCAAACATCTGGAAATTTGATTTTGGGAGAAATACGTTGCATTGTAGAGTTAAAAATGAGTCTATCAACAACAGCGAATGCTAGAAACTGTGGAACCCATACGTCTTCGAACAACAGTACAGGTTATCAGCCATATATATATATATATATATATATATATATATATATATATATATATATATATATATATATATATATATATATATATATATATTATTACATCACCAGCAAGAGTTGTGGCCACGTGGTCTAAGGCGGGACTAACTTGCCTTGTCCACAGGCTAGAAATCAATGGCGCCTGTGGTGGGATGGGTCTTGCCTCTGGGCGTTATGTTTCTCCAATATTATTTACTTTTGACTAGGAGCGGGGAGGAAAGAGGGGTTTCTTCAGGTGATTCGGTTTGCTCCCTCTTCAAACTTTAAAAACACAACTAATATTAGGCATGTTGGGTTACGCTGCCACTACACCTTCCCCAGGCCAGGCGGACAAGAATTTATTCGATAAAAAGGGACAATAAAGTGTCAAAAATCAAAATCAAAATGTTGACTTAAATTTAGATGTCATGCAACAAACTAATGTAACATGTTGATTGTGAATGTCATGCAAAAAACAGTTTACACATTTTCTTTCATCAGGTTGAATCTCCACCAGAGGGCCATATATATGCAGTTATTTTATTATCTATTCAATTGTCATCTTGTGTTTTACCATAGTGTAATGTCCAGAACGAAAGTGAAAATACAATTGTAATACCGGAAGTACTTATACATGTCTATGACGTAAGATCATTGACGCAATACTCTACAGATAACAGAAATAAAAAACAGTTTTCCAATATGGAGCACAACACACGGGCTGTGTTTTGAGTGACTCTATCTCTAATATCTGTCTTTCGACAATATATACATTAAATTGGCGACGAGGATCAAAGAAAAGAAGTTTCAGGATGACGACTCTACCCTCATATGAACGTTTTGACGTTCATTCTGACTCGCACACAGTAGGAAATCGCTGGAAAAAGTGGATCGAGAAATTCGAAAATTTTCTCTTGGCCATGGACATCAACAATGACCTTCGAAAAAAAGCATTACTCTTACACTACGCCGGTGACGAGGTGTATGAAATCTACGACTCCTTCACAGACGCACAAAAAGGAAATGGAGTGACAACGGGTACTGCGCCAGACGTGCGTTCCAATGAGTATAACACCCTCAAGAAATCTTTGACGGATTATTTCACCCCAAAACAAAATACATCGTTTGAAACATTCAAATTCAGGCAGGCGAAACAGTTGGAAGGAGAAAACATTGGCACATATTGCACACGTCTCAGGCGGCTGGCAGCAAATTGTGATTTTGCAGACGTGGAGAAAGAACTTCTGTCTCAAATTATTCAAGGATGTAGCTCAACACGCATCAGACGCAAGGCTCTCAAAGACAATATGACTCTCAAACAGATCTTGGACGATGCTTGTGCTCTCGAACTGTCAGACATTCGAGCAGCAGAGATCGAAAATACAGGCAACAACGGGGGTACATCCGTTAATGCTGTAAAAGGACGAGGCGGTCAAAGAGGTGGTGGTTTTCAACGACACAACAACTCTCTGACAGGTGGCAGAGGTTTCAGTCATAACAGAGGCAATCATACGCAAGGCAGTGACAGTTCCAGTAGCAATCAAGGTAAGAGTTTTGGTCGTAGTGGTAGAGGTGATTCACGAGGCCATGGGTTTACTACACATCGTTCAACACAGCATGAATGCGGCAACTGTGGCACACGGCACATGTCACAAGGCTGTCCTGCACGAGGAAAAGAATGCAAAGCTTGTCACAAGATAGGGCATTTTGCGAGAGTTTGCCGCTCTTCAAACAAAGTCAGGCAAATCTCATATAACAATGAAAACCAAACTACATTTCACCCTCGAGAGGAAGAATACCTTTCTGCATCTAGTGATGAAAGCATTTTCACCATTTCATCAAAACCTGGACTCGGATTTAAGAAAACTCCAATCGTCGAAATCCCTATATTCAACACTCCAGTGAAATTTCTTGTAGACACAGGTGCAACGGTCAACGTTTTGAGCAGTGACACTTTCACACAGGTGTGTCCCAAGGTGAGGTTGCGTGGTCCTTCTCCTTTGATTTATGCATATGGCTCCAAACAACCACTCCCAGTGAAAGGTCATTTCTCCACCGACCTTGTCTTCAAGGACACTCATGTTCAAGCCACATTCTACGTTGTTGAGAACAACAAACACACAACAAGCAATCTACTGAGCGCACAAACAGCACAATCAATTGGATTGATTCAGTTTGCCTTTTCTGCGGTTTCAACCCACTATAACATCCCGGATGAATTCCCTAGCTTATTTGATGGAGCCATGGGACACATAAAAGATGTTCAGATCAAACTACACATTGACGACACTACTCCCTCGGTTACGCAGAAACACCGACGGATTCCTTTCCATATCCGCAAAGATGTAGAGAATGAGCTTGAGCGTCTAGAAAAGCTTGATATCATCGAGAAGATTGACGGCCCAACCCCATGGGTCAGCCCCATCGTGGTTGTCCCAAAGAAAACGGGAGGAGTACGTGTTTGTGTTGATATGCGTGAGCCAAACAAAGCCATCAGACGAGAAAAACATCCGATGCCCACGTTGGATGACCTGATTTCTGATCTAAATGGCTCCACTGTCTTCAGCAAATTAGACATGACAAATGCATATCATCAGCTTGAACTTGAAGAATCTAGTCGTTTCATCACCACGTTCACAACACACATAGGCCTGCGACGATACAAGCGACTCCTATTTGGTGTCAATGCAGCATCTGAAATTTTCCAAAACACAATATCTGAGCTGTTGAGTGACATTTCTGGAGCCCGCAATTTGTCCGATGACATCATCGTGCATGGAAAAAGCCAAAAAGAGCATGACATAGCACTGAAAGCAACACTTCAACGACTTCAAGACCATGGAGCAAAGCTCAACAAAGAGAAGTGTCTCTTTAACAGAGATCAGCTTATTTTCTTTGGACACATTTTCGGAAAAAAACGGTCTCACAGCTGATCCGGAAAAGATCAAGTCGATCATCAACGCCGAAGCTTCCAAAAACGTCAGTGAAGTTCGTTCTTTCCTCGGACTTACTCAGTACATGTCCCGTTTCATCCCTGGCTATGCAACACTGACGGAACCCCTGAGAAAGCTGACGAGAAATGACCAACCATGGAAATGGAAACAAGAAGAAGAAGAAGCTTTCAACAAACTGAAGAAAACACTGACAAGCACACATGTCATGACATACTTTGACCCGGCCAAGGAAACTAAAATCTTAGTTGACGCCAGTCCGGTCGGACTTGGAGCAATCTTGACACAAGATGATAAACCAGTCATCTATGCGAGCAGAGCCCTCACCGAGGTGGAATCAAGATACAGCCAGACAGACCGGGAAATGCTTGCGGTAGTTTTTGGAGTCGAGCACTTCCATCTCTACATATTCGGTGCACCATTCACCTTGGTCACAGACCACAAACCACTACTTGGCATCATGACCAGTCAGAAACCTACAACAGCCAGAATCGAGCGATGGCGCCTGCGGATAATGCCATACGAGATGAAGCTGGTCTACCAACCAGGAAAAGACGATCTCAATCCGGCTGATTTTCTCAGCCGACACCCACAAAACAAACCAAGGAAAGACAACAAAGCTGAAGAGTATGTGAGATACATCAGCTACAACAACATTCCAAAATCGATGTCAGCAGAAGAAGTGAAGTCAGCCACTCAAAAAGACACAACTCTACAAAAGGTGATGACGGCGATCCAAACCGGTCAATGGAATGATGCATCAAAATTTGAGAAGTTCAAAGAAGAACTATCCGTGTTTGATGGCCTCATTCTACGAGGAAACCGATTGATAATCCCCACAGCATTACAGAAGAAGATCGTTGATATTGCGCATCAGTCACACCAAGGAATTGTCAAGACAAAACAATGCATAAGAGAAAAAGTGTGGTTCCCTGGCATTGACAAGCTGGTCGAAGACACCGTCAAGTCCTGCATCCCGTGTCAAGCGTCATACCCTGGACCCAAGACACGAGAACCGATCATCACTACTCCTCTCCCATCCCAACCATGGAAGGCACTTGCCATTGATTTTGCTGGACCGTTTCCAAGTGGAGACTATGTTATGGTTGTCATCGATGAACACTCTCGATTTCCGGAAGTGGAAGTCATCTCCAGCACATCTGCGAGAGTCGTAATACCACATCTAGACTCAATCTTTGCCCGACATGGCCTTCCCGAAATCATCAAGACGGACAATGGTCCACCTTTCAGTGGAGATGAATTTCGACAGTTTGCGGCAGAACACAACATCGAACATCGGAAAGTGACTCCGCTGTGGCCTGAAGCCAACGGCGAGGCTGAACGCTTCATGTCCACCCTAAACAAACACGTCAGAGCGTCATGTGCCGCCAATCTGAACTGGAAAATACAACTCCCCACATTCCTGAGACACTATCGAGGAACACCCCACAGTTCCACTGGCATATCTCCATACGAAGCTCTGACAGGCAGAAAAATGCATATCGGCCTGCCCAACCCCCCTTTTCCCCAAACCCCAAACCCTACAACTGTGAAATCACGCATCTTCTACAATGATGCCCTGAGCAAACAGAAGATGGCAGAATACGCTGACACAAAACGGCACACCAAACCATGCACCATACAACCAGGCGAACATGTATTGGTAAAGGAGAAGAAATTGAACAAAACTTCCACACCATTCTCGCCACACCCATACATCGTCACTGAAACCAAAGGCAGCATGATCACTGCGAGAAGAGGAAAAAAACTCATTGTAAGAAATTCCTCCCATTTCAAACCAATCGTGGCTAATGACGAAGAAGAAGAGGAAGAAGAAGAAGATTCAGAAAAGGAAGAAAACACTGAGACCCATACTTCACCATCTCAATCCAACACCCCGCTGAAATCTGTTGAGACTACTGCAGAGACACGACATCAAGTACAGCCTACACTGAGAAATGCAGCAAGCAGAGCAGATGACTCCCGATCAGCGAAACCCACCCGAGAGCGCCGTCCACCAGCATATTTAAAAGACTATAAAACTTAAATGATATTGATAGCTATACACTTCACTAGTCTGATAATTCCATGAAGACAAGAGTGAATTATGACAGACAAGAATACAGATAAGCAAATTTGAATAACATTGAAAATATGTAGTTACACTGTGCTTTAACTCATTTACAAAATAATTCTACAGCTCTTTGAAATTTTGAAATGGTTTTGATTGCAGTTTCTTCAATATTGTTTTTTTTTTCTAATAACTTGGGGAGGAATGTAATGTCCAGAACGAAAGTGAAAATACAATTGTAATACCGGAAGTACGTATACATGTCTATGACGTAAGATCATTGACGCAATACTCTACAGATAACAAAAATAAAAAACAGTTTTCCAATATGGAGCACAACACACGGGCTGTGTTTTGAGTGACTCTATCTCTAATATCTGTCTTTCGACAATATATACATTAAACATAGGTTTAAGTTTTGTGCATGTACACCCTTTGAATCATATTTTGTTTTCTTCCAGAGTTTAGTTTTATGCTTATTTATTATGTTAACCTGCGAGTGTGGGCGTGTGCATGCTTGAGAGCGCTTTGAGCTGACAAACGGACAACAGTCTGGAATAGCATATTATAAAATATATTATTATTATGGTTATTATAATTGTTGTTCTTCTTGTAATTATTACAAAGAATACCCCATGTAAAACAACAATCAATATATATTTTAATTATTTTGGATTTTGAAACTTCTTGCAAATTTCACTATATCAGGATTTTTTAAAAGATATTATTTCCTCATTCATTGTGGAATCGAGAACAGAAGAAAACAATCAATTATTAATAAAAATAATTAATGATAAAATTGTAATGTGCTGTTCTTTTACAATATACTAGATAGTACATTGTATGCAATGCAAGTAAAAGGATACACATTTTCCGGGCTAGCACTTCTCTGCTGTCTGTCAGAATGATAATCTCTGAAATCATTGTGGGAGAAAAATCGGTTGAACCTGACGGAGGGTCAATGAAAGCTGAATGACCTAAGCGGGAAGTCTGTCAATGACCATCCAGCACAAACAACAAAAGGCATAATTTCTAAACTCTCGTCTACTGCAAAACGAGCAGCGGGCATGTGTTGGAATTCCACACTGAGGCTAAACCGTATCCGGTTTCGGAATAGCATTCACATTCCATGAAGTGAATGTGTTAAATTACAATATATGAGTGCACTTTTTAGGTTGCCAGTTTCATTCGTACTCTCTTTCCTATTTATAATTCATACGAAAGCATCAAGAAGACTAAATTGAACGTTTTACAGTTTGACCATAAAGAAAACCGGTTTCACGTAGTATATATACAAATTTAAAAAAAAAAAAATACAACAACAACCCTTGATCCGGGCACTTTAGGTCACTGGCCGTCTGACATTAGGAAATCTCGCCATTAGCGAGAAAAAAGTCTTGGACTCGTTTTAGGAGAAATCAACATTGGCCTTTGGCTTAAAATCGTACCATATATTGCACCCGGACACAAGAATTATTCAACCAGTTTTATTAAGGTATGTTAGACAGAAAATTTAGATGGTGGTTTATGCTTGTTTTGAATGGGATAGCTTGACACATTCGACAAGTAATGGTGTCAGTCATCGCTGACCAAGGAAGGAAGCACGTACACTAGACAATAATATGAAAATGTAGACACATTTGGAACTTAATGTCAGGACTGCTATTGTTTATGGGCAATTAGGATGGTTTCTTGTTGTGTGTGTTTTTTTTTGTGTTTTTTTAAAACTGCTATGCATTGATAATGGTTTTGATTTAGTTCTCACGCTGACATAAGGATGATAAGCGATATTGTCAAATTTGCAAAAATATTCACAAAATACTGAAATATAGACTAACTGGTCTAGTGGTCCAATTATTTTTTTTACATACATTGTACCCTTTGATTTGCATTCTTGGGAGCCATTGTTTTATGCCACTAGTCCTTGAAACTTGAAGTCCTTGAAACTTGAATTTTTTCACAGCAACAAGTACATGATTAACAAGTTAATTGTGATTTTTGTTGACAAAGCATCCAATTATTGGTTGCACATTTGGAGACTTTTCAGCTCAGTGTTTGTTTCAGCTCAGTGTTTGTGTTTTCAGCTCGTGACTTGCCACAACACAACAAACATCGGCCATGTGCGCCAGTTTTGTACAAATGCACGGCAGTGTGAAAGAAGGGTTTCTGTGGAAGCGAGGTCAGTGTTTAGACAAAATCACATTGGTTTGTATGGATATTTATGAGATTAAAAAATAAGCAAATAAATAAGTACATAAAAACAAATGCAGCCAAACACGCTTTCAACAAGCAACACTTTTACCGAATGAAAAAGAAATCCTTGCCAGAGTTGTTATTATTTATTACTTCAGGCATGCTACTTTTCCGGGAATTCCCGGAATCCCGGGAGATCGATTTTTGGGCCCAGGTGGCTTTCCGGGTGATTGAAAAATTTCCGGGAGTATTAAAAAAAATCTGTGTCGAAAAGAAAGATTTGCAAGCGTTCTTATCACGGTAGGCGATATCAGCGGGATTCGTCTGCTAGACCGCCATGACAGTCAATTTTAACGATCATATCAAAGCGGCGTTGTGATTGGTTAGCTAAATTTATCTCACCAATCAGATTGCTTCTCTCTTACGTGATTCGCTCTGTGTTATAGCGTAGGCGGCCAGTTGTTTCCGTTTGATTTTTTACCATCAAAGCGGCATCTTCACCAGGTGTGGTGCACGATTCTCTGTTTTTTTTAAGTTTGATAATGTATGGAACCATTTTTGTGATGATAAATACTACTAATACTATAGCATCAAAATGTTTCGAACCGACATTGTGATAAGAAACACGGTAGAAACACTGAAAAATGAGGCCAAAAAAGCACATTTGAAATTTTACCCAAAAAAAGCAATCGAAGAAAACATGACTTTGTAAAAAGAACACTTTTAAACTCAAGCTTAGTTTATTTTGTTCACTCTTTTGAGGACTGATGTTATTTCTAAATGACAGACTATTATCACTATAAAAAAAAAAAAAATGTTAACAGACATGTAGGCCTACCAGTGAGGTCAGCCAGAGTTTTCTCCTGCCACTCCGGTTCCCTCCCTTTCTTCAATAATGGTGCTGGATGCAGTCAAAATAAAAATGTCATAAATAAAATTTGCTTTCTTTCCACCTTATAATTTAGCAATCTTTCTGCTTTTACACCCCATGTTTGAGTGATGTGTATTTGTTGTGTGTGTGACAGTGGGTGAAACATGTGAGCGTGTATGTTGGTACAGGCCGCCATACTTTGAGCCTGATTAGAGATTTGGGAAAAATAAAGCGCATAAATAGTATTCAGTATCATTAGCATTATTCTTATAAGGATCAAGATCATGGCGGCAAAGTGAAAATAAATTCAGATCACTCTGATAGAGAATTTGAAATAAAATCGCATGTGGGAGCGCATCCACACAATAGAGAAGGCTAATATAGCCAAGGAATTATAAATTCTATTATCCACGCTATAACAATACAGCCTATTCATCCAAATGAGTTCTTCTCCAATACTGGTGTCACAGAGGGTGCTTCTAAAATAATTCATATTAAAATAAAAATATGAAAATAATCAACATGGTTATTAAGCTAGACTAACATAATGCATACCTATCAGTGTTTCCCACAGCTTTTTTTTCAGAGGGTCCTTGGGACTCTCTGGTGCAAAATTTCAAGAGTCCCCTTACAAAATTTGAGAGTCCCCTTACAATTCCTACATTTACCTTGATTTTGATTACCAACATCACGGACACACAAATACGCCTCAAAGTCAAACAAAGCTTAGTTTTCAATGCAACTTTATTGAAAATTATGAATAGCCATAAAATAAGCAACACAACAAAAGGACTACTGTTCTGATAAATGTTACAAAGGAATCCATCATTGACTAGAGGAACCTTAAAATCACATAAAATGACCATAGAACAAACATGAAATGGTCATACGACAATTTACACACATCAATCTGCATGTACCGACAAATTGTCTCTGTAAAAGCAGTTAGTGTTAGAGGGGACTAAGTCGATGACCAGAAGAAGAAAAAAAAAGAGACAAAAAAATCTGTTCAACTGCGTATTACAGACAAGATCATCATTGCCTAGTCTAGGGAGAACTGAAAAAGATGATTCAACATTCAACGATTGCATCGTCTTCCGCATTTCTGCGGGTTATCGTTTTCCGTAGCCATGTGTCGAGCGACATGTTTCAGCTGTTTGAAAGCAAACAAAAAGGCTGCGCATGCGTGTCAGCGCGGTCAGTGGGTAGGGGAGATCACCGCGCTTACTCGGCTCGGGCGCACGATAGCTCAGAGGTGCCAGGATACATAACGGCAGTAAAAAAAACTAAAAAAAACACCCTTGCGTCCCTTGTGACCTTTTTTTTTTTCATGCGTCCTTTTTCAGTTTTTGTGCGTCTCTGACGCACACATGTGCGTTTTGGGAAACACTGCCTATAAATCTGTATGGTTTTAGCTATCTATTTTACCTGTATCTGTAAATATATATATATATATATATATATATAGAGAGAGAGAGAGAGAGAGAGAGAGAGAGAGAGAGAGAGAGCTCTATGTGGAGGCACAAAATGGCGTTCTGAAACGGACTCAGTTGCAGTCGTTATTTTCTATGAAGAAAATGTATTGGAAAGGACATCGTAAATGAATCAATTATGCCAAATTTATTGAGTATATATATAAATAACTTCTTGAATGAATGCAAAGATTTTTATATGGAGTTTGATATTTGCATAATATTTTATATTAAATAAAGCATTTCGGATGCTTCCAATCGTGTCCCGAAGTCCGACGTTTTTTTCGTCATTGCTATGCTATTTTCGAAAAGGATTTTTCAAATCGACGCATCCAAAACAAAAAATACATGAAAAACATTGAATTTTGCAAAACGTTTAAACAAAAAAGCAGTACAGTCCTGTTTACTATGTAACGATTTATAGCTTCGCGTCCCAAATGTAGCATCCAAAATACGAAATCATCGGAAACATTTTTTCATTCAAATTCACTTCTTCAAACTATTGTAGGCCTATACATTCATTCGCAAGGATATTCCTCACAAAATGATGACGTATACACAGGAAATATAGAATTCCTGTGCATAAAAAAACGCAATTTATAGTGACGTTGCCCGATTTCCGTTTACGTGTGCGTCCGAAATGCCTTGTGCTTTCGAAGCAGTGTTTTGACGACAACTTGATTTTTTTTCATTAAACTTTTTTTTTCCCAGTAATATTTTTCTATAATTTCTTTGTATGTATCTTTATATTCATAAATGATTATATGTAACAATAAATCTTTTTGTCTGTAAAACTAAGAATGTTGCAAAAAAAAAAAAATTTATTTATTTTTGTGTACGTTTAGTGTGCAGCGTAATTTTGTCCCATTGTTTTTACAACAATTAAGGTAAAATACATCTTAAAATTAATGCCAGCCATTCTACATCATAATTGATTTATATACTTTTTTTTTTTAGAAACAAACTATACATCAAGCAAATAAAATATTAATTTGTATAACTTTCTGCTAACACTAGTAACACTACAGCATTTCAGATGCGACGGTGTCACATTATTTCAAAGATCATTAATGGACTCGTAACAATACACATAAAATTTATTGCCAACCATCTTACAACATCATATATATAATTTGACTAATATAAAGCAAACAAATAAACAAAATCATCAAGCAAATTAAATAATCAATTAAATAAAACTTCTTACCAACAGCATTTCAGATGCTACGGTGTACCTAAATTTCAAAGCTCATTATTAGTTTTTAAAATGAGTTAAAATAGCTATTTCTTTCATAAACATTAAAACATGTGACATGTAATTTCAATGATTATTATAATTTTTTTATTTAAAAAAAGCATGTGTGGTGTCCCAATGATACATCCGAAATGCTTGCATACACCCCCTACATCAAGTACCTCTGCTAGCTCAGCAAGTTAACAAATCCATTTTCTTTTTTAATTATCAATTTCATTGATATTTTAACTAAAAATATTTATGCTTGAAATTATATTTACTGTAGTTTTATATTTCAGCCTATTTAACCCCTTTCAATCACTAGTATTGAAGATCTCAACAGTTATATTGAAAATTGCCCTAATGTTTTTAACAGTCAAGCACACACATTCACATCACAGGCAAATATCATCCTTCTTAAAGTAATATATCTCTCACACTTTATAATAACTTGATGTGATACTTCAAAATCTGGAAGACACCATTTTAACATTGTATGCAGTCACACTGGATACATAAAATATAAAATCTGGACTTATGTGTCATAGACAAACCAATTATTATACAGAATGCTAAAAGAAAGAAAGCACACTAAAATATAAAATCTGGACTTATGTATCATAGACAAACCAATTATTATACAGAATGCTAAAAGAAAGAAAGCACACATGCACGCATACTCACACACACACATATTCAAAAGAAGGTACATTTATATGTTTAAAAGAACACTATTGTAATGAGAGAACGCAAGAAACATCTATATGATTAAAAGTGCATGTTAACATACAAAGAAAACATAGCTCTCTTCTTTCTCATGAGACACTTCCACAGAAAACAGCATAAGCACATATACAGTATATATACTTGGACGCGAACACACAGGTAGACAAAACACTCACATTTTCAAGCCCAAGGGGCTAAATCAGCCAATAAATACATCAAGCAATCAATCAGTCTCTCTCTCCCTTTCTCTCTCTCTCCCTTTCTCTCTCTCTCTCTCTCTCAGTCTCTCTCTCTCATCTTCATCTGACAAAACTCTTCTAAAATCAATCCATTTTCCCATAACATGATAAGAATACAGTTTGACGTGTTTTGGGCTGTAAATCTTACATCAAGGACTCCAATTAGAGACACAAATGAATACAAGCACACAATTCCGCCATGAACCGTAGAATACGGGTACAACAAGCTTTGGCTGTAGCGAAGGGAATTTTTTTTTCTGGACTTCATTGTAAGCGTGTTCGACTGTATAAACTTATTGCTGCAATTATAATAGGTAAGATAGTGGGTTTTCAGTTCAGTGAGTGTAAACAATTGCTTTGTAGGGGGTTGATTTTAAATACGTGCAGTTTGATAATAAATTGGGAAACTGGCAGTAAGCTCCCAGTGGTGTTCCTAGGATTAGAGGGCAATAGGACAAAATGTCCTAAATCATAAAACTAATCGGACATCATGTCCTGACTACATAAAAGCAATAGGACATTCAGATTGTGAAGCGAACCGATTAATGGTGCTTCTTTAGAAGACGGTGACTGAGAATAAATATGAATAAAGTAAAACAAAAACTATGTTGTGTAAACAGTTTAAAAACGAGCTCAAAACAGACTGCCCTTTAGCAACACAAAGCTTTTTCTTCGGCGGCATTTTGAGCGTAGTAAGATCGTTGCAGAAGAAGTATGGTGTCGGTTATTTCCCTTTCAAAAGTGTCGAGAGTTGCGGCCCTTTTGTTGTTCGACGGAATGTACTAAAGAGTGATAATAGTCTAGCATTGTCCACTATTCAAACTCGTTTTAACGGCTTTGACACTCCAGTTTGTACAGATGTTTCTTGCAGTGACCGCTCTAGTCATAATACTATCGGACAATGACCGCTAATTTCGCAATAGAATCGGACATTTGACGGGACACAGGTGTTTGCATTCGGTCATTTTCCAAACGAATCGGACCATGACCGATGTCCGAGGCCTCGGGACATCACTGAGCTCCATGGAATGATGGGCTAGAAGAGTTTGATTTATTATTGAATGAATGCTGTGCAGAAAGTTTGATTTATTATTGAATGAATGCTGTGCAGAAAGTTTGATTTGTGATTGAATGAATGCTGTGCAGTAAGTTTCATTTGTTTTTGAATGAATGCCTATCAGACATCATGCTAGCACTTCAGTTTTGACCTGTGTTGGCAAACATACATAAATATTTAACCACTGTCATTAACATTTACCCACTATCATTAACATTTACCCACTATCATTAATATTCACACACTATCATTAACAATTGCACACTATCATTAATATTCACACACTATCATTAACAGTTGAACGATATTAATATTTACACACTATTGCTATAAATTAACATTTACACATTATCATTAACATTTACACACTATCAATAATATTACACGCTTTAACTTTAAAATCCACTATAGTAATAATTGTACAATTCAGTTGTTTTATTTGTACTAGACAGGGTATAATTTATGGTCTGTTCAGTTATTGTATACAATGATTTTGTGACTGCTGAGCTGTATGTGACAGGTGAACACATCAAGAACTGGCGTAAGCGTTATTTCATACTGTGTCGTGATGGCTCTTTCCTTGGTTTTCGTTCCAAGCCAGAGGGGGGCGACACATCAGATCCCCTCAACAACTTCACTGTTAAAGGTAATGGTGATGATGGTGTTGGTGATGATGATGATAATGATGATGATGATGATGATGATGATGATGATGATGATGATGATGATGATGATGATGATGTAAAGAAATGGCTGAGTGGTTCATGACATTTCACACTGGACAGTTTTGTAACAAGTTTGTGAATTTGACTTCAGAAAACTGTTAACAATGATGATGATGTGGACATAACTGTTCTTTAGAATTTAACTTTCCTTTTCATTTGTATGTTGTTCTGGATCCATTGGTATTTAAAAGTTACTCCAAGCTTGCACTGGTCATATTATTGACCAGTGCAAGCTTGGAGTAACTTTGATCATATTATTTTCCCCTTTACTAACAACTGGCCCACTGGTGTCAGTATAAATCGGTTCAGTAGTCACCTATATGCGAAAGTGTCGTGTGACTATAATCTACAAACAACATTGCACTGGTTGTTTGATGCTGATGTTGGTACATTGTATAGCGCCTGAGAAGGAAACGTCTGTACAGTACATTTGAATTGCTTTACATTTTACCCACTATTATATATTTTCTTCTTCTTCTTTTTGGGTTGAGCATCCACAATTGATTCATTTGCTTCTGCTGTAGGTTGTTACTAGATAAGCTGTTTTGCCCTATGTATGTGCAGACGTTCTGTAATGTGTATTGTCTGTGCGCTGTGTGAGTGGTGCAGATGTACTATAATGTATATTGATGTCGGTGCCTTGTGAATGGTGCTGACATAATGTACTGTATATTTAAGTCTTTGCACTGCGAGTGGCCCAGATGTACTGTAATGTATATTGATGTCTGTGCGCCCTGTGAGTGGTGCAGACATACTGTAATGTATATTGATGTCTGTGCACTGAAAGTGGTGCAGATGTATTGTAATGTATATTGATGTCTGTGCCTTATGAGTGGCCCAGATATACTGTAATGTATATTGATGTCTATGTGCCCTGTGAGTGGTGCAGACATACTGTAATGTATATTGGTGTCTGTGCCCTGTGAGTGGTGCAGATGTATTGTAATATATATTGATATATGTGTGCCTTGGTGCAGATTGCCAGCTGATGAAGATTGACAGACCCAGACCTAACACCTTTCTGATCAGAGGCCTGCAATGGACCACAGTTGTGGAACGCATGTTCTGTGTGGACACACCTGAAGAAAGGTCAGCCATTCAGTTAAATTAATCTGATTCGGTTCTTTCAGTCCGCTGGACCCCATAAACAATGACTAACTAATTAGTTCAGCTGGATTAAGAATTTTTAATCTCGTTAATTGCTGGATTAATCTGATTCGGCTCTTTGCAGTCCGCTGGACCCTATAAACAATGACTAACTTACTAATTCAGCTAAATTAACCCTTACCTGCCGTAATAAAAAAGCGCACATGTACTCCTGTATGCCGGAGCAAAAATTTGACTTTTGAGGGTGTGTTCACTAAAACGTGAATAATTCAGGCATTTGAAGTAATATTTCTTAGATATTTGGCAATTTTTTTTTGTAACATCTCTGGCTTCAATTTCAAGTAAAAAATAGTTTCATTTGACAAGACATACATTTTTTAAGTAATTATTTATTCTTGTTTTTTTCCGTGGTCAAGCATTTTTGGAACATAAAAACACACATCAACACAAAAAATGCAGGACAGAACACCACAAAAAACTGGTGTAACCAAAGGACAAACATCAAGCACTAATTAAACTACTTGGAAATCAACTTCACTGCTATATCATCCACAGAAATAAGGGGTACCTGTCTATGGTAAGGCAAGTCCGAATCACATGTCATACTCCACAGCTGTAGAGACTCAGCCAGTAACAAAGTCACAACCCACAGAGCAGCCAAAGTCCACACACTACTTCCAGTATATGAATTTTGTGTGATAAGGTCTTCATCATCACTTTCTTGATCATTTAGGACCTCTTGAAGCACTTCAGGTGCTGAATATCCTCTGAAAACAGACCTCGTAGTACCCCCTCATCGTCCACCGCCCCGCCATTTTGGCTTCATGACTGAACACTGAGAAGTACTGAAATTTCAAAACTTGTGCCAATTTTCGGTTTTTGCAATTTATAACGGTCAAAGGGAAAGAACCGTTGGTTGGAGATTTCTAGCTGCTCTGCCAACAGTTACTGCTGTTACCTCCCTTCTTTGGTGACTACAGAATGCCGACGAGTAATACACGTACGGCGATCGTTTTTGAGCACACAGGAAGCAGAAAATCATGCCGTACGTTGTACGGCGGTGGGCAGTTAAGGGGTTAAGAATATTTTAATATAGTTAATTATTGGCTTTTGTGTATTTTTGTTTTTCAATTTGTGACAAAGTGCAAGGGTTGATAGAAACTGTGTACATTAGAGTGTGGACAGAAAGTAGTTTTGCAGACAGCTGTAATAATTATTTTATAAAAATGTGTTCCTGAGTATTTGTAGTAGTTTGTGCAAAGTCATAAGGTGTCAGTGAGTACTTTATGCAATGTCAAAGGCTGTCAGTGAGTAGTGTGTGCAATGTCAAAAACTGTCAGTGAGTAGTTCAATATTATAGGCTGTCAGTGAGTAGTTTGTGCAATGTCAAAGACTGTCAGTGAGTAGTGTGTGCAATGTCATAGGCTGTCAGTGAGTAGTTTGTGCAATGTCAAAGACTGTCAGTGAGTAGTGTGTGCAATGTCAAAGGCTGTCAGTGAGTAGTTTGTGCAATGTCATAGGCTGTTATTGAGTAGTTTGTGCAATGTCATAGGCTGTCAGTGAGTAGTTTGTGCAGTGTCACAGGCTGTCAGTGAGTAGTTAGTTCAATGTCATAGGCTGTCAGTGAGTAGTTAGTTCAATGTCACAGGCTGTCAGTGAGTAATTTGTGCAATGTCATAGGCTGTCAGTGAGTAATTTGTGCAATGTCACAGGCTGTCAGTGAGTAATTTGTGCAATGTCACAGGCTGTCAGTGAGTAATTTGTGCAATGTCATAGGCTGTCAGTGAGTAATTTGTGCAATGTCATAGGCTGTCAGTGAGTAATTTGTGCAATGTCACAGGCTGTCAGTGAGTAATTTGTGCAATGTCACAGGCTGTCAGTGAGTAGTTAGTTCAATGTCATAGGCTGTCAGTGAGTAGTTAGTTCAATGTCACAGGCTGTCAGTGAGTAGTTTGTGCAGTGTCACAGGCTGTCAGTGAGTAGTTAGTTCAATGTCATAGGCTGTCAGTGAGTAGTTAGTTCAATGTCACAGGCTGTCAGTGAGTAATTTGTGCAATGTCATAGGTTGTCAGTGAGTAGTTAGTTCAATGTTATAGGCTGTCAGTGAGTAGTTAGTTCAATGTCACAGGCTGTCAGTGAGTAGTTTGTGCAATGTCATAGGCTGTCAGTGAGTAGTTTGTGCAATGTCATAGACTGTCAGTGAGTAGTGTGTGCAATGTCAAAGACTGTCAGTGAGTAATTTGTGCAATGTCATAGGCTGTCAGTGAGTAGTTCATTCAATTTCATGGCCACTTTCACTGGTCCTGCATACGCAGACCAAGCTGAAAATGCTAGCATGATGTTTATCTGAATGTGAATTAAAAAGCCAGCTATTATTATTCAGCGTAGTACACTGTATGATATGTGTGTTGTGCTGAATGTGCAGAGAAGAATGGATACAGGCCATACGTTCAGTGTCGGACAACCTCAAAGTTACAGAAGACCCAGGACCCGACTCTCTCACCACTGACTACGCACAGAAAGCCAAAAAGAAGGTGATTTGCAATACAGCTGTTATTTTGACATTCGTAGGAGTAGTATTAATTGTAAGAAGATGACTGAAAACTCTTGTCCCAACTACATACAGAAAAGCAATACAAAAATTGTCCGCTGGTGATTGGTAATGGTTTTGGAAACTCCAGCTGTATTGTATATTGTGGGCAAGTTGTCATGCTGAAGACTGCCGTGCACTGTTCCCATAAAGATGGTGGAAAGGTTCTTCGATTGATGATGAGGGTTCTTAGTAAAGATGGTGGAAAGGTTCTTATATTGATGATGAGGGTTCTTAGTAAAGATGGTAGAAAGGTTCTTATATTGATGATGAGGGCTCTTAGTACAGGGAGACAACAACAGGACTTCACACTCCCTATATACTAAACACAACAATTCTGTTGTGGAATATTGTCATCCTGTGTTCATGTGCAACCTAATGTCGAAGTTATTATTCTGTAAATGTCAAATGTTGCAGTACTGAGCAGCTCTTGAGTTGGAAAAGCGCTATATGAAAATAATAAAATAATACTTAGCTCGAATTTCTGTCGAGTATTGCTGACGATGATGATGATATGAAGACAATGTTGCTGATGGTGATGACAGTGACTACCCTTTTTCTTCTTCTTCTTCCTGTCCGTCTGTCATACTTGACAATTACCGACATAATATTATATTATTTGGGGATATTTTGTAGGCCTGTGCTGTGGGTTCTTCATCTGAAATAAAATAGCCAGTGGATGTGGAGCTGCAAAAGGTGCTAATTGTCCTGAATCCCAGGGCATCCTAATGATTACTACCCCGGTGGTAGTGGTGAAAATAATGCTAATTGTCCTGAATCCCAGGGCATCCTAATGATTACTACCCCGGTGGTAGTGGTGAAGATAATGCTAATTGTCCTGAATCCCAGGGCATCCTAATGATTACTACCCCGGTGGTAGTGGTGAAAATAATGCTAATTGTCCTGAAGCCCCAGGCAATCCTAATGATTACTACACTGGTGGTAGTGGTGAAGATAATGCTAATTGTCCTGAAGCCCCAGGCAATCCTAATGATTACTACACTGGTGGTAGTGGTGAAAATAATGCTAATTGTCCTGAAGCCCCAGGCAATCCTAATGATTACTACACTGGTGGTAGTGGTGAAGATAATGCTAATTGTCCTGAAGCCCCAGGCAATCCTAATGATTACTACACTGGTGGTAGTGGTGAAGATAATGCTAATTGTCCTGAAGCCCCAGGCAATCCTAATGATTACTACACTGGTGGTAGTGGTGAAGATAATGCTAATTGTCCTGAAGCCCAGGCAATCCTAATGATTACTACACTGGTGGTAGTGGTGAAAATAATGCTAATTGTCCTGAAGCCCCAGGCAATCCTAATGATTACTACACTGGTGGTAGTGGTGAAGATAATGCTAATTGTCCTGAAGCCCCAGGCAATCCTAATGATTACTACACTGGTGGTAGTGGTGAAGATAATGCTAATTGTCCTGAAGCCCCAGGCAATCCTAATGATTACTACACTGGTGGTAGTGGTGAAGATAATGCTAATTGTCCTGAAGCCCCAGGCAATCCTAATGATTACTACACTGGTGGTAGTGGTGAAGATAATGCTAATTGTCCTGAAGCCCCAGGCAATCCTAATGATTACTACACTGGTGGTAGTGGTGAAGATAATGCTAATTGTCCTGAAGCCCCAGGCAATCCTAATGATTACTACACTGGTGGTAGTGGTGAAGATAATGATAATTGTCCTAAAGCCCCAGGCAATCCTAATGATTCTTACACTGGTGGTAGTGGTGAAGATAATGCTAATTGTCCTAAAGCCCCAGGCAATCCAAATGATTACTACACTGGTGGTAGTGGTGAAGATAATGCTAATTGTCCTGAAGCCCCAGGCAATCCTAATGATTACTACACTGGTGGTAGTGGTGAAGATAATGCTAATTGTCCTGAAGCCCCAGGCAATCCTAATGATTACTACACTGGTGGTAGTGGTGAAGATAATGCTAATTGTCCTAAAGCCCCAGGCAATCCTAATGATTACTACACTGGTGGTAGTGGTGAAGATAATGCTAATTGTCCTAAAGCCCCAGGCAATCCTAATGATTCTTACACTGGTGGTAGTGGTGAAGATAATGCTAATTGTCCTGAAGCCCCAGGCATTCCAAATGATTACTACACTGGTGGTAGTGGTGAAGATAATGCTAATTTAACTGAAGCTCCAGGCAATCCTAATGATTACTACCCCGGTGGTGGTGGTGAAAATAATGCTAATTGTCCTGAAGCCCCAGGCAATCCTAATGATTACTACACTGGTGGTAGTGGCGTAGATAATGCTAATTTAAGGATGTTGATGCTGATGCTGAAGATGATGTTGACAAGAATGATAACGCTTATGATGATGTTGACAAGGATAACACTTATGTTGATGCTGATGCGGAAGATGATATTGACAAGGATGATAACACTGATGATGATGTTGATGTGATGCTGAAGATGATATTGACTAGGATGATAATTCTGATAATGATGTTGACAAGGATGATAACTCTCCCGTAGGGGTGCCGGGGGTTTCAGTATAAATAGTATCCCCACTTTCTGGAAATGTAGTGCTTTAAATTCCCACTGTCGCTGTCTTTCTCCTTTGTTTTTTCTCATTCCTACTCTGTTCTATCTATGGGGTGTCTTTATTGTAAAGTGACCGGCTGGTGGAGTGCCTTCAGTGTTACCACTAGGGTGGTTTCGGCAGATCTTTTATGTGGATCAGGGGTGAGTCCTCTTTCAGCAAAGTTGTGGTCTTGATTTTGTGGTCCTGATTCGGCTCTTTGCAGTCCGCTGGACCCTGTAAGCAATAAATAACTAACAAACTAAGGATGATAACGCTGATGATGGTGTTGAAGCTGAAGATGATGCTGACAAGGATAATAACGCTGTCGATGATGTTGACAAGGATGATAATGCTGATGATGATGTTGTTGCAGTCACTGAGTGACTTTGACTTCCTGAAGGTGCTGGGTAAAGGAACGTTTGGCAAAGTGATTTTGTGTAAAGAGAAACATACCAACCACCTCTATGCCATCAAGATCCTCAAGAAGGCCGTCATCATTGCCAAGGTACATGTTATCTGTTTATTACAAGTTGCAGTAGTTTTCATTGATAAGACACTTTATTACAAGTTGTAGTAGTTTTCACTGATAAGACACTTTATTACAAGTTGCAGTAGATTTCACTGATAAGACACTTTATTACAAGTTGCAGTATTCACTGATAAGACACTTTATTACAAGTTGTAGTAATTTTCATTGATAAGACACTTTATTACAAGTTGTAGTAGTTTTCACTGATAAGATAATTCCACTAAGCCTATAATTGACAAAAAGCTGCAAGTAAACATCCTGAAGTAGCCTACTGGAAGTAAATGTCAGGCCTACTTCCTCCCTCTGGTGTTTAAGCAGGTGACTGTTCCTTCATGCAAGGAGTGATAGGGTATTTAGGGGTGGGTGGTGCGTGCGCGAGTGTCCTTTCTCCCACTAAACTAAACTAAGAAACTCAACTAGCGAAATAAGGTGTAAAAATACAAATATACATTTATTCAATAACACATGTAATTAAAACACCCAATCAAGAAACAAAAGAATTAAACCAAAGAAAAATTTAAAGCAAAATTAAACGTAAAACTGTCTAAAACATATACAATCAACACATTGGCATCATCATAAATCATAAGAAAAATCACTCTCTCACCTTGTTCTAATTTAACACACACAATATATACACAAGGATAACTAACCACACATATGTCCCCCCCCCACCCCCCCCCCCCCCCCCTTGTGTTGTCCCAGTTCAGTCTTTTATATACACACACTTCACGCTATGTACACAGTCATAGATGGCAAAGTCCGACTGCACACTTCTTCTTGAATTTCTCTAACTAAAATGTTCTCCACACAGTTCGTAAATGTATACATAGATATCGTTCATGAAAAGCAAAATTAAAACGTAAAACAGTCTAAAACATACAATCAACACATTGGCATCATCATAAATCATAAGAAAAATCACTCTCTCACCTTGTTCAATTTAAAACAACACTCTCAATATATACACAATGATAACTAACCACACATATGTCCCCCCCCCCCCCCCTGTTGTCCCAGTTCAGTCTTTTATATATAAGCCTGTACACACTTCACGCTATGTACACAGTCATAGATGGCAAAGTCCGACTGCACACTTCTTGAATTTCTTTAACTAAAATGTTCTCCACACAGTTCGTAAATATATATGTATATGTAGATATCGTTCATGAAGAACTAAACTCGATTTTATTTAGAGTCACTGGATATAAATCCTCACTGTTCCAGGTGTCCAAAAATATAAATATAAAAAATATATAATAAACTGTTCTTTCTTTCCTATAAATGTAAAAAAAAAAAACGTGGCTCTTTCTGCACTAAAAATCCACTTGCCAAACGACCCCTTATTTGTGTTGACTTCTCTCCCTCTTTCTTCCTGCCCCTCTCCGTAGCCTTAGATGACCCCAAGCGCTAGGAAACAATCTTCGGTGGTCAGCGGCAAGTTCTGGGTCAGTGACGCAATGGTCGATATCCAATGAAGACACCCAGCAACTTCCTCCACCATCAACTTCTACTGCAAGTACTGCCCTCTCACAGCAGCAACAGCAACACCCACTTCCAAGGACGAACCAAGGACCACGACAACAACTTCAACAACAACAACAAGTCCAACCTGAAAACAATAATAATACAGACTACTATTCTAGCATAACTTTTACATCTATATTTATTACTTTTAAAATACAATTGTCTGCTCTCCTCCTGAAGAAAAATTACATGGTTTTATATTCACAATTTATTTTCATTTCGTTAGGTTTATACCATTTATACAAAATGCAACCATCATAAACATTCCACATATTTAACATTTGTTTCGTTTATATCATGTATATACAGTTTACACTTCACCTCTCTCTGTTGAGTCTGGCTGACTGCCTCCAACTCATCATATTATTTACCACAAAAATGCATTTTAACATAAAAACGTTTCTAAATACAATATCATAATAATTAACATATTTTAATAAAAGTTTAAAGACCTACAATTTCACGTTCTACGTTCTCTTCCATACATTTTTGCTACAAGCCCTCCCTAAATTGTTTTCTCCCCATTCTCTCATTGACGATCGTTAGAGACAGGATTCCAGAGGTCGAATTTCACTTATCGACTTATGATAAGAGATTTTCTCTTTAGACATCACATAGACAACGCCCGATGACGCTCTGTAGACGGGTGACAGCTACCCAGCTCTCAATAATAACCCATTGCCTCCGTGTGTCCCAATTTGACAGCAATCCGGATTCTGGCTTAATGTCTCACCGCCTGGCTTTCTCCCGTCCTCCTACAACGATCCGCTTACCACCAAGCCCAAGTAACGAATGCTAGTTCCAGCTAAATTTCTGCAATATGCATCCTAAACTGACCTCAATGATTGGCTCCCTGAATCTGCACAAACAGGTCCCTTTCTGACCGCACGTGCTAACTTACATAACCTATTATCCAATTTCTTGACCCAGAGTCGACAATAACAACTTGTTATTGTCCGTTTAGTGAAAAACTTGGGGCCCCCCACCGCTCCTCCACAGTTTTGCCATGACAGTAAATATCCGGAAGTAATCCAGACATTTTTGACTCACATGCGAGCAGAAACAAAAGTACAGATTTTTGCCAAGATGTCCTAAATAGTTTAAAAATAATATTTATTTTAAACAGTTTTTATGTCCATCCATCTGTCTGTCCGTTTGTCCGCCATTCGTCTGTGCAAAACTGTAAAGTGGATATCTATCACAACCAACCTTGGCAGAATGGTATAAAACTAAATGATCAGCAGGATGGTGTATATTATTATTATTATTCAGGGTTGCCAACCACTACGGAATTTCCGTAGTTTACTCCAGAAATGAATATGCGGCTACGGAGCTACGCAAATCGAAAATTTACTACGGAAAGTCAATTTTCGACGATAGTATTACAGTTTTAACGAGTTTTATTGAGCGCCTGTGCCTCCCGTAGCACCTCAAGGTCACGGTCATTCGGTTTACGTGCACGGTGTAATAGATCACGCAGTGCATGTTAGGAAATTCGACCAATCACCGTGAAGTGGTTTTGCAAACAACCAATCGGCACAAAACCTCGACCTTTCTGTGACACTTTCGTTTCTGGGTCACATTCTACAGCGCGAGAAGAAAAGTTTGTGTGCGTCGTATTTTGAATCCATGATGCCAAAAAGAAAGAAAACTAAAAAGAAGAGGACAGCAAATCAAGAGTACAGGAAAGAGTATTCTGAAAAATTTCCGTGCATCACTGCGTCATCGAGATCAAAACACAGCGTGTATTGTACAGCAAGCTTTACAGATTTTAGCATTCAACATGGCGGCTTCCACGATGTGACGCGACACGTGAATGGCAACCGTCACAAAAGTCGTTGCCCTGATTTAGAAAAGTTAGTCCCTGTTCAGTCGGTAGCCACCTTCTTCAAGCCCGATATGGATCTCTCAATACTTCGTGCGGAAACACTCTTTACGACCTTCGTTGCAGACTGTGTATGCATGTCTTTGTTAAAAAAAAAGTGAGGACGTATGGCTACTGAAAATGTCATAAAACTACTGAAATTCAGAATTTTTACTACTTAAAACTTTTTGGGGGGTTGGCAACTTATTTATAAGGCGCTTTCCCTCGCAGAGATCAAAGCGCACACATACACCCTGTAACGAAAGGGGTTTATCAAGAACTGCGTGTATGCGTGTGTGAATGATCTGCGTGTTCTCCCGTCTCACACTTCCTAACTCTCAAGAATTCTTTTGTTGTTACACCCCCTTCTATTACTAGAAAATAAACAATAATCAACAGCGTTTACATGAGCACATACAACTCCATCAATAATATAGAAACATACAAGCAATTTGTACTCACATACTTTGTAGCGATAATCCGTGAAATTACACACTTTCACAAAACCACAAATAATATTCCAGAAAGACAATCCAAGAATCACCAGTCACAACAACCACCAATAAAGACCCGGTCACCGTCGATAGAGTTACCAAGAGTCTCATGGGAACAGAATTCGCTGTGTCTTTCCTTTGTTTCTATTCTCTGTCTATGTCTATATTCTTTTCTTCTGTTCCTCTCGGTTTCCCCTTGTCCTTATTCCTCTCTAGGCCTTCTCCTCTCTGCACCGTCCTCTTCTCCTTCTTCAATAAACCTCCCCGGCCCGCCGCTGTTACTACTGCTGCTGCTGTGGCCGCTGCTGCTGTGGCCGCTGCTGCTGTGGCCGCTGCTGCTGTGGCCGCTGCTGCTGTGGCCGCTGTTGCTGCTGCTGTTGCTAATGTGGCAGTGGTTGCTACTGCTGCTGATGTGGCAGTGGTTGCTACTGCTGCTGATGTGGCAGTGGTTGCTACTGCTGCTGATGTGGCAGTGGTTGCTACTGCTGCTGTTTCTTCTCCGTCGTCTTCTTTGGTTTCTTCCCTGGCTCCTTCTTTATGCTTCCACCCTTCTTCCTCCTCGGCTACTTCTTCTTCCTCTGCTTGCTCTCCTTCTCCTTCTTCTTCTCCTTCTTTCTCCTCTTCTTGAGCTTCGCCTTCGTCTTGACTTCCTTCCTTTTCTTCTTCTTCTCCTTCACTTCTTCTTCTTCTTCTTCTTCTTCTTCTTCTTCTTCTTCTTCTTCCTCTTCTCTGGAAGTTTCCTCTTCTTCTTTCTTTCTCTTCTTCTTTCTCTTCTTTTTGCCTCGAGGCCCCTCAGCCGGAGACTTCTGAAAACACACAAGTTTTCCCCACTAAATATCTCGATACATAGACTTCTCTGTATTACCACATATATACCTTTCTCTTCTCTGCGACGGGACCAGACCAGTAATATAATTCAAATCTCATATGTGTAGAACACAGTTCACACATACGCAAAAATTGTAAAACTAATTATAACAACTAATTATTACATCTTGACGCTGATTACTTTCATTCACAAAAATACATATAATGCTATACATTGCAAGTTGAGGTTTCAACCTCAAATCAAATAAAAATCCGATTTCAATTCGTTACTCAAAAATATACAACGATCCACCATCTCCATCACCTCCCTATTCCCTCCTTCATACAAATATCAAAATTATTTATTATTACTTTTATTCCACCACAAGTAGAATATAATCATGGTTAAATATTATTATGTTTATAATACAATATTTCAATGATAAATCAATATATATACCTGCAGTCAACAGCTGCCAGAAGTACACCACACACACCCACTCCGTGGTACAAACAAGAAGAGAATGACTACACGTTTGAAAGTGATTGGTGAGTCGTCACATGACCAGCTCAACCAATCAGCATTCAGTTATCAATAAAAAAAAAATTTCAATTAATGTCTTTACACAGGAATATACTACAATACACAAAAAGTCATCGGACCGAAATATTATAAAACCGGTCCGTGACACACCCACACACACCATATGTACCGCACATACACACACACAAATAGCATAAAAAAAAAACACAAAAAAAAAACGTTTTAATTGTATGTGGCAGTAAAAAGGTATGTCTTCAACTTTTTCTTAAAAGAGTTATAGGATGTCGCATGTTGTACATCGGCTGGGAGGCTATTCCATATCAATGGTCCTTGAAAAGAAAATGATCTCTCACCACATGATTTGTTTATAAATGCTCGAGGTTTTAGTTTGATGGTGTCATTACTAGAGCGTAGAAATGTTGAAGGTGTTTAGATATGGAGGAGGTCTGACAGATATATCCATAAGACTTAAACAGTGATCAGCAGGATGACTTTACTTCAAGGTCAATGTCACAGGATCAACAAATGTTAATTAAAAAATGACAATGTTTCACAAAATTTTATTTTTTCTCTAAGTTATTGAAATTGAAATAATGATTGTGTGACGCGTGATAGATATTAATGAGACACACACATACCATGCATGTTTGGTCAATCTTGCTCCAACGTCAAGACCTTAATCATTTTAAAACAAATTGTCATCCTTGTGAAATAGCTCTATACTTGATCCATAGTATGCATCAACAGAATACAGACTATTCAGGCAAATGACAACATGTATTATGTAATTGGTTGTGACTGCCATCTATGTATAGGTGAATGTAGAATGTTCTAGTCATGCCTCTACCTTTTAAGCAATGCCTTTATATTCGTGTATAGGCCATGATATGTATAGTTTAAGACAACAACTTGTGCTGTCATTAGATTGTTTTGTGTGTGGGTGTGTGTGCGTGTTTGTGTGCTTTCTCTGCGTAAATGTAAAATTATTAGTTATTATTGATGTGGGGTTTGGATTATGAATGTCTGTTTTTGATTGGAATTTAAGGTTGCTGCTGTGCCATTAGAAATAAATTTGGCTTTGCTGGTTGTGTATATAAAATGGATATATTGCATGCTTCTTTGCGGACGACGAGCCAAAGACAAATTTCTGTATGTGATGAACATTAGACTCTCCCCATGTCTCTCCATTCTTCCCAAACATCTGCTGCCTTTCCTTCTGGCCTCAAGACTCATCTGTTCAAACGTTCGTTTGATGGTACCACAATGTAAATTCGTGTTGAACTCTGTATAAGTGTGTGTGATATTGCTCAGCCATTTTAGTTCTTAGAATTGTCTTATGTTAATGTAAAGCGCTCTGAGCTTTCATTAGAAAGGAAATGTTAATTATTAATTATTATTAGTAAAGTTGTATTGTATTGTTTTGTATTATATATTGAAAATTGCCTCGATGTTGGTAAACAGTCATACACATTCACACACACCAGGCAGATATTATTATTCCTATACTTCAAACTCTGAAAAACACCATGCAACATTGGACGCAATCACACTGGACACATAAAATATCAAAAATGGACATATGTATATATTGTAGACGAGCCAAGTGTCATATGAATTCTCAAAGAAGTGATGCATGCATTCACACACACACACACACACTTACACACACACACACACACACACATGCAAACACTCAAAGAAAGGTACATGAATATATGTTTAAAAGAAGGTTATTGCAATGAGAAAACACAAGAAACATCTACATGAATAAAAGTGATAGTTAACATACAAAGAAAACTCTCTTTCTCTCTTTCTCTCTCTCTCTCTCTCTCTCTCTCTCTCTCTCTCTCTCTCTCTCTCTCTCTCTCTCTCTCTCTCTCTCTCTCTCTCTCTCTCTCTCTCTCTCTCTCTCTCTCTCTCTCTCTCTCTCTCTCTCTCTCTCTCTCTCTCTCTCTCTCTCTCTCTCTCTCTCTCTCTCTCTCTCTCTCTCTCTCTCTCTCTCTCTCTCTCTCTCTCTCTCTCTCTCTCTCTCTCTCTCTCTCTCTCTCTCTCTCTCTCTCTCTCTCTCTCTCTCTCTCTCTCTCTCTCTCTCTCTCTCTCTCTCTCTCTCTCTGTCCCCTTCATGTGGAAAAACTTCTAAAATTAACCCATTTTGCCATGACGAGAATACAGTTTGATATGTTCTGGGCTGGAAATCTAACATGAAAGACTCATTTTACAGACGCAATAAACATAACAAATACAAACACACAATTTGGCCACTAACTGTCAACTACAAGTAACAGCAAACTTCGGCTGTAACGAAGGGAAAAATTGTGTCCCTGAACTTCATTGTAAGCGTTTTCGACCTGTAATACATATATCATTTCTATAGAAACTGATGCTTTGAGTCTCCTGAACGCAATCTGTTCACTATCAAATGCAAATATGAATATATCTCAATAGTAAGATTGCACGTATTGGTTTCTGATAAAATTAATGTGAATTGTACTTTGCAGGAGAAAGTGGCTCACACTTTAACAGAGAACAGAGTGTTACAAGGATTGGTTGTTGATAAACTTGTGTGAATTGTACTTTGCAGGAGGAAGTGGCTCACACATTAACCCTTTGAACCCTGGATGCCCCACCAATTCTGAGCCCATCCCCTGGGCTCCCCGGAGAAAAATTGCATTTTTAGCATGCTTTTAGTAAAACAACCAAAACATAACCAAAGTGTTAGACAACCCAAAGTTCTTCAAATGTCATCTCTTCATCTTCATTATCATCCCACAATTGATCGATTACTTCCTGAGTTGTGTACAGGGTGGAGAACTCTCCGCGAATCCGCGGATTTCCGCGGAAAGCATTTGCATTTCCGAGAAAAAAATATTGAGTTCCGAGTGTGAGAAGCTGAGGGGCTACCCTTTATTGGGCATAACGGCCAAAAGCGGCCGAAGGTCTAAACAGGCAAAACGTCCAAAAACGTCCGTATCAACCATGTGGTTATATTCTCGCGTTGTTTGAAAGATTGCGAGACTTCCGGCAATTGACTTCCGGTTTATTATGGTGTGAAAACATTTGACTGCATTTCCACAAGTTTCTCTGTCATGCGTTCGTTTTTTCGATTTTTTTTTTCAAATTTTCTTGTGTGTGTGCCTAAAAGGGATGGTTTGGATTCTTCTACTGATGAAGGGGAGTTTACAGGCTTCCATTTATCAGACATTAAAGTGAGAGAAATGGACTTGGAGTCGGAGGAAGAGATCGGTACTGACATTAGACAATTAGTGTCAGTAGTGTGCATGCATACGATCTTTCAGACTGGCTTGAAAGTGAAGAAGAAGGGGCTTTTGTGGACTTTTTAAAACTTTTTTTTTGTATACACATGGAGTAATAAAAAACAAGACATGACAAGAGAAGTATAAAAAGGTAGATAAACAAAATAGAATTTATTTCTGTTCGTTTTGCATTTTATTTCATTTAATTCTATACACTAGTAACTAATACCTAAGATGTGGTGTTTTTACTAACGTACCCCTAAATATCTCTAAAATTATAATAATTCTTGCCTGTTTACAGCTAAAAAATAGACATACGTGTGCCCAGTAAAATTGGAAATGTGGAGTTTGTGTGTAACAGTGGTGGACCTCAAACTTTGTTAGGCCTACAAATCAAGATTCTTAACGTTTTTGAAAGACATGTGCATAAAACATTCTTTTTTTTGTTGTTGTTTTTTGTTTCTATTCATGTTTACTTTTTGCTTTTTGCTTTCAGGAGAGGCCCTAAATTACTTTCAAAATTGCATAAATTCATTTTCTTCCAGGGGGCGAATACCGGGGCGTGGCCCCTGGGCCCCGGCCGGATTTCAGAGATTTCTTGATTCAGTTGTTCTCCACCCTGTGTGTACAGTTGCTTAGCGACGCTTCCTTGATTTGTAGACCTTCGTTTCATGAAGCAAAATTGAGAAAAAAACGTCACAAAAACACGCACTGTGCTCGCACTAGAGCGCAGACATTTTGCTTTACCTTATTCCCAATAACCCTCAATAACCCTATTCCAAACAGCAAGTACTAGAAAGAACAGTAAGCTTTGTACGGACCGCAAGATTAACGGTAAGGTTACGAACTGATAAATCGGTCTATCGGGGCACAGCTGTTTAAGGGCTAGACCGATATATCGGTCTTTCGGGTTCAAGAGGTTAACAGAGAACAGAGTGTTACAAGGATTGGTTGTTGATAAACTTGTGTGAATTGTACCTTGCAGGAGGAAGTGGCTCACACATTAACAGAGAACAGAGTGTTACAAGGATTGGTTGTTGATAAACTTGTGTGAATTGTACTTTGCAGGAGGAAGTGGCTCACACATTAACAGAGAACAGAGTGTCACAAGGATTGGTTGTTGATAAACTTGTGTGAATTGTACTTTGCAGGAGGAAGTGGCTCACACATTAACAGAGAACAGAGTGTTACAATCTACCAACCACCCTTTTCTTACTGTAAGTATTATCAGTAACCCTGTGGACAATCAAGCATTACACCCTAACAATTAAAAAATATCAATAAAAATTGTCTCTCTCTCCCTCTCCCTCTCCCTCCTTCCCTCCTTCCTATCTCTTATATATCTCTTCTCTATCTCTTATATATCTCTCTTCTCTATCTCTTATATATCTCTCTTCTCTATCTCTGGTGTTTGTGTTCACACCCTCTCTCCCACTCTTTGTCATCTGTTGTCTTTCACACACACACACACACTGACCAAGATCATGGTATATCAGCCCACACACTGCCTCCAACAACACAAGTACATCCATTGATGCGATATGCCCACAGTATGGCAGCCTGCCAATCTTTGCTTCTCAGAGTCTTCGTTGGCATGATTGTGTTCAGGAAATATGGCTATATGTCCTGGAGTACTTTGTTATTGAATAATGGTGTATCTGTGTTTGATGTTTCAGCAACTGAAGTACTCATTCCAGACCCCGGACAGACTGTGCTTTGTGATGGAGTATGTCAATGGAGGAGAGTTGTTTTTCCACTTGTCACGAGAGCGCGTCTTTTCTGAAGAACGCACACGATTTTATGGTGCTGAAATCATTTCTGCCCTGGGCTATCTCCATGAAAACAACATTGTGTACAGAGACCTCAAGGTATCTTCATTGAATCTTGTGTGCTTTGACAGTGGATGTAGAGGTCACAGTACAGTGACGGTCTTTGTCTTTGGTTGCTGAGGAAATAAAATAATAAGGGAAGGTAGCCATTGGAGAATTTTACAGTTTAACATACCGCTGCATATTTTATTCTGGTTGTTAAAACTTGCATGTACAAATGTTGATGTGTGTACAAATGTTGAATGATAATATTGACGTACGTACAAATGTTGAATGAGAATATTGACGTATGTACAAATGTTGAATGAGAGTAGTGACGTATGTACAAATGTTGAATGAGAGTAGTGACGTATGTACAAATGTTAATGTGAGTGTTGATATGTGTACAAATGTTGAATGAGAGTGTTTGTGTGTGTATAATGTTGATATGATTGTTGATATGTGTACAAATGTTGAATGAGTGTTGGTGTATGTACAATATTGATATGATTGTTGATATGTGTACAAATGTTGAATGAGAGTGTTGGTGTATGTACAATGTTGATATGATTGTTGATATGTGTACACATGTTGAATGAGTGTTGATGTATGTACAAATATAGATATATGTAGACATGATGAATGGTTGTTGTACAGTTGGAGAACCTACTTCTTGATAAGGACGGCCACATCAAGATCGCAGACTTTGGTCTGTGTAAAGAGGAAATGTTTTTTGGAGCCAGCACCAGCACTTTCTGTGGCACACCTGAATACCTTGCACCTGAGGTCAGTTCTTGGCATTATATTGCATATCATTAGCACAGCATAGCCACAGTATTCCTTCCCAGGTCAGTTCTTAGCGCTGTATTGTATAGCATTAGCACAGCATAGCCATAGGATTCCTTCCTAGGTCAGTTCTTAGCGCTGTATTGTATAGCATTAGCACATCATAGCCATAGTATTCCTTCCTAGGTCAGTTCTTAGCGCTGTATTGTATAGCATTAGCACAGCAATGCCATAGTATTCCTTCCCAGGTCAGTTCAGCTGGAGCTAAAAATAACTTACCATCACGCTCCTCCACGCTCTTCATCCCTTTTCTCCCTTCCTTTGTTCTGTACACTCTGGCGCTGGAACTGATATATGCTAAGGCTATAGAGCTGTCAGGCCTTAGACACATGTCAGCCACCTTTTGGCTGGCTCGCTGTGTAATCAGTTAGTGAACATCCCCAATTCCAGCAAAGCACCACAACATTTAGCACAAGACAAAACAGAGCGTTGTGGCCAAGTGGGCTAAGGCGGGACTAACTTGCCTTGTCCACAAGCCAGAAACCAATGGCGCCTGACAGGTGTGGGTTCGATCCAGCATCTGGGCGTTATGTTTCTCCGAATATTATTTACTTTCGACTCGGGCAATGTCTCGGGGGTTTTCTCCGGGTACTCCGGTTTGCTCCCCCAGCAAAATTTAAAAATCAACAACTAATGTTAGGTAGGTTGGGTTTGGGTGCGCCACAGGCTGCGACTACGCTTTCTCCAGGGAAGGCGGCCCAGAATTTCCCTATGGAAAAGGGACAATAAGGTAAATACAATACAATACAATAAAGAGGATAATACATGTCAGTAATATGAAACAAAGCATGCCACAATTTACAAGACAGAATAAAGGATAAATGAGAGAATTAAAAATAAGTGTTTGCTTCCCAAGTATATAATTATACCATGCCAGTGTTTTAGATCATATGATAAATAATGATCTTTGTTGTGTACAGGCATTAGAAGACAGTGACTTCAGTCACAGTGGACATTTGCCACTCTATAAATAATTATAATACTGTATAATAAATAATGTTGTGTACAAGTGTTAGAAGACAGTAACTTCAGTCACAGTGGACATTTGCCACTCTATAAATAACTATAATACTGTATAATAAATAATGATGTTGTGTACAAGTGTTAGAAGACAGTGACTTCAGTCACAGTGGACATTTGCCACTCTATAAATAATTATAATACTGTATAATAAATAATGATGTTGTGTACAAGTGTTAGAAGACAGTGACTTCAGTCACAGTGGACATTTGCCACTCTATAAATAATTATAATACTGTATAATAAATAATGATGTTGTGTACAAGTGTTAGAAGACGGTGACTTCAGTCACAGTGGACATTTACCACTCTATAAATAACTATAATACTGTATAATAAATAATGATGTTGTGTACAGGTGTTAGAAGACAGTGACGTCAGTCACACAGTGGACATTTGCCACTCTATAAATAACTATAATACTGTATAATAAATAATGATGTTGTGTACAAATGTTAGAAGACAGTGACTTCAGCAGAGGTGCCTACCTTACGCGCTGGCGCGTATTTTTACGCAATTTTAGCTCAAATTACGAAATTACGATTAGTTCCTCCAAAATACGCATTTTCGCTTTTGTCAAAAATAAGATTTTTTTTTCACCAAGCGATTTTTTTAAAAAAAATCCAATCCTTTGTCCGATCCACTATTTCTACTGTTAACGGTTATTAGTTCGCATGCGCAAGACGAAATCTCGTATGCGAGATATGGTGCGTTGTTTTATTGTCCGCCATTTTCTTACTATATAGTAGGCTTCCACTGTGTTCCTTTCTTCGATGTGTTCGTCCATGGCTTCGCGTAAACGTCAACAGTTAAACGAAACCACTGAAGACGAAGATTCTAGTGATACAGAAACTGGTATGAATGCTGCTAAAAAGCCTCTAACGAAACAGAACTTTCTGCTTGAATATAAAACAAGATTTCCTGGGATCATTGAATCGGAAAAAGGGACGAAGTATGCATTTTGCACCGTGTGCAGGAAAGACTTCGGTATCGATCATAGTGGTGCCTATGACATTCAAAGACATGTGGAGTCTGCTGGACACAAGGCCAAGGCTGAAGTTTCACAAAAAGCTTCTATCAAGCACTTTTTTTTTGGTTAAGTTTGCGAGGCTGCACAGAGCAAAGAAGCACAACAAGAAAGTGTCACTCAAGCTGAAATGAATATGGTACTGGTAGACATGATCGCCAAGTTCAATTTTCACTGAAATCATCTGAGACGCTAGTGGCGTTTTGTAAACAGGCAGTTCCAGACTCGAAAATAGCACAAGGTATGTTGTATTTTTTTTAAAATCTCTTTCTCTCTTATTGATCTCGCCATTCTGCATTGTTTTAATTTAAACCGATCTGTTACTGTGTTTAGACTAGTAGTAGTAGTACTAGTAGTTAAGTTCAGTAGTTGTAGGTGTTAATATGTAGGACTGTAAAGCAAAGGCTTTTTTACTATTGTAAGTATTAGTGTCCCATGTGACTGTATGATGTATCAGGTTCCTAATAATGGTACAAGGTTGAATAAGAGTACAGGGTTACATTTTGTTAGAAAGTTAATAAGAGTATGGGGTTGAATAAAAGTAAGGGGTTACATTTTGTAAGAAAATCTATATAAGAGTAGGGGGGTTTCAATAAGAATACTGGTTATTATATTTTGTAAATGACTTAACTTGTAATTAATATAACTGTAACTCTATAAGACCTACACTTTTTCAAAAATGTAAGTGACCCTTTGCTGAATCTGAGCATGCTTTTTTGTTTCACTTTCAGGCCAAGGAAGCTAATCACCTCCGAGACTGCAGGCTGGAACAGTTTTTTGCTGATGTTTTGAAGTACTACCAAACAGTATGTGAGTAGTACTACCTATTCAAGAGATTTCATCTGGATGACCCAGTGCTGATACATGCGGAGGTAGCAGATGTTCAAAGGCAGGTGGATGCATCTTCTGTCAGCTTGGACTTCTTTTTGACCAGGTTTGTTGGAATCTTATCTTTTTTTTCTTTTTTTTTTTGTAAATTAATTTATTTCTCTTAGTTTTTTGCTGTTGAAGTCCTGTTTTACATAAATTTGAAATGACAATAGAAATAGAATACTTTATTGTTTAATTGTTATTACTGATTATATTATAATAAAGGTTATTCCCACTTTTAATTTTATTAATTTATTAAACCTTTATCAAAATTGTGTGTTCTTTTGCAGGTTTCCAGTCCTTCTACCCAAAGGTATTCCAAAGCAGCAGATCATGACACAGTTCATGGACTACCAGTGTGATGATGTGACTGCCAGCATCAAACCTCGCTTGGATGACACCTGGGCAGAAATTGCCAAACTGAAAGTCTGCACTGGCCAGTGTCTGTACAAGCTGGCAGAAGTCATGATGGGTATTTTGACTTTGCCTCACTCCTCTACCCATTGTGAGAGGGTCTTTTCGTGTGTGAGGAAAAACGAGACAGACCAAAGGGCCAGCCTGGGAATAAAAACTTTGGAGAGCTTGTTAATATTAAAGTCGCGTCCAGACTGTCACCCATCTTCGTACACATCTGAGGATGTGAAAGCTGCAAAATCATGCTATGCGGAGCATCTAAAGCAGTATGATTAAAATATCTGACAATGATGCTTGCAAACAAAACATGTGCTTAATGTTTAAATTAAAATGTCCTCGTTCTTGCGTCCGTTGTATGTACTTCTTGGCTAATATTTTCAGCGTGTGTTGCGCCGCGAATGTTATTACACAAATTACACATTTTCAAGCAGCTCATTACACAAAATGATCAAGGAGGGGTAGGCACCTCTGCTTCAGTCACACAGTGGACATTTGCCACTCTATAAATAACTATAATACTGTATAATAAATAATGATGTTGTGTACAGGTGTTAGAAGACGGTGACTTCAGTCACAGTGCACATTTGCCACTCTATAAATAACTATAATACTGTATAATAAATAATGATGTTGTGTACAGGTGTTAGAAGACAGTGACTTCAGTCACAGTGCACATTTGCCACTCTATAAATAACTATAATACTGTATAATAAATAATGATGTTGTGTACAAGTGTTAGAAGACAGTGACTTCAGTCACACAGTGGACATTTACCACTCTATAAATAACTATAATACTGTATAATAAATAATGATGTTGTGTACATGTGTTAGAAGACAGTGACTTCAGTCACAGTGCACATTTGCCACTCTATAAATAACTATAATACTGTATAATAAATAATGATGTTGTGTACAAGTGTTAGAAGACAGTGACTTCAGTCACACAGTGGACATTTACCACTCTATAAATAACTATAATACTGTATAATAAATAATGATGTTGTGTACAGGTGTTAGAAGACAGTGACTTCAGTCACAGTGGACATTTGCCACTCTATAAATAACTATAATACTGTATAATAAATAATGATGTTGTGTACAAGTGTTAGAAGATGGTGACTTCAGTCACAGTGGACATTTACCACTCTATAAATAACTATAATACTGTATAATAAATAATGATGTTGTGTACAAGTGTTAGAAGATGGTGACTTCAGTCACAGTGGACATTTGCCACTCTATAAATAACTATAATACTGTATAATAAATAATGATGTTGTGTACAAGTGTTAGAAGACAGTGACTTCAGTCACACAGTGGACATTTGCCACTCTATAAATAACTATAATACTGTATAATAAATAATGATGTTGTGTACAAGTGTTAGAAGACAGTGACTTCAGTCACAGTGGACATTTGCCACTCTATAAATAACTATAATACTGTATAATAAATAATGATGTTGTGTACAAGTGTTAGAAGACAGTGACTTCAGTCACAGTGGACATTTGCCACTCTATAAATAACTATAATACTGTATAATAAATAATGATGTTGTGTACAAGTGTTAGAAGATGGTGACTTCAGTCACAGTGGACATTTACCACTCTATAAATAACTATAATACTGTATAATAAATAATGATGTTGTGTACAGGTGTTAGAAGACAGTGACTTCAGTCACAGTGCACATTTGCCACTCTATAAATAACTATAATACTGTATAATAAATAATGATGTTGTGTACAGGTGTTAGAAGACAGTGACTTCAGTCACACAGTGGACATTTGCCACTCTATAAATAACTATAATACTGTATAATAAATAATGATGTTGTGTACAAGTGTTAGAAGACAGTGACTTCAGTCACAGTGCACATTTGCCACTCTATAAATAACTATAATACTGTATAATAAATAATGATGTTGTGTACAAGTGTTAGAAGATGGTGACTTCAGTCACAGTGGACATTTGCCACTCTATAAATAACTATAATACTGTATAATAAATAATGATGTTGTGTACAAGTGTTAGAAGATGGTGACTTCAGTCACAGTGGACATTTGCCACTCTATAAATAACTATAATACTGTATAATAAATAATGATGTTGTGTACAAGTGTTAGAAGATGGTGACTTCAGTCACAGTGCACATTTGCCACTCTATAAATAACTATAATACTGTATAATAAATAATGATGTTGTGTACAAGTGTTAGAAGACAGTGACTTCAGTCACACAGTGGACATTTGCCACTCTATAAATAACTATAATACTGTATAATAAATAATGATGTTGTGTACAAGTGTTAGAAGACAGTGACTTCAGTCACAGTGGACATTTGCCACTCTATAAATAACTATAATACTGTATAATAAATAATGATGTTGTGTACAAGTGTTAGAAGACAGTGACTTCAGTCACACAGTGGACATTTGCCACTCTATAAATAACTATAATACTGTATAATAAATAATGGTGTTGTGTACAAGTGTTAGAAGACAGTGACTTCAGTCACACAGTGGACATTTGCCACTCTATAAATAACTATAATACTGTATAATAAATAATGGTGTTGTGTACAAGTGTTAGAAGACAGTGACTTCAGTCACACAGTGGACATTTACCACTCTATAAATAACTATAATACTGTATAATAAATAATGATGTTGTGTACAGGTGTTAGAAGACAGTGACTTCAGTCACACAGTGGACATTTACCACTCTATAAATAACTATAATACTGTATAATAAATAATGATGTTGTGTACAGGTGTTAGAAGACAGTGACTTCAGTCACAGTGCACATTTGCCACTCTATAAATAACTATAATACTGTATAATAAATAATGATGTTGTGTACAAGTGTTAGAAGACAGTGACTTCAGTCACAGTGGACATTTGCCACTCTATAAATAACTATAATACTGTATAATAAATAATGATGTTGTGTACAAGTGTTAGAAGACAGTGACTTCAGTCACAGTGGACATTTGCCACTCTATAAATAACTATAATACTGTATAATAAATAATGATGTTGTGTACAGGTGTTAGAAGGCAGTGACTTCAGTCACACAGTGGACATTTGCCACTCTATAAATAACTATAATACTGTATAATAAATAATGTTGTTGTGTACAGGTGTTAGAAGACAGTGACTTCAGTCACACAGTGGACATTTGCCACTCTATAAATAACTATAATACTGTATAATAAATAATGATGTTGTGTACAAGTGTTAGAAGACAGTGACTTCAGTCACACAGTGGACATGTGCCACTCTATAAATAACTATAATACTGTATAATAAATAATGATGTTGTGTACAGGTGTTAGAAGACAGTGACTTCAGTCACAGTGGACATTTGCCACTCTATAAATAACTATAATACTGTATAATAAATAATGATGTTGTGTACAAGTGTTAGAAGACAGTGACTTCAGTCACAGTGGACATTTGCCACTCTATAAATAACTAATACTGTATAATAAATAATGATGTTGTGTACAAGTGTTAGAAGACAGTGACTTCAGTCACAGTGGACATTTGCCACTCTATAAATAACTATAATACTGTATAATAAATAATGATGTTGTGTACAAGTGTTAGAAGACAGTGACTTCAGTCACAGTGCACATTTGCCACTCTATAAATAACTATAATACTGTATAATAAATAATGATGTTGTGTACAGGTGTTAGAAGACAGTGACTTCAGTCACAGTGGACATTTGCCACTCTATAAATAACTATATACTGTATAATAAATAATGATGTTGTGTACAAGTGTTAGAAGACAGTGACTTCAGTCACAGTGGACATTTGCCACTCTATAAATAACTATAATACTGTATAATAAATAATGATGTTGTGTACAAGTGTTAGAAGACAGTGACTTCAGTCACAGTGGCACATTTGCCACTCTATAAATAACTATAATACTGTATAATAAATAATGATGTTGTGTACAAGTGTTAGAAGACAGTGACTTCAGTCACAGTGCACATTTGCCACTCTATAAATAACTATAATACTGTATAATAAATAATGATGTTGTGTACAAGTGTTAGAAGACAGTGACTTCAGTCACAGTGGACATTTGCCACTCTATAAATAACTATAATACTGTATAATAAATAATGATGTTGTGTACAAGTGTTAGAAGACAGTGACTTCAGTCACAGTGCACATTTGCCACTCTATAAATAACTATAATACTGTATAATAAATAATGATGTTGTGTACAAGTGTTAGAAGACAGTGACTTCAGTCACAGTGCACATTTGCCACTCTATAAATAACTATAATACTGTATAATAAATAATGATGTTGTGTACAAGTGTTAGAAGACAGTGACTTCAGTCACAGTGGACATTTGCCACTCTATAAATAACTATAATACTGTATAATAAATAATGATGTTGTGTACAAGTGTTAGAAGACAGTGACTTCAGTCACAGTGGACATTTGCCACGCTATAAATAACTATAATACTGTATAATAAATAATGATGTTGTGTACAGGTGTTAGAAGACAGTGACTTCAGTCACACAGTGGACATTTGCCAGTCTATAAATAACTATAATACTGTATAATAAATAATGATGTTGTGTACAAGTGTTAGAAGACAGTGACTTCAGTCACACAGTGGACATTTGCCACTCTATAAATAACTATAATACTGTATAATAAATAATGATGTTGTGTACAAGTGTTAGAAGACAGTGACTTCAGTCACAGTGGACATTTACCACTCTATAAATAACTATAATACTGTATAATAAATAATGATGGTGTGTACAAGTGTTAGAAGACAGTGACTTCAGTCACAGTGGACATTTACCACGCTATAACTAATTATAATACTGTATAATAAATAATGTTGTTTGTTGTGTACAGGTGTTAGAAGACAATGACTTCAGTCACAGTGGACATTTGACACGCTATAACTAATTATAATACTGTATAATAAATAATGATGTTGTTTGTTGTGTACAGGTGTTAGAAGACAATGACTATGGTCGCGCGGTCGACTGGTGGGGGACAGGTGTAGTGATGTATGAAATGATGTGTGGACGTTTGCCATTCTACAACCGTGACCACGACGTGCTGTTTGAACTGATCCTGCTTCAGAATGTCAAATTCCCACGCAACCTCTCTGAGGAAGCCAAGACACTGCTCAGTGGACTGTTGGATAAGAATCCTAAACGAAGGTAGTTTATCCTATATCTTAACCAGTATTATCTTAATTATCATCATTATGACAGGATCAGTTCTCTTCTGAGATTTGAACAGTAACAAAAGTGTTGCCCTGGTGGGAGGTGGAAAATCCTGGCAGGCTCGCCAAATTGTCACAGACTGCCTTGGGCAGGTGCGCTAACTTTAGTGTAAATTAATAGATTCCAGACTACAGGCAGTCTGAGCAAAAGAAATATTAACTATCACAACACCAACATAATAACTTGACAGCAGTTAGTAACTGAGGGAATCAAAACTACACTTTTATTTTAATTCAAAATACTCAGAGTTTTGAAAATAAAGCATCTCAAACAATCAAGAGAAATTCACATACCAAATTTCACGTACAAAATTTAATAAAATAATTAATAAAGAATTTAACCCCTTTTATTCACCCCCATAAAACATACAACTTCATTTCAAAATAACCCAGGCACACAGTACAGCATTCAGTTCATTCATGCTAACCTATGCTAACAAACTACCACGAACCCTCAGTTCCCACATGTCGCAAACTAATGTTACTTCACTACTTGTGAAGGACTTCCTTGACTTTCATGACTTACCCCAGAATGTGGTTTTATTTCAATAAAAAAACAACTAAGGTACACCATTTCTTTCCAATACTTCACAAACACATAACACGTTTTTCCAAGTTCGATTCTTTTATTATATTCTGTTGTGTTTTTTTTTCTCGACAAAAATATAATCAGTGATATTTTGAAGATACTTTACGTTGTGGTTACCGAAATAAAGTTTATTTCACTTCACTTATCTTTGATTTTCGTCCTCATTGTTGCTGTTGACAAATGAAGAACCGGATTAATGCTGAGTTGGAGGAGAAGTTCATCGAAGCTAGAACTTAACGTCGATGTCGCTGTTAGATCTAATGGCTCTCCGTGACCCACCAGTGACATCTGTAGCCATCATTGACGTACAGTCCCATCGTAGAATCAATCACCCCGATCACGAACATAGACGTCAGAGAAGAATCCAATGCAGTCTCGAAGATGAGATAGTTACGGAAACCCAAACCAGATTAAAAAACCACCTTGCGGTGCCAGAATTCGGCTAAGACAAATCAAACGCTGAGGAACAACTGATTTCCTGGCCCAGCCACGTCAGACATCGTTCAGCAGCAAGCTAAACTATTGTTGGCATCCAATTCTTCAAGTTGCCCCGGAGCTTGGATTATGTCCTCCCTGTCCAGTCTAGATCTTCCTCCCAACTGATCTTTCAACAGTTTCTTTAACCGATTCTGCCTCGAGTCTGTTTCACCTAGGCTATTACACTTTTACCACTAGAATAGCCAATGAAAACATAAAGCAAAAAGAAACTATCACCTCAAATATTACATTTATAAAATTAATAGTTTACAACATCTTTGTTTTCCCTAAAATTTTATTATCAGAACTAATCTCCATCTTTCACACAAAAGAATTATCAATAAAATATCGTCCATTTTATTCTTTCTAAAACTAAACATAGAACACAAAAAAATGGCATTGACACGTAGCAAAACTGACGTCATATCCCTAACATTGCCACAGGCGCCCAATACAAAAATTTGCACTTGGAAAAATAAAATTCTCGCGAGCTTTTGGTTTGGCGACACCACACTAGGCCTGTTGTACACTATACAACCCCAAAGATACACACACAGGCATACATACAAAAACCTATCACTCACTTTGAGACACCACTCCCACCAGTCATTACAAGCATCAATAAACCTGTAAATATTATAAGATGAAATTAGCAAACTGCGAAATATATATATAAATATCTGGTGCACACATCTTTAAATGTGTCACTTGGTGAAATAAATTACTGAATGTTACTTCTTCACTTAGCAGACGACGCATAGTCAATAGGCCTACCCTTACCGGAAGTTGAAACACAATCGCCAGTGACCATTTTATATTTTTTAAATATACAAAATCGGCTGGATAATTTGTACTTTCATCTATAATAATTTACATTAGAAACCTCAAATTATATTTTTCAACATAAACATTATAAATATTATGTCAGAAATCGAAGCAAAAAACCCCACGAAAACCTGCTTCACTAGTGAGGTTTACTATATTCTAGACTAGTTATTTATCTGTTTGCACTGCTATCAAATTGTACGCAATTACACAAAATTAAACATCATAACACTCTTAAAAATACATTGGCATTGTATAGAATTGGATGTAGAAGACATTTACAGCGATAATGGTGTGAACTTGCCTAGTTGTTTGCTGATTTGGGGCGAAATTGTTAGCACACTGGATGCTGCCATTTTGAAATTGGCATCGCCACATTTGATCACGCGTGACGTCGGCATTTCAACCAATGGACGTGTACTATACCTATAATCTCGTCGGAAATGAGATTTTAAGAAAGAAAAATGAATTATCTTTCGAATGATACTTTATTTGATATGCCTAATATTTCAGCAAGAGGATGAATTTGTAGTTTAAATATTTCAATTTGCAATAAAATTCGTTAAAACGAAAATTTATATATCATATTTGACACCATTTTAAAGATCGCGAAACGCACTTTTCAGTGATGTATGCCATTGCATGGTTCTATTTAAAGAACACATCCAGCGAGAGTTTTAAACAGCATGGCTAAAATCGTCTTGCTTTGGAAATCACTGCAATTTTTGACAAAAATGGTGATTTTCATAAACGGATTTTTAAATAACGGTACCATATCCACACTCACACATGCACTCAAACGAAAGAATAAAAACATCATCTTTAAAATTCATACAAGGTTTATTGCATAAAAGCATTAAATAAAAGAGCTAGACCAGTTTGAAACAAAGAGGTTGGAGGACAAATGTTAGAAGCGTGACCTACTGCTATGAAGGGCTTGCCGGTACCTACATAAACACCCTAGATCCATAAAGTATAAAATGTAACAATGCATTATGCACATATAAACACTCTGTCACCCACATACTCGCATATACACAGCCATTGGCATCACATAACATAAGAGAGCATCACATGTGAACATTACCGTAAAATATTGCAAGTTCCATAAGGAGCATGCGAGTCGTATGGGCTTTGCCTTTGTAGTTTGTATTTGAATTGACCAGGGCCACTGTAGTTGCAGTAGGAAGAAAACTAGAATGGAAACACTGTATTGAGTGTTGTGTTGTGGTATGCAGGCTTGGTGGCAGTGAGGCTGACGTTTCAGAGATCAAGTCACATCCCTTCTTTCTGTGCATCAACTGGGAAGACTTGGTGGCCAAAAAGGTAAGGTTACAATGGCAACGTCCTTGGCCTGTCCTCAGTGCACGTCTGTGTTGTTGGCTGTGAAAGTCTGTGTAGTGGTGTGGGTGCTTGTGTGTGTGTGTGTGTATGTGTGTGTGTGAATGTTTATGTGTGGTCTGTAGCTAGAGACAGGGAACTTTTTCATGTTTTATGTACTCACTTTGTTCTTTCATCCTAAAGGTACACAGGCCAGTGAAGTTATTTCATTCTTTAGGTACATGCCAGTGACTGATATTTTACTTCCATAGGCACATGCCAATTTATGATTATAGACAATACAATATAATATAACTTTATTGTCTGATGTTCATCACATACAGAAATTTGTCTTTGGCTCGTCGTCCACAAGAAGCATGCAATATATCCATTTTATATACACAACCAGCAGAGACACATTCATTTCTAATGGCACAACAGCAACCTTAAATTCCAATCAAATACAGACATTCACAATCTAAACCCCACATCAATAATAACTAATAATTTTACATTCACGCAGAGAAAGCACACAAACACACACACACACACACACACACACACACACACACACACACACACGCACACACACAATATTCTAATGACAGCATAAGTTGTCTTAAACTATACATATCACGGCCTATACATGATTATAATGTAAGTGCTTAAAAGGTAGAGGCATGACTAGAACATTCTACATTCATCTATACATAGATGACAGTCAACAACCAATTACATATTACAATGCAGTAGCAACATTCTTAAAACGCATTAATAATAAAATACACAGCAAAGACACAACTGAGCAGGTTGCCTATCTCATAACTAGATTACATTTAAGAGTACCATAACAATGGTTAGAATCATTAAAATAACAAGTTACATATTGTGAGACCAGTGCATGAAACGGTCACAAGTTTTTCAAACATGGAGGGTTTGAAACTTACAGCAGCCAGAGAGAACAGGCCCACAAATAAGTGAGAAAGATGGAGATGGCAAGCTGATTCCCAAGTGGTCATGCTTAATTTTAGATCAGGCGGACCTGTCTACTGATACAGTATAGCTAGTGTTTACCTCAACATTATCATTAGGAAGTGCTTACCTCAACATTATGTAGTTCTTACCTTAATATTAGATCAAATACAGCACAAGTAGAGCTTATCTCAACATTAGGTGGAATACAATGCAGCTAGAGCTTATCTCAACATTAGATAGTGCTTACCACAACATTAGGTGAAATACTGTACAACTAATGCTTAACTCAATTTTTGGTGGAATACAGCAATGCTAGAGCTTACCTCAACATTGGATGAAATAAGTACAACTAGTGCTTACCTCAACATTAGATGAAATTAAGTACAAGTGTTTACCTCAACATTAGGTGGAATACATTACTGCTAATGATTATCTCAACAGTCGGTGGACTACATTACAGCTAGTGATTATCTCAATAGTGGATGGAATACATTACAGCTAATGATTATCTCAATAGTGGATAGAATACATTACGGCTAGTGATTATCTCAGCAGTGGGTGGAATACATTACGGCTAGTGATTATCTCAATAGTGGGTGGAATACATTACTGCTAGTGATTATCTCAATAGTTGGTGGAATACATTACGGCTAGTGATTATCTCAGTAGTGGGTGGAATACATTACGGCTAGTGATTATCTCAATAGGGGTGGAATACATTATGGCTAGTGATTATCTCAATAGTGGGTGGAATACATTACAGCTAGTGATTATGTCAATAGTGGGTGGAATACATTACGGCTAGTGATTATCGTGTGACAACACGATGACCTGCTCACAGTGGTGAAGAAACGGAAACTCCGATGGTATGGCCATGTCACCAGATCATCAGGCCTTGCAAAGACCATTCTGCAAGGCACAGTGCAAGGAGGTAGAAGAAGAGGGAGACCGAAAAAGAGGTGGGAGGACAACATTCGTGAATGGACTGGTTTGACACTGAGCGAAGCCATCAGGGCTACTGAGGACAGAGAAAGATGGAGTATGCTGGTTAAACGATCATCTGTGGTGCCCCTATGACCTCCGGGTTACGGGACAGGATAGGAGGATGGGGTAGTGATTATCTCAATAGTGGATGGAATACATTACGGCTAGTGATTATCTCAATAGTGGGTGGAATGCATTACGGCTAGTGATTATCTCAATAGTGTGTGGAATACATTACGGCTAGTAATTATCTCAATAGTGGGTGGAATACATTACGGCTAGTGATTATCTCAATAGTGGGTGGAATGCATTACGGCTAGTGATTATCTCAATAGTGTGTGGAATATATTACGGCTAGTGATTATCTCAATAGTGGGTGGAATGTTGTACGCATGTGAGGGAACATGGTGTACAAACCTTTTCATAGGACTGCATCATACCAGTCTGTCTGGTGGAATGTTAGACATGTGTGAGGGAACATGGTGTACAAACCTTTTCATAGGACTGCATCATACCAGTCTGTCTGGTAGAATGTTGGACGTTCTTGTTTTTTACAAACTGAACACACTGGGTTCAATAAACTCGTGTGTTACAATCTAGACCAAGTGATATCTTCCACCCTACTTGTTGCTTCATGTATGGATGCGGAGGAAATGTTTGAAAAGATGTGTGACATGCTGTGACCTACGGAAAAGAGAAGAAATAAACCGTTAAACGCACGACCAGAAAATTGCAGGATGTTAATCAGAAAAAAACAATAATGGGTGAAGAGACGGATTGAAACCAAGCACAAATGAGGAAGTTTTAACAAGGATGGGAAACAAGGAGAGAAAGAAACAGAGAAAACAAACAGAAGGAAAAGGACAGAAGAAGAAAGACATAGGAGAGAGGTTGAAGTCATCACATCACATTGAGACAGGTAAATGACAGCTGTTGGCACTGTTGTTAACTCCGTTGTGCTCTTTGTCTGCGCTTATCTCACCTTGGCATTGTCCTCTTCTCGCTGTCAGTGGCTGGTCTTGCATACTGATCACTTTCCTTACAAACTACTGGCCATGTGTGTCCTTTTGTGAGGAAACCACTGAGTTGTTTTCTTCCTACTCATTTCATCACCGAGTGGGTTCTGGTTTCTGATATTGTTACGTTGGAGACGCGTGCGATGGTACATGTAGGTTTACGTGTGAAATGCGCACAATAATAGGCTTGCGTGTGTGACGCGCGCGATAGATCAGATCGTTTTGTTTTGCTAAGCATGCAGTAATAGTGTGTATTCATCTTTGATTTGATTTTGCGTTGTTAGAAGAAGCTTTGTATAACGTTGATAATTTTAGTTGCTCGATATTATTTGAGAATTTTTTCGAGTCAGTTGTTTACTATCGATCGAAGCATATGGATAGTTCTAGTGGTAACCATGGAAGCTTCCATTCCAAATAGGGTTGTATGACGTGAGACAGTGATGATGAAATTAATTCTGATTGGTTGTGGTGTTTTATGCAGGGGTATTCTCGTTTGTTCTGGAGTATGTAGAGACTATATAAGTGCAGCACTGTTTCAAAATGAGAGAGAGTTGAAAGTAGAGAGAGCTGTTGTTTTAGAGTTGAGAAAGTTGTGGAAAGTTCAAAGTTGAGAATTGTAGAGTGGAAAAAGCGATTGAGCAATTGTATGCAGTTGTTGATGTGTGCTGAATAAAAGTGGAAAACTTCATACGACGACTCCTGACTTGTTGATTATTGAACGTGTTGCATGGATAAACGAATCTGAGTTACACCTATCAGGATTTCAAGCATCGGGGCTGAATCAACTACTGATAGAGAAAAAACAACATCGAGTGTAACAGATATAATGACTGAGTTGGTTCTGGTTTCTGATATAATGATTGAGTTGTTTTTTTATATAATGACTGAGTTGTTTTCTGATATAACGACTGAGTTGGTTCTGGTTTCTGATATGATGTCTGAGCTGTTTTCTAATATAATGACTGAGTTTTCTGATGTAATGACTGTTGTTTTCTGATATTATGACTGAGTTGGTTCTGGTTTCTGATATAATGACTTAGTTGGTTCTGGTTTCTGATATAATGACTGAGTTTGTTCTGGTTTCTGATATAATGACCGAGTTGTTTTCTGATATAATGACTGAGTTGTTTTCTGACATTATGACTGAGTTGTTTTCTGATATAATGACTGAGTTGTTTTCTGGTTTCAGATATGACTGAGTTGTTTTCTGATGCAATGACTGACTTGGTTCTGGTTTCTGATATATGACTGAGTTGTTTTCTCATATAATGACCGAGTTATTTTCTGATATATTGACTGAGTTGGTTCTGGTTTCAGATATAATGAAGGAGTTTTCTGATATAATGACTGAGATGTTTTTGTAAGTTGTTCTGGTTTCAGAATGACTGAGTTATTTTCTGATATAATGAATGAGGTGTTTCTGGTTTCAGATACAATGACTGAGTTGTTTTCTGATATAATGACTGAGTTGTTTTCTGATATAACGACTGAGTTGGTTCTGGTTTCAGATATAACGGAGTTGTTTTCTGATATAATGACTGAGTTGTTTTCTGGTTTCAGATATGACTGAGTTGTTTTCTGATGCAATGACTGACTTGGTTCTGGTTTCTGATATATGACTGAGTTGTTTTCTCATATAATGACTGAGTTATTTTCTGATATATTGACTGAGTTGGTTCTGGTTTCAGATATAATGACGGAGTTTTCTGATATAATGACTGAGATGTTTTTGTAAGTTGTTCTGGTTTCAGATATAATGACTGAGTTATTTTCTGATATAATGAATGAGGTGTTTCTGGTTTCAGATACAATGACTGAGTTGTTTTCTGATATAATGACTGAGTTGGTTCTGGTTTCAGATATAACGGAGTTGTTTTCTGATATAATGACTGAGTTGGTTCTGGTTTCTGATATGATGACCGAGTTGTTTTCTGATATAATAACAGAGTTGTTTTCTGATATATGGCCTGAGTTGGTTCTGGTTTCTGATATGATGACTGAGTTGTTTTCTGATATAATGACTGAGTTGTTTCTGATATAATGATGAGCTGGTTCTGGTTTCAGATATAATGACAGAGTTGTTTTCTGATGTAATGACTGAGTTTTATACCTTTTGATATGATAACTGAGTTGTTTTCTGGTATAACCACTGACTTGTTTTACCCCCATGGGGGTTCCGGGGGTTTCAGTATAAATAGTATCCCCACTTTCTGAAAATTTAATGCTTTAAATTCCCACTGTCGCTGTCTTTCTCCTTTGTTCTTTCTCATTCCTACTCTGTTCTATCAATCTACTATACTATCTTCTTCACTAGACCAGTCACCTACCTTTTTTCTTGAAAACTCTTCCGGGACAAAACTCCTCATTTGTGTGTGAGATCTGTTGGATCATCTTGGGAATATTGGACGCTTTCTGCCAGGTGGTCACTAGGGCTTCCTTATGATGTTATTAATATTTTTTCCAATGTAGGCATTTTATATGTATGTGTTTTGTTGATATTTTATAATGATGTTTATATTCTATTTTGTTTTTGTAAACTGGGGTTCGATAAATTAGAGTATAGTCTCAGCGTCTCCTGCGTGGGATGTCTTTATTGTAAAGTGACCGACTGGCGGAATGCCTTCAGTGTTACCACTAGGGTTGTTTCGACAGATCTTTTATGCGGATGAGGGGAGAATCCTCATTCAGCGAAGTTGTGGTCTTGATTTTGTGGTCCCGATTCGGCTCTTTGCAGTCCGCTGGACCCTGTAAGCAATGAATAACTAACTAACTGAGTTGTTTCTGCTGTAACAATGACTGGGTTGTTTGCTGTATACTGACTATTGACTTTGGTGTAAATGCAGAAGTGCAGTGTGTGTTGTGTTTTCAATGTACTATTTTACTACTGATACAATGATATCTGTCCTGTGCTGTTCTTTTGGACTATATTTAATCCTTTCTTCTTGCCCTCCACATTGAATTTTTTTCTAAAACGTTTTTTATGTTCTTAGTCTTTAGTGAGAGTGTATAGTGTTTGTGGTTTGTTTTTGATTGCTTTCTTGTTTCTTGTGCTGTTTGCTGACACATTCTGTTGAAGTTTTTTCAGTTTAGCATTTGGCGCTTGTTCCAATTTAGCACAAATATTCTTAGTCACAGAGGTGCTGATAGTTGATTCTAGGTGCTTTGCCTGAGGCTGTGTAGTTTGCACAAGTCATACCTCCAGCTTGTCCTAGTGTAATAGTGAAAGAAGAAAGGTAAACAATATGCATTTTAAAATATAAAAAAATTGTTTGTAGCCAGTATGATAGTAATTGTTGTCAATAAATACAGTGGTATGTTTGTAGCTACAATGATAGTTACTGCAGTCAATAAATACAGTGGTATGTTTGTAGCTACAATGATAGTTACTGCAGTCAATAAATACAGTGGTATGTTTGTAGCTACAATGATAGTTACTGCAGGCAATAAATACAGTGGTATGTTTGTAGCTACAATGATAGTTACTGCAGTCAATAAATACAGTGGTATGTTTGTAGCTACAATGATAGTTACTGCAGTCAATAAATACAGTGGTATGTTTGTAGCTACAATGATAGTTACTGCAGGCAATAAATACAGTGGTATATTTGTAGCCACTGTGATGGTTACTGCAGTCAATAAATACAGTGGTATGTTTGTAGCCATCTAAACCAATCATTGTGTAGCCAGTGATGCTGGTTTTTTCTGCTGTCTTGTACTAAATGTGCTTGATCACACTATTGTATCCTGTAGTTGTAGAGTCTGCAGTACACTCAGAACTGCTGTATCTATAGTATTGTACAACCTGCAGTAAACTATAGTATTGTACAGCCTGCATTACACTCTGTAGTGTTGTACAACCTGCAGTACTTCTGTCTGGCCAGTACTATCTATT
>JBAHVR010000316.1:0-25000 GCA_036898135.1 Oncomelania hupensis
CAACATATAGAATACATTCTGACAAAAGCAAGAAAAAGTCTTAATTTCCTTAAAATAATAAGTAAAAAATACTGGAGTCAAGATGTAGCTACGTTATTACATATATCGACTGCGCTCGTGCGATCAAAGCTCACTTATGCACAAGAGGCTTTCTTCAATGCACCAACATATTTACTAAGAAAATTACAAAGCGTTGATTGTAAAGCATTTAAGCTGGCTCTCGGATTACCAGTACATGCATCTTGCGACAAAACTTACAAAGCAGCTGGAATGTTGTCACTAGATGAATACAGAAAGTTGGCATGCGCGAAGTATATTTTAAGGTCGTCAGTAACTAATAATAATGTAGATGAAGAAATTAAAATTCGGTCAGATATAGACTTTCCAAAAAGAGCGAGAAATATACAATCAAATACTACAATAAGTACATTCACATATAAAGTACTTCAAGATGCAACAATTAATAACAATCAATTGATTGCTAAACGAGTAAATATATTACCAACCCCACCTTGGGAGTTACAGAGAGCACAGTTTGATACAGAGTATTCAGACAATAAGAAGTCTTATGATAGCCATGTATTAGCAGCATTAATAAGACAGCACATTGAGGAAAAATATCCTTTGCATCTAAAAATTTATACAGATGTGTCTGTTTTGGAAGACAGCTCATGTGGATCTGCATTTATTATACCTGATTTCAAAGTTAAAAAGTCATTTTATATTGGTAAAAGTAAGTCTATATTTACTGCAGAGTTGCTTGCAATAATGATGGCTCTTAATTACTTAGTAGATTTTCGACATGATATTTATCAAATACTCTTTTGTGTAGACTCAAAGGCAGTGTTACTAGCTTTAAAGTCTATACAACTCAAAATAAGGTCAGATCTTGTAGCAGAAATTTCTCAACTAATACACGTTTTACATCTCAGAGGATCCAGAGTTACTTTTCTTTGGATGCCTTCACATGTAGGCCTATTTTATAATGAAAAAGTTGACGCGGCTGCGAAGTCAGGTGCTTGTCAATCTGAACAGTCAACACACTTCAACATCCCGCTCGCTCTTGATGAATATTATTCTCTTTTAGAAAAAAGTCAGCGTCAAAAGCAAAACACCCAGGAAAACAACTTGTTGGATATTTAGATTTTGATATAAAGAAAATGATGGATTACTGCCAACGGAAACTTAACAATCCATTTAATTTTAGGAAAATAATTTCTTTAATGTATCGATGGAAGGTAAATGCTTTTAGAACTAAATACGTCAAAAGTGTAAAATGCATTTGTAATAGTGAAATTTCTCACTTACATATATTGACTTGTAACAAACTAAAACAATATATCCCGGTTTTAAAATTACCATACCAACAAATTAGTAATATGTTTTCTAACTCCTTGCAAATATTCGATTTGTTCAAATCATTATTGGATAGCCCGTTAGGTGCGGTTTTGTAGTTTTGCCAATTCCCTTTTGTAACGGTCCGGATAAGCGCCGGCAAAAATTACGAGCACTGGTAGATGATAAAAACATTCCCTCTCCATTCCTCCCCTATCCCTCCCCCCCTCCCCATCCCTTTCTACAGCACAGATCAGCAGTACCCCAAATTTTATTTCACTTTAAATTTTTTTTTATTTTAAATCTGTATTTATGTGTTTATAGTTGTTTTTTGTTGTGTTTGTGTGTGTGCGTGGTTTTTTTTTTTTTTTTTTTTTTTTTATAAATGCGAGAAAGAGAGAGAGAGAGAGAGAGAGAAAGAGAGAGAGAGAGAGAGAGAGAGAGAGAGAGAGAGAGAGAGAGAGCGTCTAATATCACATATGTGAAGAGACGATAAATTAAATAAATAAATAAATCCTTCCTCGTTATTACGTATGTTTGTTATTATTACATAATTATGTTTCTCATTATTACATAGATTGGATGACGATGACAGTTCCCTGTTTTATGTCCATTGTTATATTGTCGCAAGGAGAGCCCCCGCATTATCAACTCAAATAATAATAATAATAATAATAATAATAATAATAATATTAATAATAATAATAATAATAATAATAATAATAATAATAATAATAATAATAATAATAATAATAATAATAATAATAATATTATTATTATTATTATTATTATTATTATTATTACTATTATACAGGATGCTGTCACGCATTTTTCTTCAATCGAACTCAAAGCGCGGAGATCTGGAGAGATCGCTTTTACGGATGTTGGAATATAAATACATTTTTATTTTTGAAATTTTATATTGACTGCATTCAATCCCATTATTGATAGAAAGGAGGAAACCAAAGTACCTGGAGAAACCCTTCGGTGTCCTGAAAAGTCTGGTACCTAAGTCACGTAAGTTCGACTCGTGCGGGGATCGAACCCGCGACCTTCGGCATAGAAAACCAGCAGTCACCCTTATCAACGAACCCTGCGTTTTAGATAGTGAGATCCCCGCTCCCCAGCCCCACCCCCCATCTTTGTTCCAGGTCAGTAGAAGATTTGGTTGGCAACCTAGCGAATGTCAGTATGGATATGACAGAGAACTTCACGGGACATTTCAGTACAGCTGGTTGAAAAGTAACTCCCTATTAAAAATTGAATATATCTTTTGAATGTAGTGCTACATTTACATGAAACAGTATGTATGCGATCCTTACTAGAGTACAATTGAATTGCTGTTCTCTAATATCATATCACTATGACAACAGCAGCCCATAACGGCATGGCCCATCGTGCAACACGACGTGAGTGAGGCGTGCACGGCATTAGAAAATAAGACCACGTGTCTGGCGACGGCTAATGAGGCCTGCCCTAATCACTGTGCCGTGAAATCAGAGATGAGCGATACAATTGGATCACTGTAAGGATCATAGTACAGTTTGTTTCATGCAAAGGCAGTACTGTTTATAAACGTTATAAGCGATTGTTACTAGGGAGATACATTACAAACACCCTGTGTAGTAGGAATAGTCAGCGATGTGTCTGGTGTCTGGCATTGTTTCTCTTCATTGGCACGAGCTAAAGGAAATGTCGGACAATGATGCATGCTTGCGCCTCCAGCAAAAGTCATTCCACACTGCCTCCGGCACACTATTTTGCCTGTGGTCAGCGCCTTGAGTCGTTTGTCCAACTGGGGATGCGTGCGCTATATGCCTGTAAGGACTAGTGAGGCTTCTCATTTCTCCGTTGTCAATGATATTTTGCTGACCATTAGTTTCGGTTACAGCCGGAAGTAATAAATCGGCTTAAACAAGCAAATCGGATTGTCAACACACACAATCTCTGGCACCATACACTCTGCTTCCCCCTCCCTCCAAACATCCACCCCCACCTCCCCACCCCCCAACCATCCGCCGCTATCCTCTCCCTCCCCTATTTTCTTCATCACAACCTTCCTTTTGTTATCGATCTCCCATTTCCGTCTCCACTCCATCTCCTCCTTCTCACTCAACCTGTCCTCTCTCTCTCTCCCTCTCTGAGCAAAGCAACATCAGTAAGGGAGATAGTTTTAGATCAGGCTGTGTCCAGACACGAAGTCAAGCGTACTACTACTACTACTACTACTACTACTACTACTACTACTACTACTACTACTACTACTACTACTACTACTACTACTACTACTACTACTAATGAGGATATTTATATAGAGCCCTTTTTCCAAATGTTTTATAATAACATTGCTTTTGACCTCCTGTTTTTAATTTTGGAATTGAGATTGACCGCTTGGGAGTACACCAAGGAAATGGGCTTATCATAAAAGAATTTCCTCGCTTGGGATCGAACTCACAACATAGGTTATTGTAAACCTGCGCTCTGAAGAACTACAAGTTACCTCCTTTTGATGATGATGATGATGATAATGATGATGATGATGATGATGATGATGATGATGATGATGATGATGATGATGATGATGATGATGTAGTGGTGGTGGGTGTGATGTAGTCTTGACCTGTTTAGCACAAAACATAAGGAAGTGATTTTGAAAATGTGTGTCAATACTTCCTTTATTACGTGTCGGCGTTATAAACGATCATAAAAACCATTAGTGCTTTAAATTCCCACTGTCGCTGTCTTTCTCATATGTTCTTCCTCATTCATATTCTTTTATATCAATCTACTATACTATCTTCTTCGCTAGACCAGTCACCTACCTTTTTTCTTGAAAACTCTTCCGGGACAAAACTCCTCATTTCTGTGTGAGGTCTGTTACAACAGCTTGGGAATATTGGACGCTTTCTTCCAAATGGTCACTAGGGCTTCCTATGATATTATTATTTAGCAATGTAGCCATTTTATATGTATGTGTTTTGTTAATATTTTATATGATATTTGTATTCTGTTTTAGTTTTGTAAACGGGGGTTCGATAAATCAGTGTGCGACCCCTGCGTAGGATGTCTTTATTGTACAGTGAGCGGTTGGCGTGGAGTGTTTTCAGTGTTACCACTGGGGTTGTTTCAGCACATCTTTTATGCGGATCAGGGGTGAGTCCTCTTTCAGTCAAGTTGTGCTCTTTTTTGTGGTCCTGATTCGGTTCTTTGCAGTCCGCTGGACTCTGTGAGCAATGAATAACTAACTAAATCTAACTCCAAAAACTAGGTTTTACATCAACCGAATGTCCTTAAATTGAATAGCCTTGTGAACACCAGTATTAAGTCTGGTCTCATTGATCGGCACTATCCTCATTTGTGTCTGTTCATTATTTACTTCTTTAGCAAGGCTGATTTTTTTTTACTTCCCAACCTGTACTGATATTTGTGCGTTAACACAATTCGCTGTATTAGGCCCGAGTATTTTTTGTCATCAAACTGTGCCTATGGTTGCTTCTGCAAGGCCGAGTCAACGTGTTTTATTTATACATGTTTGTTATTGCTTGGGTTTTCATTTGGATTTGCCCGCCATTGATTTGTATTATTGTATGTGATTTTGTATGTATTTATGTACTGTATTAGATTAAACGCCCCCTCCTTCTTTCCTGTAGCCAAAGCATGATTAAACAGTCAAACAGTGGGTTTTCTTTTCTGTTGTGTACATGTTAATGTCCTGAAAGCAGCATGTGAATGATAAATCTTACTTACAATATATGATGTTACGACTTTTTAGCACAACTCATCTCTCCAGCAGTATCATGTCCATTTGGAAATTATGTCATTTTGTCCCTAGGTTAAAAAAACCTATTAGTGCCGGCATTAGCTAGGATCAAAATCACCCCCCCCCCTCTCCCCACCATTCACGACTGTTAAGGTTGATCCACACCTGCAAGGATCAACGGTGAACAGCCACTTCATTTTTCACGCAGTAAGCTGTTCGTAAGCAGACGAGCGTTCTATTTATATAACAACGTTGAAGTCGTCTTTCATCATTGTTCATCATTGATCATGCCATTCATTCCAAACCCATTGAAGAGTTTTCAAACCATGACCATTGGAATGTGTGCGAACGCCCTAAGAGATCTCCCTCCAACTACGAAACTGGTCCTAAGCACACACCGGTGAAATGAAATAAAGCTAAGACAACAGGGATTCGAATGAATGAACGATTGAATATTTTTTTTTACCCGTATAAACATTTCCAAGACACAGTCAGCATAGGGGGTAGAGCAATCTCGAATCTTCGTTTTGCAGATGACATTGATGGATTGGCTGGAGAGGAACAAGAGCTTGAACAGCTGGTACAGAGGCTTGACACCACCTCCAGAGCCTATGGAATGGAAACAAGTGCAGAGAAGACCAAAATGATGACCAACAACACCAATGGCATCAATACGGACATCAAAGTCCAAGGCCAATCCCTCAACACAGTGCATAGCTTCAAATATTTAGGAGCCATTGTATCAGACAATGGGTCCCGACAGGAAGTCCTCTCCAGGATCGCACAAACAACTGCTGCCCTGACAAGGTTGAAGCCCATTTGGAAAGACAGGACCATCCGTCTACATTCCAAAGTAAGACTGCTGCGCTCCCTTGTCATCTCCATCTTCCTATATGCTTGCGAAGCATGGACCCTCACAGCAGATCTCCAAAGAAGAATACAAAGCATGGAGATGAGGTGCTACAGAAGACTTCTGGGCATTTCCTATACCCAGCACATCACCAACGACGAAGTCCGACAGACCATCACACAAGCCATTGGACAACACGATGACCTGCTAACAGTGGTGAAGAAACGGAAACTCCGATGGTACGGCCACGTCACCAGATCATCAGGCCTTGCAAAGACTATTCTGCAAGGCACAGTGCAAGGAGGTAGAAGAAGAGGGAGACCGAAAAAGAGGTGGGAGGACAACATTCGAGAATGGACTGGTTTGACACTAAGCGAAGCCATCAGGGCTGCTGAGGACAGAGAAAGATGGAGTATGCTGGTTAAACGATCATCTGTGGTGCCCCTACGACCTTCGGGTTACGGGACAGGATAGGATAGGATAGGAAACATTTCCATACTAAACAGCATGATCACTGCGCTGGGTACCCCCGTTGGGGTGCCGGGGGTTTCAGTATAAATAGTATCCCCACTTTCTGGAAATTTAGTGCTTTAAATTCCCACTGTCGCTGTCTTTCTCATTTGCTCTTTCTCATTCATGCTCTGTTCTATCAATCTGCTATACTATCGTCTTCTTCGCTAGACCAGTCTCCTACCTTTTTTCTTGAAAACTCTTCCGGGACAAGACTCCTTGTTTGTGTATGAGGTGAGGTCTGTTGGATCAGCTTGGGAATATTGGACGCTTTCTGCCAGGTGGTCACTAGGGCTTCCTATGATGTTATTATTTAGCAATGTAGGCATTTTATATGTATGTGTTTTGTTGATAATTTGTAATGATGTTTGTATTCTATTTTGTTTTTGTAAACGGGGGTTCGATAAGTTGGGGTGAAGCCTCAGCCGTCCCCTGCGTGGGATGTCTTTATTGTAAAGTGACTGGCTGGTGGAGGGCATTCAGTTTTCCCACTAGGGTTGTTTCAGCAGATCTTTTATGCGGATTGTGGGTTGTCCGGTCCTGATTTGGCTCGGAAGAGTCCGCTGGACCTAAAGCAACAATTATGTAATGTACTGCGCTGGGAAACAAATTACAAGCAGAAATGGAACATTTAAAAGATGGTGAGCTATAATGACGCCTCACACATACAATCTTTTTCTCAACCTGTTCAACTATCCAGTTGAAAAATAGATCTACTTAACTTTTTTTGGGTTGCCTTAAGTAACTACATTCAATAACATGGTTAATAACAACTTAGCTCTGTTGGTACAGCGTAAAATTAGATATTAAGGGCCTATCCAACAGATGAATGTGACTGCCTATCGTTTGTTTTGATACATTTGCTGATCAAGTTTCAAATGTATTTGTTCAGTGTGCAGCTGAGCTTGCTCCATCGTCATTGGCTCGAAGATGTTTTTTCTCCAAAAGTATAGGATTGAGCTCAGTTGTCTGGATGTCAGACTATGCGCCCAAAGCTGCAAGTGAGCGCCTCAGGCCGCTTGAGTTAATCCTAGATTGATGGAAGAACGCTATACAAGGAAGAGTATATAAAACTTGATTAATATGAGATTCCCTGGCCTTCTAAAGACTTTGGCTTCCATTTGCAATTTCTATCATTACGTTGTTAGCAATAGGAAGTGTTCTCAGAACGTTAGACTTGTATGGCAAACGAAAACTATCAGAAGAAGCAAAACTAAAACAAACAACAAAAAACATCTCGCCTTCCAAGTTGCATACATATACATTGCGAGACTGAAAGCAGTTATTGGCATCATCTTTGGTATGGGAATGTTATTGGCGATGTCTTTGATATGGTAATGCTATTGGTAATATCTTTGGTATGGGAATGTTATTGGCGATGTCTTTGATATGGTAATGCTATTGGTAATATCTTTGGTAGGGGAATGTTATTGGCGATGTCTTTGATATGGTAATGCTATTGGTAATATCTTTGGTAGGGGAATGCTATTGGCGGTGTCTTTGATATGGTAATGCTATTGGTAATATCTTTGGTAGGGGAATGTTATTGGCGATGTCTTTGATATGGTAATGCTATTGGTAATATCTTTGGTAGGGGAATGCTATTGGCGGTGTCTTTGATATGGTAATGCTATTGGTAATATCTTTGGTAGGGGAATGCTATTGGCGGTGTCTTTGATATGGTAATGCTATTGGTAATATCTTTGGTAGAGGAATGTTAATGGCGATGTCTTTGATATGGTAATGCTATTGGTAATATCTTTGGTAGGGGAATGCTATTGGCAATGTCTTTGATATAGTAATGCTATTGGTAATATCTTTTGTAGGGGAGTGTTATTGGCGATGTCTTTGATATAGTAATGCTATTGGTAATATCTTTGGTAGGGGAATGTTATTGGCGATGTCTTTGATATGGTAATGCTATTGGTAATATCTTTGGTATGGGAATGTTATTGGGGATGTCTTTGATATGGTAATGCTATTGGTAATATCTTTGGTAGGGGAATGTTATTGGGGATGTCTTTGATATGGTAATGCTATTGGTAATATCTTTGGTAGAGGAATGTTATTGGCGATGTCTTTGATATGGTAATGCTATTGGTAATATCTTTGGTATGGGAATGTTATTGGCGATGTCTTTGATATGGTAATGCTATTGGTAATATCTTTGGTAGAGGAATGTTATTGGCGATGTCTTTACTATGGTAATGCTATTGGTAATATCTTTGGTAGGGGAATGTTATTGGCGATGTCTTTACTATGGTAATGCTATTGGTAATATCTTTGGTAGAGGAATGTTATTGGCGATGTCTTTGATATGGTAATGCTATTGGTAATATCTTTGGTAGGGGAATGCTATTGGCAATGTCTTTGATATGGTAATGCTATTGGTAATATCTTTGGTAGAGGAATGTTATTGGCGATGTCTTTGATATGGTAATGCTATTGGTAATATCTTTGGTAGGGGAATGTTATTGGCGATGTCTTTGATATGGTAATGCTATTGGTAATATCTTTGGTAGGGGAATGCTATTGGCGGTGTCTTTGATATGGTAATGCTATTGGTAATATCTTTGGTATGGGAATGTTATTGGCGGTGTCTTTGATATGGTAATGCTATTGGTAATATCTTTGGTATGGGAATGTTATTGGCGATGTCTTTGATATGGTAATGCTATTGGTAATATCTTTGGTAGAGGAATGTTATTGGCGATGTCTTTACTATGGTAATGCTATTGGTAATATCTTTGGTAGGGGAATGTTATTGGCGATGTCTTTACTATGGTAATGCTATTGGTAATATCTTTGGTAGGGGAATTGTTATTGGCGATGTCTTTGATATGGTAATGCTATTGGTGATATCTTTGGTATGTGAATGTTTCTAAAACGTTACAAGTGTTTTGCGGAAGAAAATTCTCAAAAGAAGCCCAAGCAAAAAAACAAAACAAAACAAAAAAACTGCCTGCCGTGATTACGACTTGTCATTTTAATTTTCTTCGGAAACCGAAGACTGACATTTGCTCTCAACTGAGAAAGAAAGAAATGTTATCCTGTACTTTTGTGTTGGAGACATGTAAACTGTTCCTAACTGATTTTATAATAATTTTTTTTTAATATCAAACTCGACATTTCAATGTAAACTTTTTGGGGTGGAGTATTGACAAGGCCTCAAAGCGGTTAGCATCCGAAGCACAGTGAAGCATTTTTCAACCTGAGACACCACTAATGCAGAAAGTCAGCCACGAGTGAAGCTGTGGCGTAGTGGTAAGAGCACACGCAACAAATATTTCCCGTGAAGCAACGTCGGGCTCGGTTAGTACTGCAGGGTAAACATATTTTACAAGGACACAAACAGAGCGAAACAGCGCACAGCACACCCCAGCGGTGAATGACCACCCAGTTGGGAATGGGTACCTGGCTATGTTTAGAACCGGGAAAGGTAAGGCAGCGAGGGAGAGAGGACGGGCAGCGCCCTCATTAAGCTGACCCAGAGAAAAGAAAAGTTCCAAACGTCTCTCTCCCCAATGACCAAAATGTTACGGGAACATCTTTATCTATTCCTTGCTGCATGCAGGTGCTTTCTTCATCATCATCATCATCATCATCATCATCATCATCATCATCATCATCATCATCATCATCATCATCATCATCATCATCATCATCATCATCATCATTAGCAGCAGCAGCAGCAGCAGCATAATCATTTCTTCTTCTTCTTCTTCTTCTTCTTCACGCTCGACAACAAACTTTTAAATTTAGGGGGTAAAGTCTGAGTGGTTACAAGCTTAAAGCCCTCCATGACATGTCAAGCTTTTGGTCCACTTGCAAAACTCACATAACCTAGAACTTTCAAGACGAAAGGCTTTTCTACAAAATCCAATCTTTCCTCCTCCTCCTCCTCCTCCTCCTCCTCCTCCTCCTCCTTCTTCTTCTTCTTCTTCTTCTTCTTCTTCTTCTTCTTCTTCTTCTTCTTCTTCTTCTTCTTCTTATTCTTCTTCTTCTTCTTCCTCTTCTAACACCTACTACCTCGGCAGTATTCTAAGAACAAAATCGTCATTTGTTGTTCCTCCTCATCCTATACGTCTCCTCCTCCTCCTCCTCATCCCATACGTCTCCTCCTCTTCCTCCTCCTTCCAGGTCTATTATCTCAAAAAGAGAAATCTACAGCCTATTATCTTTCTTCCACTTTTCTTTCTTCCTTTCCCTTGACAAAATAAAATCTGCAGCTGCGAGCGATCTGAGCGCTGATTGGTTAAAAACGGCAGAAAGACATCAGCGCCATCTCTTGCCTGGGTGCGCATCTCACCGTAAAAACCCGATTAACACCGGTCAGTTGCAGAATCTTTTTGTTCCTGTAATCTGATCTGCGCCTGTCAGGTACAGGGTATCAGAGACTTTGTGAAATTTCTCTAAATGTACAGGCTGAGTTTTACATATACACCGGCTGCACGTGTCACTCCCGACCCAATGCGTTTAACGAGACAGACCAGTGTTGCGTACGCCAATTTGCCACGTATTGCAAGAATAATCTACAGAGCTCTACTGCTGTATATTATAAAGAAGTGTGAATACCTCCGTGTTCCTCTGTACCCAGTACCCACACGTTTCGTGAATCAAGAGTGCTCTGTGGGTTCGGGCAAATAGAATAGACCCAACGTTTCCCGGCGTGTCGTAAGAGGCGACTAACAGGGGTGATGCTAGCACGGCATCACTGGGCGAAAGTCTTCTACACAGAAGTCACCGGCCAGGGCGGAGGAACCTCACGTTACTACAGGTTCAACGACCACGTGCTCAGGGCCAAGGCGAGCCACACTGTATTCGTGGATTTCGGCTGTGGCCAACAGCCTGGAGAGGATTGGGCCCTGCCAGGTCTTTTTTTTGCCCAAGACACAACACATGATGAGGCTATCCACTAATTCCATGCCGGATCGGTCGTCGCCCGGCTACACAAGGACCGCGCCTTCCGTTGGCCACCAGGACGGAGGTGAAAAGTATGCTACTGATGGACAAATTAGACAAATTAGCAAGATCCGCACGAGAAACAACATCGTCATAGGAACCTGGAATGTCAGGACCCTAACTGCGGAAGGAAAATTAGAAGAACTTGCCCACGAGCTGGACCACTATCGATGGAACGTTCTAGGTATCAGCGAACTGCGCTGGAAAGGCCTAGGTGAAACAACGACTGACAAAGGCCACAAGCTCTATTTCAGCGGTAGAGATGACAGGCACGAACACGGCGTTGGATTCTTGGTCCACAAGAACATTCTAGCCACTGTCATGGGTTGCCGCCCAGTCTCCAGTAGACTCATTACCATCCGTCTGAGAGCAACCCCTTTCAACATTACCATCATCCAGGCCTATGCCCCAACATCAGACTATGAAGACAGCGAAGTGGAGGATTTTTATGAAAATATACAGGCGGTCCTTGACCAAGTGCCGAAGAAGGACATAGTCATAGTGCAAGGCGACTGGAATGCCAAGGTTGGCCAAGATGCGCACCACAACTGGGGAGACACATGTGGACCCCACTGCAACAACGAGACAAATGACAGGGGTCTGAGGCTATTGGAGTTTGCCAGATACAACAATCTGGTACTGGCAAACACGCTTGGTCTCCACAAAAAATCCAGACGATGGACATGGCACAGTCCCGGCGGGGAACATCACAACCAGATCGACTACATCATGGTCAAGAAACGCTTCAGATCAAGCATCAACATTGGCAGGACACGCACTTTTCCAGGAGCAGACATTGGAAGTGACCACGATCTCGTGATGATGTTTTTCCGGCTCCATTTGAAGAGAGTAAATACAGCAAAGTGCACTAGGCTGAAGTTCGACCTGGACAAACTGCAAGACCCGGAGGTGGCAAAAATATTTCAGGCCACAATTGGAGGGAAATTTGCACCACTGCTTATTTTGGGGGCAGGGGAAGTAGATGTCAACACCATGACCAATACCTTCAACTCAGCTTTAACAGATGCCGCCACTGAGATCCTTGGCAAGCACCGACCAAAGAAGAAGCCGTGGATCACACCTGAACTTTTGGATCTGTGTGACAAACGAAGAGAGTTAAAAAAGAAAAAGAACACCTCACAGGGAGCTGATGTCTACCGAAAAATCAACAATGACATCCGAAAAGGCATGCGCACAGCAAAGGAGAACTGGATAGAAGATCAATGCCAGGAAATAGAGAACAATCTGAACAAGAACAACAGCAAGAAGGCCTACCAGACTGTGAAGCGGCTGACAAGTGTTAAACAGCCCAAAGTCTCCACTATCCAAAGCAAGTCTGGCATATGCCTTACAGAAGAACAAGAAGTCTTGGACAGATGGACAGAGTACTGCTCTGACCTTTACAACCATACACCAAATGGAGACCCATTAGTTCTAGCATGTCCCGAGAGCAGAGAAGAAGAAGAAACCCTCCCAATTCTACGGGAAGAAGTTGAGGCAGCAGTGCAATCGCTGAAGAAAGGGAAGTCAGCGGGAGTGGACAACATACCAGCGGAACTGCTACAAGCAGGAGGAGAAGCGATGACTGATGCTCTCACCATTATCTGTAACAAGATCTGGCAGAATGGGGAATGGCCTACACCATGGACCCAGTCGCTTGTCATCACTCTTCCCAAAAAAGGTAACCTTCAGGAGTGTGAAAATTACCGCACCATCAGCCTCATCAGCCATCCCAGCAAGGTCCTCCTGAAAATAATACTCAACAGGTTGAAACCACAAGCTGAACAAATCATAGCTGAAGAACAAGCAGGATTCATGGCAGGGCGAAGTACCACTGAACAGATTTTCAACCTCAGAATAATCTGTGAGAAATACCTACAGCACCAACAACATCTATATCATGTGTTCATAGACTTCAAGAAGGCATTTGACCGAGTCTGGCATGCAGCTCTATGGGCAACCATGAAAGTGTACAACATCAGCCCTAAAATTATAGAAGTCATCAAAAGCCTGTATGACAAGGCTACCAGTGCAGTCCTCCATAACAGCGTCATCGGGAACTGGTTCAGAACAACAATCGGTGTGCGTCAAGGATGCCTACTCTCTCCAACACTCTTCAACATCTTCCTAGAGCGCATCATGTCAGATGCTCTTGCAGATCACGAAGGCACAGTCAGCATAGGGGGCAGAGCAATCTCCAATCTTCGTTTTGCGGATGATATTGATGGATTGGCTGGAGAGGAACAAGAACTTGAACAGCTTGTACAGAGGCTTGACACCACCTCCAGAGCTTATGGAATGGAAATAAGTGCAGAGAAGACCAAAATGATGACCAACAGCACCAATGGCATCAACACGGACATCAAAGTACAAGGCCAATCCCTCAACACAGTGCACAGCTTCAAATATTTAGGAGCCATTGTGTCAGACAATGGGTCTCGACAGGAAGTCCTCTCCAGGATCGCACAAACAACTGCTGCCCTGACAAGGTTGAAGCCCATTTGGAAAGACAGAACCATCAGTCTACATTCCAAAGTAAGACTGCTGCGCTCTCTGGTCATCTCCATCTTCCTATATGCTTGCGAAGCATGGACCCTCACAGCAGATCTCCAACGAAGAATACAAAGCATGGAGATGAGGTGCTACAGAAGACTTCTGTGCATTTCCTATACCCAACACATCACCAACGACGAAGTCCGACAGACCACCACACAAGCCATTGGACAACACGATGACCTGCTCACAGTGGTGAAGAAACGGAAACTCCGATGGTATGGCCACGTCACCAGATCATCAGGCCTTGCAAAGACCATTCTGCAAGGCACAGTGCAAGGAGGTAGAAGAAGGGGGAGACCGAAAAAGAGGTGGGAGGACAACATTCGAGAATGGACTGGTTTGACACTGAGCGAAGCCATGAGGGCTGCTGAGGACAGAGAAAGATGGAGTATGCTGGTTAAACGATCATCTGTGGTGCCCCTACGACCTTCGGGTTATGGGACAGGATAGGATAGGATAGGAAGAGTCTTATACAACTTTTTCATCGTCAGCAGTTTGAGTACTTTACAACTTTACATAGCGCAGAAAAACTTCCACATCCAAAAGCACACTCAGAGCGCTTAGGATATGATGGAAACCGTTCTTCATAAATCCCTCTCTCAACTAGCGGAAAGGTGGCGTTTGACTACTAATCCTGGTCACACTCGCAAAGACATATCTTAGGCAACGTTTACAGTTATTAAGCCCGATCGTTGCTCCTGTTATGTAGTAGCTGCTTTGGGAACAAAAATGGGTAATCCTGTTTTCCTTTTCTGAAGGCGAGATCGCCCTAGTGCTTTTATAAACTCTAAACCCTGGGACTTATGATACCGCTGTTATGCGTGTATATGTATCTAGACGGACTCATTCATTCCAAAAAAAGAAGAAGGAAGAGGAGGAGAAGAAAAAAGAAGTGTACTTTGAACAAGAAGGAGAGGAACAATAAAAAGAAGAAGACGACGAAGAAGAAGAAGCCAGGTATTGAACAGTTCTTTGGACGCGCCGAGGCCCAATGTTGCACAGTTAGGACTTAACTGTGTTAACCTTGCTTTATAAACGGCAAAGCCAGAGTACTAGAGCCTGCACGGCCGTAGTCCTATTTGTCTCCCATACTCTCAAAACCCAGATTTCATTCTCCGACTTCCGGCGACCTTGACCGGTTTCTTAAACCAATCACTTCCTTCAGCCACGAGCTGTGCAGATTCACATGCTGGCGACCCACTTTACATGACCTGTGCACTCTAGATTTTCTATCTCCTTCACATTGATATCCAAGTTACGGCCTCATGTATGAACCCATCCCACCCGCGCTCCATCGACACCCTTTCCAAGAGCAAAGTAGTGGTTCGGTTTGTTAAGCGGCACAACACCCGCCTTGGGGTGCCTGGGGTTTCAGTATAAATAGTATCCCCACTTTCTGGAAATTTAGTGCTTTAAATTATTACTGTCGCTGTCTTCCTCATTTGCTCTTTCTCATTCCTGCTCTGTTCTATCAATCTGCTATACTATCGTCTTCTTCGCTAGACCAGTCACCTACCTTTTTTCTTGAAAACTCTTCCGGGACAAGACTCCTTGTTTGTATATGAGGTCTGTTGTATCAGCTTGGGAATATTGGACGCTTTCTGCCAGGTGGTCACTAGGGCTTCCTATGATGTTATTATTTAGCAATGTAGGCATTTTATATGTATGCGTTTTGTTGATAATTTATAATGATGTTTGTATTCTATTTTGTTTTTGTAAACGGGGGTTCGATAAGTTGGGGTGAAGCCTCAGCCGTCCCCTGCGTGGGATGTCTTTATTGTAAAGTGACTGGCTGGTGGAGGGCATTCAGTTTTCCCACTAGGGTTGTTTCAGCAGATCTTTTATGCGGATTGGGGGTTGTGCGGTCCTGATTTGGCTCGGAAGAGTCCGCTGGACCTAAAGCAACAATTATGTAATGTAATGTAAGCGGCACAACTTCTTGCCTGGCGGGTGACAAGTCCTGCTTCGCTCCTCGACGGTAACGTGGTAGTTGTCTCACCGGTGTCGGTTTACCGTTATGACTCTTTACACGGTGCTTCATATCCCATGAAGCCGAGGAGGCACGTTAAAGAACCGGTCCTTGTGTCAAGAAGGTAGGTACGGCGACTGGCGCAAATAAACACGCGTAGCCTCCATGGCCGCTCAGTTGTTCACGGTGTATAACATTGCAAGTTTGACGACTTGAGTTAACTACTGATTTCGGTCAGCACCCTCAGCATCCCTTTAAGCTGGTAATTGCGCTATTTAAAATAGGATCCAATAATTTCAGTCTCATCCTCGGTCTGTCTGTCTGCAGGCATAGAATAAAATGTAATACCTACATCACGCGACATCGGGTAGGCAAGAGAAAAGATCGAAGAAGATAATAAAAGATTATAAGCTTATATTGATTTCCATTTTGCCAAGAATTAAATCCTACACGACGATAAAGAGCAACGCCTGGTCAAAATGGTTTCTGTTAATCCCATTAATTATCACCAGCTGTCCATCCAGAAGGTGACAAAGGTCAACTGCCAGGGAAGTTTCCCCAGAACCACCAATCCAGCGCACGTGACCTAGTTAATATGGAAATAGGTTTACTTATTATGGAAGTAGGTCAACACGGCTTTCGTTTAACCAAATGTTTGCGTTTCATCCCGCTAAACTGTGAAGATGGACCAGGAACATGAGCCCCGTTTTCCCAAAACGGGATTCTGTAATTAAAACATGGGAAGAGGGCGTCTTAGCTCAGCGGGTAGAGACCTGGGTTTGTCTTTTTAGAGATGAGAATGTATACTGTAGCAGCCAGGATCGTTCAAATGGCTTAACAGGCCCCGTTATCACATTTTTCAACGTTACACATCCTTCACATTCACAGTGAGTGTTGTCCCATCGTAAACAACAAGGTAAGCAAAAGAAAAGGAGAAAAAAGTAAATAGTAAGAGTTTGATATGAATCGATATATTTCTTTTAATTATCGTCTATTAATAGCATCAAGATTGATTCCAAAAATAGCACCTCAGTGAAAGTGTGTGTAGTAGGCACAGTTGTTTGTTTACATAACAAGAACGAGACGACTAACATTCCAAGCTTAGCGGTCTGCTTGAGCAACGATTGCCCATTATGTCATCTTTTAATGTGACAACAAGGACAATTCCCAAGTAAATTCATTGTCACACACACACACACGCATGCACACACCATCCTCAGTACCCTGGTCCTATAAAGCAGCCCGTCTCCTTGGAACACTTGGTTTGACGCCTCTGTTAGCTCAAGATGTAAGAAGCGTGGACCTCAAAACAGACCTAGATGAGAACGTAGGATAAATGCCTTGGTGGGACTATTACGCTCAGCAGCAGAGGCGATGAGATGGCCAAAGCTAGATAGACACATAATTATGGAAGTAACGTTTGGGAGATAGGGGATAGTTTTTTTTCACAGCTAACCAGAGTGATTTTTAAGCTTACAATATGATGCTCTACCGACTGCACTGGCCCTACCCCAATGGTGCTAACATGACAAGTGGCGTAACTCCAGAAATGCCATCATCACTCTAAGAGTCTAAGAAGATGGATGTCATATTTACCGACAAGGGAGGCTACGCTAGGGAACTGATCGATTGACATGTCATTGCGGAATAGCTTCCCTTTGGAAACCACATAGACCTACTTATTTTGCAGCCAAGGAGCACATGTCTATATTCTCACAGCCCTATGTTTTCATAGCCCTATGTTATCACAGCTATATGTTCTCACAACCCTATGTTCTCACAGCTCTATCTTCCCACAACTCTATCTTCCTACAACTTTATGTTTCCACAACTCCATCAGTGTTTTAGATCACGTACATTTGGAGGCATTATACCTCTTGGCGTCCAAAATCACGCAAAAGAGTGCCAGAGAGGGGATCTGATCATGTAATGGTTTTTCTTGGAAGAGGTCTGAAAACGTAAAGAAATTTATCTTCGGAGGTACGGTCATGGAGGCTATCGCAACTTGCGCAACGTACTTACGTAGGTTTTTGAAGTTGTTGTCTGTTCTAAGATTCGACGATCAATGGCAGGAATTGCAACGTTGAAGTGCCTATGCGCTTCCGTAGCAGACGACCGATCATGACGTATCCGTAAGGGAAGAAACCCTAATTCGGGTTCAGTGAACAGAACCGAGGGAAAAACTCAAAGAGAAACAAGTTGGCTGTCGAAAGATTGGGTAAGAAAATGGCTATCAAGAGTGTTTCAAGGCACCTGGACACAGACCTGCTACATGATGCTGAACAAGTGTTCCGCAGTGACAAGAACCGTATCAAAGTTTGCTGAAAATGGAACACTTGTTCAGCATCGTTTAGCGTGATAAGTCATTTTTTTTGGCCACTCTTTCGCTTTAGGCATATGATAATTATCTTGAATCCGATTTTCTTTGCTGTCAAGGGCAGGGTGAGCATGATTGAAACCAAGACACTGGCTGAGCTTCTGTATGGGAGTTTAGAATGTGTTTTAATTCAGTTCATGCTATGAATAGCATGTGATGAGTCTGGAGCTGATTAATGTAACTGTTGTTGCATCCTTTTCTGCCATTTCAACATGACCAATTAAAGTGGTTGCAGCCTTACTTATGCAATTATCAAGCGTGAAGTGATGAACACAGTACACAAAAAAGACAGTTACAATTGGTACACATGTATTAACAAATTGTGTACAAATTTTGTGAAGACAGCATCTCTCTCTCTCTCTCTCTCTCTCTCTCTCTCTCTCTCTCTCTCTCTCTCTCTCTCTCTCTCTCTCTCTCTCTCTCTCTCTTGTTGTTGTGGATACTAAACAGTAGGCATGTACATGAAACAATATTTTCATATTGGATATTTCAGAATTTCATTAAGTCAAGAACAGTCTGTTTTGCTTCACAACACACTAGACACTGTCACAATATCATATGTCATGATGTCAAGAAACTTGCATACAAATTAATGAAGCAAAAACAACAAAGTACTTGCGAATGGTTGTACCTTTTGACAATCCAGCTGGAGGTATGAATGCCCTTTACATTTCGACTCAGGAGGTATGAATACCCTCACATTTTTTTAGGCTCTAAAACACTGTCCATGTGTGCTCACAGCTCTATGTTTTCACAGTTCCATATTCCCATAGCTCCATGTGAGGTCACAGCTCTATGTTTTCACAGTTCCATATTCCCACAGCTCCATGTGTGCTCACAGCTCTATGTTTTCACAGTTCCATATTCCCATAGCTCCATGTGTGCTCATAGCTAAATGTTTTCGCAGTTCCATATTCCCACAGCTCCATGTAAGCTCACAGCTCTATGTTTTCACAGTCCCATTTTCCCACAGCTCCATGTAAGCTCACAGCTCTATGTTTTCACAGTTCCATATTCCCACAGCTCCATGTGAGCTCACAGTTCTCTGTTTTCACAGTCCCATATTCCCATAGCTCCATGTGAGCTCACAGCTCTATGTTTTCACAGTCCCATATTCCCATAGCTCCATGTGTGCTCACAGCTCTATGTTTTCACAGTCCCATATTCCCATAGCTCCATGTGAGCTCACAGCTCTATGTTTTCACAGTCCCATACTCCCATAGCTCCATGTGTGCTCACAGCTCTATGTTTACACAGTCCCATATTCCCATAGCTCCATGTGTGCTCACAGCTCTATGTTTTCACAGTCCCATATTCCCACAGCTCCATGTGAGCTCACAGCTCTATGTTTTCGCAGTTCCATATTCCCACAGCACCATGTGAGCTCACAGCTCTATGTTTTCACAGTCCCATATTCCCACAGCTCCATGTCAGCTCACAGCTCTATGTTTTCACAGTCCCATATTCCCACAGCTCCATGTGTGCTTACAGCTCTATGTTTTCACAGTCCCATATTCCCACAGCTCCATGTGTGCTCACAGCTCTATGTAAGGTTTCTTAACGCAAAGCCATAAAAGTAGTGGGTTTTTTTCCATTCTGGAGATGCGTTTGCCTGTTTCCATCACACCGACTTTAAAGATCCTGACACTCATGTCCTAGGTGAGTGCCGACTACACAAATACACCCAACACGCACTAAGTCTCTTCTCCTCAACTCCCAGTCGCTCAGGATAGTGCTCAGTTGTCTGGGCGTCAGACTATGCGCCCAAAGGTTGCAAGTGGGTGCCTCGGCGGGGCTTGAGTTAGATATTGTATCAGCCAGCGCCTTGAGCAGCTCTTGGGCTGGAGAAGCGCTATATAAGAAGGATATAATAAATAATGAAATAATACAGCATTCATTGTATAATACTGCAAAGGTATATCAACATTGTGACCAGTTTTCCTGATACATTTATCAAAAAAATAATTAGAAGCAAATTTATCAATAAAGATTGATTTGGCTCAAAGATTGTTTTTCTTGACCTTTGTTGTTTATAAATTGGCGGAAAACGACCACTGAAATCTAAATATCTAACTCGTAAACAGATGGTTCTTTTCCTCTTCAGGAACAGAGTTTGAAAAGGTTGGGATGCATTAGAAGTGTCATCCAAGAACTGTCTACTTCTCATTATCTCTTCCTCCTCCTCCTCCTCCTCCTCCTCCTCCTCCTCCTCCTCCTCCTCCTCCTCCTCCTCCTCGTAGTAGTATTATTAATAGCAGCAGCAGCCACAGCAGCAGCAGCAGCAGCAGCAGCAGTAGTAGTAGTAGTAGTAGTAGTAGTAGTAGTAGTAGTAGTAGTAGTAGTAGTAGTAGTTGTTGTTGTTCTTCTTCTTCTTCTTCTTCTTCTTCTTCTTCTTCTTCTTCTTCTTCTTCTTCTTCTTCTTCTTCTTCTCCTTCAGGCAGGAATATCTCAGTGGTCAGAGTGCACGACTTGTGTGAGTGCGTCTTGGGCGACGTGGGTTCGAATCCTGACTTCAGCAAACTATTTTGTGATTGCTGGATATTACGGGCCAGCGCCTTGAGAAGCTCTCTGAGCTTGTAAGTGCGCTATATAAGAAAAAATAACTTCTTCTTCTTCTTCTTCTTCTTCCTTCACCCGATACACATTGGTCGAAGGCTACTAGAAGCATGCTGTAGTAGTCGCTTCAACAGGCCATAAAGCATGCTCTCATGCTTCAGAGCACTGCTTCCTATACGCTTCAAGCCCTAGGAGCATTGACCAATCAACTCATGAAAATTGAAAATGTAAGTTTCGTCTCCTCTAGGGGACGAATTAGGTCAAACTGTATTTGTTTCTAGGTCAACTGTCTTTTACGAACCGTTTGAGAATGTTTTTGAACCGTTTGTTGACGCCGGGTAGTGTCCTTACTTGGTTTCATACAATTTTAGAATCCAAGAAGGCAAATGGGTTTTTGAGACGGAAAGAGCGGAATGTTGTAGAGCAACATTCTATATATATATTTACAGTGAAATTGCGCCTTTTTTTATTGAACAGTATATTCTTCTTTTTTTTTGATGCTTCTGGTTGTTTTATCTTTTTTTTTTTTTTTCTTTCTTGTCTTTATCTTCTTCTTCTTCTTCTTCTTCTTCTTCTTCTTCTTTTTTCTTCTTCTTTTTTTTTTGTGGTTGTCTTTCTTTTTTTTTTTTTTTTTTATCTTTTTTTTTCTCTGGGGTGTTATTACTGGGTTGTGTGGGTTTTTCTTTGTTTTTTTCCTCTTTTTTTTTGTTTTTAGGAAGAAAAGATTAGAATGTTTTTGATTGGGTTTTTTGTTTTTATTTCTATTGTTTGCGAATGGTTTTTTGGGCAGTGACGTGTTATGTGAGGTGATTGTGTGTTTCGGAGGGTTCAGGGTTAGACGGATGAACTAAAATAGTGGGTTGTGTAAGGTTCTGAGGGTGGTGTGTTTTCTTCTTAACTACCTCACTATAGAGCTTGCAGATGGTGCTCTGAAGCATCATGCTTTATTGTGTTGATGCGACTAGTAAGCTCTTTCCTAGCCTCGACCTGTGTACCCTCCTTTTACTTCTTCTTCTTCTTCGCTTCTTTCTCCTCTTCTTCTTCTTCTTCTTCTTCCTCTTCTTCTTCTTCTTCTTCTTCTTCATTATTTAATAAGTCTGCCCACATATGATCTTAGTTGCAACAACAACAACAACAACACAACAAAAGTTTATTAGAAAATAGGGATAAAAATGGCAATTGTTGACTGAACATCGTAGCTGTATGATGCTCTGGAGGTTCCTGTTGACACAGGTCCTCCAACCCCCTCTCTCCTGGAATGGTTATCCCGTCTCCGTACGCCAATGGCGGTTGTAGACGTTAAACTTCACTGTTCATTCCTCCATTCCTCTTCCTTCTTCTAACAAAGGAAATCCCTGTCATTTAAGTCAAAGAAGATACGCCAAGTCCTTCTTCTAATAAAACCCAAAACCACACCAACAACCCCCTAACTTCATACTAGTCTTCTGGATGAAAAAAAAAATAAAGAAGAAAAGATAAAAGAAGACGAAAGTATTTCCCGGCTAGGAAAGTTTTGATAATCTTTTTCTTTGATGTAGTATAATCTTCAACATGTCTGTGATGTAGTTTCAATTTCAATCTTCTACGTAGGACCAAGATCCCGCAATATCAATTTTGTACGCACTCAGTTTATCCCTAGTCTCCTTATGCCCCCTTCACGGACGTTGTTTCCAGTTGCGCTGCGAAATCGATACCCGTTGCATGATGGGCAGGGGTGACGTGACGTTGCCATCACTCTGTGCATCGATGCCTATGATTGGCCGAATTGCTTGTGAACCTTACCGGAACGAGCCACACAAATCAGCGCTTGCAAAATGATATAAGACGGAGGTCAGACACGGGGTCAGGGTTAGATTAAATTCACCCGGTACGCTTGACTGAACAAAGGGTAAATACCGTTCTTAGATAGCATGATGTAAGTGATTCTTCTTCTTCTTCTTCTCCACTATCTTCTTGCTCCTCTACGTTTCCTTCATATTTTCCACTTTCTCCTCCTCATCATAACCCCACCCTCCCCCTCTCATTTGTCTCCTCATCCATTTTCTCCTACTTCTATAACTCCTCTTCTTCCTCCCCTTCCTCGTCCTCCTCCTTTGTACCCTTCTTGTTCTTATTACCTCCTCCGCTTTATTTTCTTCTATCTTCCTTCTTCTTCTTCTCCTCCTCATCTTCCTACATCTAATAATTGTTCCTTTGATCCCTTCAGGGCGGGTTTGCCAGAAGAACTGGCAGCGTGGTCACCACGAACCTGCTTTGATCACACAACTCTGAAGCGTCTCTCAACACTGCGCTAGCCTGAAGTATCCTACCAGTACCATTAAATCATCAGAGTTTGAGTACTAAAGACTCCACTAACTGTTCCATCTCCGTTGTCCCCTATACACAACGTGTCCGGGGACGTAAATTTACCCAAACAAACAAACAAATCCACCTCCAGTACTTCGGTCTCCACTGCACTGTGTGGTTGAAAACTAACTCCCTATTTAATATTGCTTACAACCTTTGAAGACAGTTCTGCATGTGCATGACACAACGTGTAGTGTGTGTGATCTCTACGGTAGTAGAATTTCATTACTAGGGATCACAGTGATGAGAGCAGCGGCCCATAATGGATCGTCGTCTGACGCTTGACTGAGGTCTCCTGACGTTTTTTGTTCTGTCACACGCAGTCATGCGACTGACGCCACCGTGAGATGGAGCTGAAGACCAGCTATTACATTGTACCACTATTAAGGATTAAAATACCGTTGTGTTTGATGCACGTGCAGTACTGTTTCCTATCCTATCCTATCCTATCCCGTAACTCGGAGGTCACAGGGCCACCACAGATGTTCGTTTAACTAGCGAATTCCATCTTTCTCTGTCCTCAGCAACCCTGCGCTCAGTGTCAATCCAGTCCATTCTCGAATGTTGTCCTCCCACCTTTTTCCTGTATCCCTCTTCTTCTGCCTCCTTGCACCATGCCTTGCAGGATGGTTTTTGCAAGGCTTGATGATCTGGTGACGTGGCCATACCATCGGAGATTCTATTTCTTCACCACTGTGAGCAGGTCATCGTGTTGTCCAATGGCTTGTGTGATAGTCTGACTTCGTCTTTGGTGATGTGCTGGGTATAGGAAATGCCCAGAAGTCTTCTGTAGCACCTCATCTCCTTGCTTTGTATTCTTCGTTGTAGATCTGCTATGAGGGTCCATTTTTCGCAAGCGTATAGGAAGATGGAGATGACAAGGGAGCGCAATAGTCTTACCTTGGAATGTAGACTGATGGTCCTGTCTTTCCAAATGGGCTTCAACCTTGCCAGGGCAGCATTTGTTTGTGCGATCCTGGAGAGGACTTCCTGTCGGGACCTATTGTCTGATACAATGTCTCCTAAATATTTGAAGCTATGCACTGTGTTAAGGGATTGGCCTTGGACTTTGATGTCCATGTTGATGCCATTGGTGTTGTTGGTCATCATTTTGGTCTTCTCTGCACCTATTTCCATTCCATAGGCTCTGGAGGTGGTGTCAAGCCTCTGTACAAGCTGTTCAAGTTCTTGTTCCTCTCCAGCCAATCCATCAATGTCATCCGCAAAACGGAGGTTGGAGATTGCTCTACCCCCTACGCTGACTGTGCCTTCGTGATCTGCAAGGGCATCTGACATGATGGGCTCTGGAAGATGTTAAAGAGTGTTGGAGAGAGTAGGCATCCTTGACGCAAACCAATTGTTGTTCTTAACCAGTTTCCGATGGGGCTGTTGTGAAGGACTGCACTTGTAGCCTTGCCATTCAGGCTTTTGATGACTTCAATAATGTTAGGGCTGATGTTGTATACTCTCATGATTGCTCACAGAGCCGCATGCCAGACTCAGTCAAATGCTTCCTTGAAGTCTACAAACACATGATATAGATGTTGTTGGTGCTGTAGTTATTTCTAGCAGATTATTCTGAGGTTGAAAATCTGTTCAGTGGTACTTCGCCTTGCCCTTAAACCTGATTGTTCATTAGCAATGATTTGTTCAGCTTGGCGTTTCAACCTGTTGAGTATTATTTTCAGGAGGACCTGGCTGATGAGGCTGATGGTGCGGAAATTTTCACAATCCTGAAGGTTACCTTTTGTGAAGAGCGATGACAAGCGACTGGGTCCA
>JBAHVR010000316.1:30000-125000 GCA_036898135.1 Oncomelania hupensis
AAGGAAAAATAGACAGCAAGAAAGAAAGAAGAAGAAGAAGCAATGCTGTGGTTGTGCACACTTGTTACGGAATGTACCGAATGGATTTAGCACTCAAACCCTATTCACATCGATCGGTGCCATGGAAAGTAACCCCTGCAGGGTCATCTCTGATCTTTATTAGCTCCCTTGGCAAACTTTCGATCTACAACTGCGGTGATTCATATACCCGAGTTTTTGAACGCATGCCACATATAAGGATTCTTCTTCTTCTTCTTCTTCTTCTTAACCCGTGAATGTCCATTTCAAGGAACAAAATGGTCCCGATTTAATTTTGCATTTAAAAAAATATTGTTTTTGTTGTTGTTTTTGTTGTTGTTGATGTTGTTGTTGTTTGTATACTGCTATTATTGCAGGTCAAAGAGGTCGTCATGGCAATGACTACACTTCGCACTAAGTGTGAACGCTTTCTCCTAGAAATCATCACTAACTCCGCTTACTAGATGTGAAGGTATAAAACAACAGGACCTCGTGAGCTGAACTTTGGAAACATGATTTGGAATTTTAACAGTTGTCCAGGTTGTTGTTTTTCCACTCCGTGACCGACACCTGCTCGCTGGACCTAAAATATGGGCGTCACTTACTGCGGGGCTTCATAGACAAGCCACAAGAAAACTCGCTTGATACTGTTGAAACCCTTCCCCTCTATTCTCCATGCAGCTACACAGAACACCTCCCACCGTTGTTGCTATGTCACTTTTTGTGGGATTTGGCGTGATATGTATGTGTGTCCACTGATGTATGAGAACACAAGATAAAAAACAGGCAAATGAGACCAGAGGTTAGGTCGCCATTTTAAACCAAGTTTTTATATATCCAACCAAGTCAGGATCAAGCCAAATATGGATACACCCATTTAGGGATTGTTCTACAACTTTCCATTGAAAACAGATCTGTGGCGCACAGACAATGACACAAAGCAGCCTACATGAGGTTTATTCTTTGTCAAGCGTTTTGTTATATGGTAAAGAGATTTAAAGAGACGCAAAGCCTAAGTGGGGAAATTAATAACACCCCCTTCCCCCAGCCCTCCTCCCACTTCCTCCTGTCTCCAACGCCCTCTCCTCCCCAAAGAACCCAGACATATCAAAGCAGGTGCAAATCGTTGAAGCCCAGCAAGGCTACAAAATATCAGACGCTTTCGCGGATAAAGGTTTTGAAAACAACGCACACTATGCAATACAATACCATACAATACATTGTGTATGATAAAACGCCGATGGATGCGGTAAGACGCAAATGCTCATTTTGCCCCATGTTTGGGCGTTTTGCCCCTGGGTATACAATGGCATCTTTAATTTACGATTTATCATATAGAACTAAAACCCACAAATCAATTTGGCAGAATATATTTCAGCATTATTTAAATGTTTAGGTTTAATTCTCTCTTGTCATTTATCGTAATGAGCTATTAGGCTCTCTGTGTGTGGGTGGGTGTGTGGGTGGGTGTGTGTGTGCGTGTGTGTGTGTGTGTGTTTGTGTGAGGGAGCGTTAAAGAGAGGCACGCGAGGGAACTCTGCACTCGTTAGAGTCCAGCACTTGTTCTTATTATTATAATAAAGGCAAAATAAATGTACCAAATGTACGCGATAAACCTAGAATCTGCACGGCTGTCGACTATTTTAACACTTTCTAACGTCTTCGAAACGTTCAAAGTAGGTCTGTTAGAAGCGAAGGCGTGACCTGTAGGACAAGATTGATTTGTCAATGCGGTGTATTGGTTCGTGGTACACGTGCGTTGCCTGTTCCCGTGTCAATACAAAGCGACGTCCATTTACAAAGTGTTGACACCAATGTAAACCCCGATAGAGGTAGGTTATTTAACGAGGAAGCGCTGAGTACACAAAAGTTTACAAACAACAACAACAACATCAGCAGCAGCAGCAGAAGCAACAACGACAACAGAAACACCAACAACGTTCGTGAAACTAAAACCAGATGACTCCGCGTGTTGAGTTCATTACTGTGCACTCTCTGAACGTATTAAACTTTACCAACTCACTTTTCATTCCAAACTTTTTACTGAGAGAGAGAAAGAAAAAATGGTGGGAGGGGTGGTGAGAGAGAAAGAGTGAGAAAGAAAGAGAGTGAGGGAGAGAGAGAGGGGTACGGGTGGTGTAGGGGACGGAGAGAATGAAGAACGGCAACATACTTTGCGGGATCGGTTGACCCTTTTCACTCCAGGGAGATGCTAGGAAGTGCAGCACAGAAAACAGTTCCGTAGCCTACAAAAGGGAAAGATATTGTACAAGACAGAGTACTGCACCGGGCGTTGATGAGTTCAAATGTAAAACAGCAACATCAACCCCACCAGCGTCGTTGCCGTTGCCGTTGTCGTCGTCATCATCATCATCATCATCATCATCATCATCATCATCATCATCATCATCATCACCTTCGTCGTGTCGTCGTCGTTGCCATTATCATCAGCATGACCATTTTTTTAATCTCTTTTCCTCAGTCTTCTTGTTCTTCTATTGCTCAGTGGTAGAGGGTTCGCGAGGCACACCGAAGGCCCAGGTTCGTATTCCGCGATGGGCAAGATAAAAGAGGCCATATTTTCACTGCCCATCTGAGCAAATCGATTGCTCTGGTGGTTCAGCGTTGATTTCGATCTCCACTCCCTCTTTTCTATATAATGATTGGGCTGATCGTGCTGCAAAATTAGGGGCATTAAATATTAATTCCCTATCAGTTAAATTAAATCTGTCTTCCAAAGAGATTCAAAATAATATTGAAAATGATATTGTAAAGAAACTTCATTTCCATACAAACTATAACAATCTTCGTGGATTTCCCAGATCAGTTTCATCTATAGCAAACAGAATATTATTAAATTCAATTAAAACCAAATATTGTAAAAATGTAAAGTGCATTTGTGATGAACCTTTAACTCTAAAACATATATTATTTCATTGCATTCAGGTTCATCCTCTTTTGCCCCTTGAAGTAAATACTATAACATCAGTTAAAAACATTAGCAATAAATTGAGTGTGGGATTGGCAAAAGCTCTAATTACTTCTCCAGTCGCTCGTTTTATTTAACTGACATTGTTATTGTTATGTTAGAGAGATAGTAATAGTATCTATGTGTATTTATGTGTTCATGTATGTTTGTTTAAATGCGTGAATCTGTATGTATGGTCTTTATCATCTTGATGAAAAAAGACGTTAATAAAACAACCAACCAACCAACCAACCTCTCCCTCTTCCATGGAATGACTATCCCCGTCTAGTCTGCCATATCGGCAGTGGCGAGGAATGGACGGGAAACTTCGATGTTGATTGATGTCATAATAATCACATAGAAAATGGAAAAAGGCATGCTCGCCAAATTGTCACAAACTTCCCGTGCGTGTTATAAAATAATTCAACTTTATTTATCAGAAGATTCCTACAAACTTGATATTAGTTTGTAAACAGTTTTTAACGTTCCAATTTCACGTATACACGCATTCATCAAAAGGCCTTTCTTATACAATTACACAAGTTGAGACAGAGAGATGAACTTGAAACACTGAAGACGTAAAATACACAACAGTTGGAACACAACATCAATATCCGTTTTGCTAATTTTATGGTTCTCCTCTTTCTCGCTCAAAGTAGTAGAATATTAAAACGGAATTCAAGGAAACTAAGTCCTATAGTAATACAATAATAAATAGCTGAACTATAATTTAATCTTATTTTTCTCTGAAGCAATCCCGTTTCTGGTCTGACAGAAAATTACCTTTGTCAATTTTTGAAAATATGTTATGTATTTACAAAATTAGTTTTAATATTATAAAGTACTTCCAAAAAGCAAATCATAAAATATAACTATTCAAATTACCGTGCCTGCCATGAACAGAATCCAGAATCACCACAGTGAAAAACAAAAGTAACACAGTAACACAATATTTCCAAGTCACAAAAAATAAGCATTCACTCTTTTTTTCAAAGTCTATCTTTCATTCCACTTATTTCATCCAATCACAGACACTCTCAGATGCATACTAGAACAGCCTCCTTAACATTGAGGTTTAACGTCTACACTTACCATTGGCGATATGGCAGACGGGGATAACCATCCCAGGAAACAAGGGTTAGGGACCTAAATCAACACTGAACCACCAAAGCAATCATACTGCTAAAATGGACAGTGAAAATGGCCACATTTTATATCGCCCACCACGGGATTTGAACCTGGGTCATCGGTGTGCCAGGCGAACGCTCTACTACTTGAGCTGCAGCGGTGGGACCAACAGCCTACTGTTCTCCATACAGTCTTTATATAGTCGAGTCTCATCACCAAAATATTTATGAACTAGAAAATATTGTACCAACGCAAAGCGAATAATATTACATGCCTATGTCAACAGCCGTCGCTCACGTACTAGCTCTATAAACACGTGATGTATAATACACAAATGTAAATATTTGCCAATTCACGTCGTGACAATTCATTCTTTGTCTTCATGTTGTTGATGAACGCAAAAGCAATGAAATTTGCTTCCTCTTGCGCTTTCAGCTTGATTACAAAACCTAACAATGAGCATTTTCTGTAAAAAGGAAATGTATGTCACAATGTTGAAGAGACCAGAGATTGAAAGAGCTCAGTCGGTTGGAGACGGAAAACTGGAGGAAAGAATTAAGAACAAAGAAGACGACGACGCTAATTTGATTGAAGAAGAAAGACAAAGCAGGCTGTGAAAAAGAGAATTGAGAGAAGAAGGAGGGGGAGAAAATACCGTTTACACAAGGTTTTCACTTGCAGGAACAGCGCCAGTTTGCTTTGGGCGCGGTAAAAGGACTTCAAGGTGAAACTTGTGATTGGTTTGGCGAGTCACCGAAAAGGTCACTTCCGCTAGCCTCGTTTGAAAGTTGTCGTCTGCTCTACGGGCACGATCGTGACCGATTAACGAGAGTTGTCCCCCTTCTCTATTCTCTTCAGCCTTTCACGACCAGTAGGCTTTCTTCCCCTTTTTTTCTGCTCTTTTGTGTTTTCGTTTCTTCTTTACTCCCATTTGTACTGCAAGTGCCAATTCTTTCCACTGGCCTTGCTGGGTTCTTTCCGGTTGAAGCCCAACCCAACCCCACTACCACCTCACTACCTCCCCAGGCGATCACCGAAACCTCTCCACATGACCTCGTCATCATGACAACTGCGTTGTTCTTGTACCCCCTGATTAAATTGTCTTTGTATTATGGTAAGAAACCATTACAAAAATATTATTGCAATTTCAAACGCTCAGTTGCACAGATACATGCGTGCGCAAATACTGTGCGCGCGCGCCCACACACACATACACCCACACACATACACACCCACTTACACACACACACCACAACAGACCACAACAGAACACAACACAACACAACACACTCAACATTCTACAAAGTTTCCATACAAGAGCTGTCTCATTATTTTACTTAATGTATTTTCTTCCCTGAGCCATTAACAAGCGTAGGACAAGACGTTCCTAGTGTCCCTCTTCAGCACATTTACCGTGTTTTCTGTTTTGTGGTGTCACATCCATCGCTGTATACTCGTCTGCATTAGCATTGATTTATTATTGCTTTAGGTCCAGCGGACTCTTCCGAGCCAAATCAGGACCGGACAACCCCCGATCCGCATAAAAGATCTGTTGAAACAACCCCAGTGGGAAAATTGAATGCCCTCCACCGGCCAGTCACTTTACAATAAAGACATCCCACGCGAGGGACGGCTGAGGGTTGACCTCAACTACGCGAACTCCCCGATTACAAAAACAAAATAGAATACAAACATCAGTATAAATCATCAACAAAAAACATACATATAAAATGCCTATAGTGCTAAATAGTACATTCATAGGAAGCCCTAGTGACCACCCGGCAGAAAGCGTCCAACACTCCCAAGCTGATCCAACAGACCTCATACACAAACAAGGAGTCTTGTCCAGGAAGAGTTTTCAAGAAAAAAGGTAGGTCATTGATCTAGCGAAGAAGAAGATAGTATAGCAGAGTGAAGGACAGAGCAGGAATAGGAAAGAGTAAATGAGGAAGACAGCGACAGTGGGAATTTAAAGCACTAAATTTCCATAAAGTGGGGATACTATTTATACTGAAAACCCCCGGCACTAGCACAACCCAAGTGTAATTCCTTGACGCGCCACCAAAAAAATCGCACAGAGCATGCAATAGGGGCGTGAATAATAGCGGTATATAAGACCCAATCATCTAAGACAAAAAATAGTTCAAAACAACACAAAACATAGCAACAGAAATCTACAAGAAGCACAAGAAATGACGTCAGTTATCTGCCAAGCATTTCCGGAAAAACAAAACCAAAACTCCTTTTCCACGCTCCCAATCGAATTTTAAACATTGTGGGTTTTTTTTTAAATAAGGGGGTAGAGGGTGGAGGGAGAGTAAAGAACAGATTGAATGTAATGTAAAAGGAAGAAGAAAATAGGTCTGCCTATGTTTTTAGCCCTCAATGTGAGTAAGGGCGGATTTTATTGGCGTTCTTTGCGGCATTCAATCTAAAATCAAAAGCTTCTTTCTAATCGATAAAAAAAAGCATTGAAGAAGAAAATTAGAAAATAAGAAAGCAAAAAAACGGGATGAAGAAAGAAAGAAGAAGAATGGAAAAGAAAACGACGAAAGTTGAAGACAAAGAAGAGGATAAAAGAGGAGAAAGAAGAAGTGGAAGAAGAAGATGATGAGGAGGCTGAGGAGAAAGAAGAAGAAGGAAGAAACCCAGAAGAACAATTAAAAAATGAGCCAGACGGAAACAAAAACAAATATGGGGAAAGGCAGACAGAAAGTAAGATAATAAATTAAGCCGAAGCACAGCTAATCATCATCCTTCACAAAGCAGTTTCTCACAACATAAAAACACACGTCCACCCAATCACCAACCCACCCCAAACCCTCCCCTCACACACACAATAAAATACAAACATCATATTTAACTGCAACACACAAGGTTTGGAACAAAATTCTTTGGTATTGGAGAAAAGAAGAAGAAGCAGAAGAAGAAGAAGGTGAAGACGAAGAAGAAGAAGAAGAAGAAGAAGAAGAAGAAGAAGAAGAAGAAGAAGAAGAAGAAGAAGAAGAAGAAGAAGAAGATGAAGATGAAGAAGAGTAGAAGAAAGAAGAAGAAGAAGAAGAAGAAGAAGAAGAAGAAGAAGAAGAAGAAGAAGAAGAAGAAGGAGAAGAACAAGAAGAAGAAGGAGAAGAACAAGAAGAAGAAGATGATGATGATGATGACACCTATTGAAGAAGAAGAAGGAGGAGGAGGAGAAGAAGAAGAAGAAGAAGAAGAAGAAGAAGAAGAAGAAGAAGAAGAAGAAGAAGAAGAAGAAGAAGATGATGATGATGATGATGATGATGACACCTATTGCACCAAGGTAGCAGCGCACTCAAGATAGGCTACACACAAATCTTCGCTGAGCATGTACAGGATATATCGTGATAGCTTTTTATTCGCTTCCAGCCATTCTGTCGACTTGTACTTATAAGAGACGTAAGGGAAAGAGCCCATTATACAGTAATGGCTATTACAGAACTTTTACTCTACAACATTGACCTTTATCCGGCTCAAAATCCGATTTACCATCTTAGATCCTCAAATTGTATGAAACCAAGTGAGGACGCTGTCCGGCTTAAACAAACTGGCCTAAAATATTCTCAAACGGTTCGAAAAAGACAGTTGACCTAGATTTAAAAACAAAAAGTTTGACTAATACGTCGCCTATAGGACCCGAAAGTTCTATTTCAAGACAATTTTTATTTTTACCTAACATCGTCAAAGTTTCGGGTGTCTTATTTTGGGCCAGGCTCATTTGCGCATGCGCCAGGTCATGTCGGGCCGGCCTTTTCACGATGTTTTTAGGCGTCGTAACCCTAACCCTAACCCTAACCCTAACCTAAACCTCTAACCCAAACCCTAACCCTTACTAAGATTGCGATAGCACTGTGCGCATGCGTCGAATTTTGTAATGTGTTACGTTGGAGACGCGTGCAATGGTAGGCTTGCGTGTGTGACGCGCGCGATAGATCTGTTCATTTTATTTTGCAACGCATGCAGTAATAGAGTGTATTTATCTTTGATTTGATTTTGCGTTGTTATTAGAAGAGGCTTTGTATAACGTTGGTGTTTTTTTGTTGGTCGATATTATTTAAGAATTTTCTCGAGTCAGTTGTTTACTATCGATCGAAGCGTATGGATAGTTCTAGTGGTAACCATGGAAGCTTCCATTCCAAATAGGGTTGTATGACGTGAGACAGTGATGATGAAATTAATTCTGATTGGTTGTGGTGTTTTATGTGGGGTATTCTCGCTTGTTCTGGAGTAGATAGAGACTATATAAGTGCCGCACTGTTTGAAAATAAGAGAGAGTTGAAAGTAAAAAGTTGAGAGTGGAAAAGCGATTGAGCGATTGTACGCAGTGTTGATGTGTGGTGAATAAAGTTGGAAAACTACATACGAAGACTTTGCCTTGTTGCTGAGTGAGCAGGCTGCGTGGATAAACGAATCAGAGTTATACCTATCAGGATTTCAAGCATCGGGGCTGAATCAAATACTGATAGAGAAAAAAACAACATAGAGTGTAACATAATGCGTCGACCAATCAGAATGCTCCAAGTCGCTCCCAGTCAAAATAAGATACTAGGCCTTTTGACGATGTCACACCGGTGTAGCTAACCCTTGTCGTTCCAGTTATTACCTTAAGAATTATCGACCCCTGTACAATTTGCCGTTTCTGTCAAAGATTGTGGACAAAGTTGTGCTTTGTTACCTTAGACAGTTAAAGATAACGACCTTCTGTCCAACACACAGTCATCCTACCGCCCTAACCATCGCACTTGTTAAGGTAACAAACCACATTCTGTGTGCTTTGGACGTTGATGGTGCGTCTATCCTCGCTTTGTTAGATCTTTCTGCTGCTTTTGATACGATTATCCGTACAGACTTACTACATGGTATGGAATCTCTGATACCGCCTTGTCTTGGTTTGAGGCGTTTCTCGCCGACAGGCCACAGACTGTACTCACTGAAAACAACTCTTCCAGATCTGCTGCTCCCTTCCTCAAGGCTCATTCGTTACCTTACATGGATGAGCTCCTTTCTGTTTACACCCAAGCCAGACAACTCCGTTTTTCTTCCGATAGCAGGCTCCTCAGAATTCCACATGTTCGTACGAAGACGTATGGTGAAAGATCCTTCTAATTCAGTACTGCCACTTAGTGGAACTCTCTCCCATCAAAATGCAAGAATGCAACAAGGATCTTTTTTTTCTTTAAATAAATCTCTAAAAACGTACCTCTTTAAGAAGTTCTTTGATTAATTATTCTAACAGCATGAAGATCTCACCATTGGAAGTCCGTGTGTTCATAGCCCGTTGTTTGGTTGCGTGTTTGTGAATGCTCGTCCCTGCATCTGTATCCTTGTTAGTTTGCTAGTTTGTGATGTGTTTGTAATGTCGTAGTCCAGTTGCTCTGCATTTTCGGAGTTGGTTGGATGGCGCGGGAACCCATTTGGTTCCGAAATGTTGCAGTGTGCAGTTTGCAATTCATAGTGTGTTTTATTTGTCTTGTATATTGGTAATACTATTGTAATTTTGTGTGCTTATTGCTTCTGTATGTTTTAAACCTTTTGCGATGCGTATGCATGCAGATATGGTTTTGAGTCCATTTTTTGCTGTAAATATTGGTCTGGTGATTTCACTATTTACGCCTTTTGAAACTTGAGTAAAACTACTTGGTATAATCTGCTTAAAAATACAGGTTTTAGGTTGTAGATGTTCTCTGTATATAATTGTGTGAGTTTGTGTGTGTGTCAAGGAGAGAGAGGGGGAGGGAAGGGGATGGAAAGAGATGATGGTGTCATTACATTAACAATACTTTGTACTGAGGACAGATAGAGCGAGTGACAGATGTATACAGGCAGACAGATGTATAAAGGCAGGCAGATGTATAAAGGCAGACAGATGTATAAAGGCAGGCAGATGTATAAAGGCAGACAGCTGTATAAAGGCAGACAAATATAACTGTGAAGAGAGTGAAGAGATGGGGCTGGGAAACACCATCAGATGCTGAGGATGAATGCAACGACGCTGATGTCACGCTAGATATGAACTTGTCACCTCTGGTACCGCTTAATGGCATTTCACGTCACGCAACAACCTCATATACAGAGACGAGAGAGAGAGAGAGAGAGAGAGAGAGAGAGAGAGAGAGAGAGAGAGAGAGAGAGAGAGAGAAAGAGAGAGAGTGAGAGAGAGAGAGAGAGAGAGAGAGAGAGAGAGAGAGAATGTGTGTGACAGTTGGAGAGACTGGACAGGGACTTAATCATTCAGTCTTATTATTATTATTATTATTATTATTATTATTATTATTATTATTGAGGATTTGTATAGCGCACATATTTCGCCGTACTTGGCGACTCAAGGCGCTGGCCGATACAGGATCTAACTCAAGCTGCCCGAGGCGCCAACTTGCAGCCTTTGGGTGCATCGTAATAACGCTCCAGACAACTGAGCACAATTCTGGGCAGCCAGGGATGGGGGAGAAGGACCTATATAGGTGCATGCTGGGTGTGTTCTTGTCACCGGCTCTCACCCGTCTAGGACATGAGCGTCAGGATCTTTAAAGTCCGTTATGATGGAATGTATGGAACACAGACTAGACCTCGGTTTATACTCTCATCCGAAGGAGTAGGAAACGGGAGTAAAGTAAATCAATCAATCAATCAATAATTTTATTAAACGTCTATTCACAGTTTGTGATATTAGACCATACACGCAAGCATACAAACAATCACACGCAAAATACAAAAAGCACATCCAAGGATCAGGCATAATAATCACACAAATTTACTCACTGGAGACTGGCTAATAATGTGTGCTATGGTAATAATTGTTGGATACTGCAGCAGTTCAACAGTGGAATGTTCACTTGTTTTAATATTTTTGTTTAAATATTGTTAAGTTAATATTGGGCAAGTTTTTAACAGATGTTCAACGGAAATTGGTTGAGAACATGGACACATAGCATTAGCTAAAAATTTAGTATTCCATGAGTTGACTCTTAGCTTATTGATTATTCTACATATGTTTCTAGAACATGAGTAATGATCTATTCCAGTACTTTGTGATAAGGTGGAGTACATTGATCTTTCTACCAACAAAATGAGTTCCGATGCAGATGGTCTAACAATTTGGTTGTCACTTACTGAGAATGACCCTTCCTTTGCTAAAGTATCCACAAATTCATTAAAATAAATGCCACAATGTGAAGGAACCCAACAAAAAGAAATTCCTACACCATTTGACATAATAGCATGAATTAATGATCTAAAATAATGTCTGATCTAGTTTTACAATACCAATTTTGAAGGGCTTTGAGAACAGCTTTAGAATCAACATTCTTACCAACAAAATACGATTTTTTTATTTTTACATCAGGAATGGTAAAACCGGCTTCAGCAAGTAAAGTTTCAGACACAGATCCGTCTGTATAAATTTTCAAATGATTACCATACGTTCTTTCCAAATGTTCTCGAACCTCAGCTGTTAAGACATTTACATTTTCACCTTTCTTAACCGAGGTGTAATCAATATCAAAATTAGCACTTAAATGTTCCCATTGTGGAATTTTCGGTACACTTGGTAAAACAGGAATAGCAGAAATGTCAATGTTGCACTTGTCTAAAATGGCACTAACATTGTTTTTGTATTGGTTGTAAATACGGTATAGATTTTGCTCGTTTTGGATAATCTACATTGCTGTCGATAAAAATCTCATCATGAACAGAATTATGAACGGCCAAACTCCGTATAACATATCTAGCAACACTTAATTTTTGATTTTCTATAAAAGATAGTTGACAAGCTTCCCTAAATGATTTTAGTGTATTAGAGTGTACAGGTACGCCTAAGGCTAATTTAAATGCTCTGCTATCTATGCTTTGTATTTTCCTTAACAATGTTGATGGAGCTGAAAAATACACTTCTTGACCGTATGTGAGTACCGATCGAACCAACGACATTGGTAAGTGAATTAACGTATATGTATCTTGACTCCATGGCTGAAAACATAACAATTTTAGGAAATTCGATCTTTTGAATGCTTTCTTGATTAAATATTGTATATGGCAATTCCAGCTTAATTTAGACGTAAAAAATACACCCAAAAATTTTACCTGTTGAGTATATTTTAAAACATTACTCTCAAGTACCAACACTGGAAGAACCGTGGGGTTTGCTCCGTTATTAAACAACAACAAACATGTTTTTTGATTGATAGTTGAAGCCCATTTTCTGTCATGTATGTGCTAAGTTTGTTCAGTTCTAACTGATATAAACTTTGAACATAATTAACAACTCGTTTCGGCGTATTTTTTCTTAGATTTGTGTTAATCCATAAAGCAATGTCGTCGGCATATTGGACCACATTACTATGTTTAGACATATGTTTTGGCAAGTCATAAATTAAAATTGAAAAAGTATAGGTGTTGTAATTGACCCCTGAGGAATGCCCATATCTAATTGTTTAAAAGATGAGTAGACTTTACCAACACGTACATACATATTTTTCTGTCAGTTAAATAATTTTTAATATAGTGATACAAAGCACCTGATATACCAATGTGTTTAAGTTTGAATAATAGTCGGGAATGCCATACACTGTCGTATGCTTTACGAACATCGAAAAAAGTAGCTAAAACAGATTTTTTCCGACAAATCTGCTGAGAGTAAAGTGTCTTTCCCAAGGACACAACACAACGCCCCGGTCTGAGAACGAACCCTGGACCTTCAGATCCGCAAGCCAAAGCTCTACCATTAGGCCACCGTGCCTACTTATGATAAAGCACTAACATTACATTTTCGTTGGGGAAAATTAACGTCCCCGACACCTAGGCGTATTGGGGACAACACATTACATCCACTGTGGTGGACCTTATAAACAATGACTCACTAACTAATCCACTGTGGTGCCATATTTCAGCATTTCTTGATCAGCGGTATCAGAGGACCTTTGTGTTTTTAGTCCTGTGCACCTTTTTTCCAAGCGCCCTGAGAATGAACCAGCATGGAGTTGCGTGTATGTTTGTGTGTGTGTGTGTGTGTGTGTGTGTGTGTGTGTGTGGGAGTTTGTGTGAGTGTATGTGTCACGTGGGGTTTATGGGCTCTGCACAATGGAATTATGGACCCTCACGTTTATTCGGTGGGAACTGCTAGTAAGTCACCCTATGAATTACTTTAATAAATTTATTTGTTTAGCTCGTTCTGTGTTAAGGTTGGGGTACAGAAATAGATAGAAAAATGGTAAAAGATTACTGTCACACTAGCTTTCACACGGCTATGAATCATATGTAGTCCAGCCACTTGATAACAGTTAAAATCACACATTTATTTCGTCTACTCTATACAAGATTCTCTAAGTACTAATCTAACTTAAAAAGTCTCTTTCAATGCTAATAGTTCGATCGCTGATAGTCTAGGCAGCTGTTATATCTTCCTCGGGCACTTGCTATAATATTTCATGTAGAGTTCGACTACTGTGGTCCGTTTTACAGTTTCTGAAGAGTTGGACTACTGTGGTCCTGTTATGATCAGTTTAAGTGCACTTCTGGGTGTACACTTAACTTTCTTATGGTGCGGTCGAAGTCCTTCTGTGAGGTAGCTTCTGGTACACCTTTGTAGTTGTGTAGTTGGGTTCCCTTGCCACGCTGTGGGGTCTGACAGGGTGTCTTTCAAGGCAGCTCTTTCCGTCTTGTGCGGTAGAGGATCCTCACCCAACTAGTCGTTTCTGTGGAGTGGGGTGCACAGGATAGCTCGGGATAGCTCGCCTGCTCGTCTGTAATATAAGAGACGAAATTCTGCACAACCCTGAATAATCGGTTTGTGCAGAGCGTCTCACTGAAAGCCAAAGTAGCCCTCAGTGATAGCTCCACATCTCTATACATAAGCGACGAACATTCTGCTACTTCCGGGGTCCGCTGTAATCTCACTCTAAATTCCTATACATACATAAATATAAAGCGTGTCTAACTATACACATACAGAATTAATAATATTATAAACATTCAGTGGTACAGCCACTGGTCTGCAAACATACATATAAGTTAAACAACAGTAGTTCCGTACGGGATACAACATGGCGGCGCAACCGGTCGTGTTTCACCTCGTGGTAGGCTCTTCCACGTGGTCCCGCAAATTCGGATTAACAATTCACATTTATGCATAGCAAATTCTTCAAACATAATTTCAACAATAATATAAATATATCACGATGAAACAGAAGGGTGTTCATTTACCTGTTTGACAAGTTCAGGCCCGTGATGACTTGAGAGAATTCTAAGATTTCAAAGTCCTGCTTCCTGGTCTATGAGTGTAGATAGTTCTCTGCTAGCTAAGTAGATGTTACTTCTACCTCGTCTCACACACGACTGACTCAAACTGTGTTAGGCTCTGACACAGTCAAAACTGCTCTACCCACTGAGCCTGCTCTGATTGGTTAAAACGGTCCGATTCAAAGCTCAAGTGCTGACTCACTGCGCTAGCGTGGGTCGGGCTCGCGGTGTGTGGTCTGCTGTGTAATTTAATTGCTGCTGTGTTATAGTCTAACTTCTAAAGTTACAAGTACTACACATGGCTAAATAGTCACTGGGCAGAGTTAAAACTAGCCAATTCATGACAGGCTCCCTCAACTGAAAAAAGGCGATGACTACTGGATTCGACCTTTTTCTACTACAGAGCCTAGTTTAACACTGCACTATCCTAGGGTCCTATTTACAAACTAACTAAGTTGCTCTACCTGAGCTGCAATGCTATGCCAGGTAGCTGTGGACACTAGTGACAGGGTATTACTGGGCGGGGACGAATTCTGGTGCTGTGGCCCTTAGTTGTGTTGGGTGGGCGACAGCTGCTGTGTCCTCCACGAGATGGCGACTGAGGTAGTCGGCTCCGTGGTTTTCTTTGCAGGGGATGTACTCGATCTGGAATGAGTATGCTTGAAGGGTGAGTGCCCATCGCATCAGGCGAGAGTTCAAGGATTTGGAGGCTGCCAGGAACGATAGTGGTTGGTGGTCCACCTGAACTGTGAAGTGGGTCCCATACAGGTAGAGTTGAAACTTCTGTATGGCCCAGACTAGTCCAAGGCATTCTTTCTCCGACGTGGCGTAGTGGGTCTCGGCGGGTCTCAATTTCCTGCTGGCGTAGGCGACAGGGAATAGCGTCTCTGCATTCTTGGGGTCGCGCTGTAGCAGTACTGCTCCGAGGCCTAAGTCGCTTGCGTCGGTGCGAAGAACGAATGGCTGAGTCAAATCGGGTAGGTGGAGTACTGGCGCCGATGTCATTCTGTCCTTGAGTGTTTGGAATGCCGTCTCACATTCCGCTGTCCATACGACTTTGTCCGGGGCGATTTTCCGGGTTCCATTTGTCAGTGGCACGGCGATGCTGTTGTAGTTGGGGATGAACTTCTGGTAGAAGCCGCAGAGTCCTAGAAACGACTGCACTTCCTTCTTGGTCTTGGGCCTAGGAGCGTCGAGTAGGCGTTTCACTGTCTTTTCTACCGGTCGCAGGCTTCCTTGACTGATGGTGTGTCCCAGAAATTCTAGCTCTGTGAATCCAATCTGACATTTGGTGGGTCTTGCCGTCAATCCCGTGTCTCTGAGGCGGGCGAGTAGTTGTTGTAGGAGCGTGACATGTTCCTCCCACGTAGGCGTAGCGATGAGGATGTCGTCCATAAACGAATGTAGGTGCTCGCTGCTCAGGGTTGCCAGGAGTTTTCGCATCATGGCGCTGAAGATGCTGGGTGCGTTGTGGAGTCCGAATGGAAGTACATTGAACTCGAAGTGTCCTTCCATAGTGCTAAACGCTAGGTACTTTCGGACTTGTGGTTGTACTGGTATCTGATAGTATCCTTTGCTGAGGTCGATACGTGAGAAGTACTTCGCTCGCTGTAGCTTGGCAAATAGGTCTGTCTGGTCCGGGAGTGGCTCTGGCTGGAACTGCGTTACCGCATTCAGGAGTCTGAAGTCGATGCACAGTCGATGCTCTCCGTTGGGTTTTCGCAACAATACCGTGCCTGCGCTGTAGGGTGAAGTAGACTCTGAGATGATTCCGGCTGCCAGTAAGGTGTCTATCTCTTCCTTGATGGCTCGCTGCTGAGACAGAGGCATCGGGTAGAGCTTCTGGCGGACGGGTGTTGGGTCGGTCACCGTTAAGGTTACTTCAACGAGGTCTGTCCTCCCTGGTCGGTCTGTGAGCACAGTCTGATGTTGTCGAATGACCTGTAGTACTTGCTGTCGCTGGTTAGCGGCTAGGTCTCCGTTGAGTATCACGTCTTTGTAGGTTTCTTTGGAGTGCAGGGGATACTCTACTGCATTGGTCTCCATGCTTTCTCCTTCTTCCGCGATGGCGATGGCTAACAAGTTGTGAGTGCTGGGGGGGGGGGAATACTGAGGAGATTGATAGGGGTAAGAGATAGAGGATTGGAACACGGTCCTACGGAAGCGATGGAGTTGGTTCCACTTGGAAGTAAGAGAGTAGCACTTGATCGGTAGTTGCAGTTCTCTTCCTTCGCGTGGCTCTTGCCTTCTTCAGTGCTTTTTCTTCCTGGTTGAGGGCAGTGCGGTGGAGGTGGCGTGGGTTCTGGGTTTTGGGGCTTTGGGTTCTGGCGTAGCTTGCGTAGGTTCTGGGTCTGGAAGAGTCGAGTATGGTGAGAAGGGTGTGGGGGGGGGTGGCGCATGTTTCATCAACTCACTGAGTCCCAGTCTTCTTTTCCGCGATGAAGGTCGTTGATGCTTCCTCTGTCCGACTCTGGGAGATGTGTGGAATGGGCATCTGGATCTCGAGTGTCTTGGATCGCTGGCCGGTACTTCCTTCCGTGTCCTGTTGGAATCCGACTCTGGAAGTAAGAAATGGCGACTTTCTTGTGTCTATCGCTGGGTGTAGAATCGCCTACGGACTCTTCCTTCTTCAGTGCTAAGCTTTCCACGTTCTTGAGGTCCTGCAGGTCCTCACGTACTTTGGCATCTTGGTGTGCTACTTCTCCGCAATTCTGGACCTAAGTCCTGTGAGGTCTCCGAAATCGTTGACATGTGGCTGCAATTTCACTCGTATGACATCCTCACGTAGGTCCCACGCTTCTTAGTTGTGTGGCGATTCCTTCCATGTAGAAGTCCATTCTCCACTTGTCCGCTGGCGGTGGTGGTGTGTGCTTGGGTACTTGTATCTCGAACACGTCTTGCATCGAGGGCCGTGCTGTCCTTTCCGTTCTAATCTGTGAATCCGACTCTGGGGGTGGTGTTGCGCTTCTTGGGCTTCTGGCAACGGGACTTCGCACCACTCGTACATGCGACGTGTGTCTGTTCTTCTTGGTCATGCGTGCTATGTACAGACTTGCTGGATTCGCCGACACTACCGGCCTAAGCTGGGGTGATGTGGGTTTTGACTTGGTGGCAAGATTTCACGTAGCGCTTGACATCCTCCTATCCTTGTTTCGCTGTCTCTGCACTTGGCTCCAATTCCCTGTGTCCGCTGATCATGCAGTGGCCTAATTCTAGTACTTGGCTCGAAGTGGCAGGTAGTACTAGGGTGTGATCTCCATCTCCTTGTCGATGTACCTCTTCCATAGAAGTCTCCCTTGTGCTTGTGCGCCTTGATTCTGAAGCACTTCGCTATCGAGGTGTCTTCTTTCTGTGCTGTTTTTCTATTCGAGTCCTTAGCGAACTCGGGCTGGGTGTTGGGTTTTAGCTTGTGGGCCCTGTTTGCACTGGCTATCTCTACATTTTGGGCGTGCCTAAGAACACATCTCGTTCTGTTCTGTAAAACAGCTCTTGGTTCGTCCTGCGTACCTACTTATTTTCCAGCTATTGCTCGTCGTTTCGTCAAGTCTGCTCCTTGTAAGTCGACTGTCTTGTCTGTCAAGTCCGCGCGCGATACAAGAGATTCGCTCTATCGCGTCGTATGATAGACCTGTCATCCTTCGCTTCTTTTCCGTTGACCTTGACCGTTCTGTCACCGATGGGTGATCTCCGTGTGTGCTTGTTACCGCTACTTTTGAGTTAGAACTCTGTGCGCTGGGGCTTTCGCGCTCTTCCCTACGTTTGCGAACTGAAACATTCTGCGGTGGAGTGATTGTTTCTGTTGCAGAACGAACAATACCGTCTCTGTTCTGCGACCTCTTTTCCCGAATTCCGTGTTGGTCCTTTATTTTGCCCAGGTCTGGGGTTATTCGGCTTATTCGCGGTGCGCTCTTCCCGGTTAGGGCTTCGTTTCTGTGCCTCTTTCCCGTTAGGCTTTAGGTCTCGCCTGAAGCTCTTGGCTTCTCCGTGTGCGGCCACGTACCTATCTGCGACCTTGACCAGATCCTCCAGTCTTTCCGCGCCCTGCTCTACTGAGAATGTTCTCAGCTCGGGGGTCATGGTTTCCCGTAGCTGTTCCCATACTAACAGTTCTGTCAGTCCATCATACGTCTTAGCCGTGGCTGACTGGCTAATCCACTTATCCAGCATTGTGGACAACCGATCCGCGAACTGCGCATAGCTCTCTCCTTTCACTCTCCGATTGGTGCGGAACTTTTGCCGATAGCATTCTCCTGTTAGTTCGAATCCCGTTAGGAGTGCCTCTTTTACTTTGTGATAGTCAGTCACTCTGTCAGTCGGTAGCTTACTGTAGATGTCATAAGCCTTTCCTCTAAGCCCTTGACTAAGCTTAAAAGACCAATGAGTGGGATCTAGTTTGTACTCTGTTGCTAGACGCTCAAACCTAGTCAGATAGAGATCTAGACCTTCCTCTCTCTCATTGAATGTTCCCAGTGGGAATGACATTCCTTGTACAGGGTTGGATGCTACCTCTAGCTGATCTGAGTGGGGAGGGGTTGAGGAAGAACTTGAAGCTCCTGATCCCAATCTTCTTAGCTCTAACTCATGCTGTCTTTCTTTTTCCTTTTCTTCCCTCTCTTTTTCTTTTTCTGCCCGCTCATACTCCCATCTCCTAACTTCTGCATCTCTCTCTGCTGCTACCTTCTTCTGTTCTGCTTCTAGCTCTAATTTCCTCGTTTCTCTCTCTGCCTCTAATGCTAGCTTCTTCTGCTCTGCTTCTAATGCTAGCTTCTTCTGCTCTGCTTCTAGTTCTGCTTTTCTCTGTTCTGCTTCGAGTTTCTTCTGTTCTCTCTCGGCTGCTCTCTCTGCCTTAGCTTCCTGTTTCTCTACCTCTGCATTGATATACGCAATTAGGTCTGCCCCTGCTAAGTGTAAAGCTTCTCCTAGTTCCTTGAAACGCAATCTCAAGGCCACTGGGTCCGACATTGCCAAACGTGTCTATGAACACCCTCTGAATCAAGTGGAATACCAAAACACTAGCAATATTGCAAGTCAATAAAAACAATGCAAAGACAATCAAATTCGTAATCAATAATAGAATAAAACAAGAGTCAAATGGCATACAACAGTTATTTAAGCAAAACCTGCAAAAGAACAATGCAACATACAGGCACAAAAATAATTGAAGCAAAAAAGTTTTTAACTAAAGAATAGTGCACCCAACTGATCAGTGTTTGTTACCACTATTCTAAGTTATTCTACCTCTACTGTTATCTAATTTTATTGTACTTAGATCCGGTTATACCCAATTCCTATTATCCACAGATCCTAGCTAGGCTCGCCAATTAAAGTGTCACGTGGGGTTTATGGGCTCTGCACAATGGAATTATGGACCCTCACGTTTATTCGGTGGGAACTGCTAGTAAGTCACCCTATGAATTACTTTAATAAATTTATTTGTTTAGCTCGTTCTGTGTTAAGGTTGGGGTACAGAAATAGATAGAAAAATGGTAAAAGATTACTGTCACACTAGCTTTCACACGGCTATGAATCATATGTAGTCCAGCCACTTGATAACAGTTAAAATCACACATTTATTTCGTCTACTCTATACAAGATTCTCTAAGTACTAATCTAACTTAAAAAGTCTCTTTCAATGCTAATAGTTCGATCGCTGATAGTCTAGGCAGCTGTTATATCTTCCTCGGGCACTTGCTATAATATTTCATGTAGAGTTCGACTACTGTGGTCCGTTTTACAGTTTCTGAAGAGTTGGACTACTGTGGTCCTGTTATAATCAGTTTAAGTGCACTTCTGGGTGTACACTTAACTTTCTTATGGTGCGGTCGAAGTCCTTCTGTGAGGTAGCTTCTGGTACACCTTTGTAGTTGTGTAGTTGGGTTCCCTTGCCACGCTGTGGGGTCTGACAGGGTGTCTTTCAAGGCAGCTCTTTCCGTCTTGTGCGGTAGAGGATCCTCACCCAACTAGTCGTTTCTGTGGAGTGGGGTGCACAGGATAGCTCGGGATAGCTCGCCTGCTCGTCTGTAATATAAGAGACGAAATTCTGCACAACCCTGAATAATCGGTTTGTGCAGAGCGTCTCACTGAAAGCCAAAGTAGCCCTCAGTGATAGCTCCACATCTCTATACATAAGCGACGAACATTCTGCTACTTCCGGGGTCCGCTGTAATCTCACTCTAAATTCCTATACATACATAAATATAAAGCGTGTCTAACTATACACATACAGAATTAATAATATTATAAACATTCAGTGGTACAGCCACTGGTCTGCAAACATACATATAAGTTAAACAACAGTGGTTCCGTACGGGATACAACATGGCGGCGCAACCGGTCGTGTTTCACCTCGTGGTAGGCTCTTCCACGTGGTCCCGCAAATTCGGATTAACAATTCACATTTATGCATAGCAAATTCTTCAAACATAATTTCAACAATAATATAAATATATCACGATGAAACAGAAGGGTGTTCATTTACCTGTTTGACAAGTTCAGGCCCGTGATGACTTGAGAGAATTCTAAGATTTCAAAGTCCTGCTTCCTGGTCTATGAGTGTAGATAGTTCTCTGCTAGCTAAGTAGATGTTACTTCTACCTCGTCTCACACACGACTGACTCAAACTGTGTTAGGCTCTGACACAGTCAAAACTGCTCTACCCACTGAGCCTGCTCTGATTGGTTAAAACGGTCCGATTCAAAGCTCAAGTGCTGACTCACTGCGCTAGCGTGGGTCGGGCTCGCGGTGTGTGGTCTGCTGTGTAATTTAATTGCTGCTGTGTTATAGTCTAACTTCTAAAGTTACAAGTACTACACATGGCTAAATAGTCACTGGGCAGAGTTAAAACTAGCCAATTCATGACAGTATGCATGCTGGGAAAGAAACTGCTAAAGACTGACGTCACAGATGTGCGTCATTCTGGTGCTTTTGTACGAATTTTTCACTTATCTGATCGACGTGGACTGCAAATTCCTTCCAATTCCACACAGACGCGATACCCGGCAGCAGCGGTACAGTGTCACTCAATGTGCAGACCAGTTAAGGAAACCTACCTTCTTTCCTTGTAGCAGAACTGTGTTGACTGCAGTTTTCCATTGCCAGTCCTATTCTATCAAACACCCTCCCTTCCTCTCCATCCCCAAATCCCACTTCATCAAACTGCTGTATTCTCAAATTGCTGTATTCTCCGCACACGCTACTGGATTAAATTCCCGTATCCTCAAAATCGCCTCTGCTTAAAATTCCTTTATTCCCTACAGATTCCCTCAAATCCCTAACTCCATTACGGCAGAATCCCGGTGTTCCCAAAGGGCAGTGAGGACGTTGCCCTAGTCAACACTCTGCAGCTCCCAATAACATGGTTATATTTACACGTCAGACTAACATCGCGTCTCTCGCTAAACAAGATTGATCATATTAAGCCTTCTTTCTTTCTTTATTTATTTCTTCATGTATAATTCATTCGGTCTTTCATTTATTAATTCTTTCTGTCTTTCCTTTCTTCCTTTCTTCTATCTATATATCTTGGTTACTGTCTTGCTTTCAATCGTTCTTTTTTTTTCTTTCGTCCTTTCTTTTTCTGACTCATCAGACGAACTCCACAAGATTTATCTACCAAGGGCTCAGAGTATTTATGGCACAAACAATTCTGCAGATGTGTTGCTTAGAGACAGAATAAAAGCTGCTCAGATGTTGATTTTGTGTCCACAATTGGCCCCACACGTCATTAATTTGTGATCAGGCAAAACGCGTTTGTCTATCACACCGCATGGCAGAGACTAGACCAGACTAGACTCACTCAACTTGATAGCAGGAAAACGCCTTATCTAGTCTCATAAACGCTGCATGTATTGGCTGCTCTGATCTCTTTGATTGCATCCACGCCCCATGCTTTTTTGCAACCTTTCTTGTTTCGCTCCCGTATTTATTAACTCATGGATAGCAAAGATCAATGTTTGACATTTTGCTTGCAGAATGTCCCACAGCTGCAATCCATTTGAGCTTCCTGATTGGAGTATTCTATATTTAATTAAATTTATATTCATATTTACAATTGGCCAGCTTATTTGCTCAGTTATAATGGGATATCGCATGAGCCTGAAGTAGCTATTATTAGCGTAACAACCCGTTTTTTTAATGCATGTTTTATTTCATGGCATTTCCCCTCGTTTTGTTCTTTTTTTGTGTGTGCGTTGAAATACTTCTGGTGACAATGTCGCAGTTTCTTAACAGTGTTTATTAATTTCTAGGTGCACAGATTGTTACCTGACGTTACGATTATACGATCATTTATTTGCCAAGTAAAACACCAAAAGCGGGCTTTGGTACATAAGGCAACAACCAACCTATTGCACAATATTACTAATATAGTATAGCCTACAGATATGATCAGACTCACGCTACGAGATGCCTACCTACCTATTATAGTCATATAAACTTATACACAGAGTGCACGCAGTCGTTTTGGCAACTTTTTTTTGTTTGGGGGGGGGGAGGGTGAAGGGGGTGGGGGTGGAGTGGAATAAAACAGATACCTTCCGGTATTCAAAATGTACCTTTTTTTCCCTTAAACACGATGTCATTTATAAAAGGTTCATAGTTAATAGTGGCTTCTATGAATGTTATAAATTTATTAAATGTTGTATAGACTTGTGAACATTTGTAACTTGTGGTGAATGAATTGTGATATGGCACTATGATAGTAGAAGTATGAAAGTGTTGTACTGATGAACTGTGATACTTTATTAACTGTGATAGTTGCTTGCATGGATGCATTTATAACTGAATATTTCTTATGTTTTTGTTCAATTATTATGGGGTGATTGTAATGCCTTGTCGAATTAATACATAAGGCTATAAAATTTACTTTCGTTTTTATGTCGAATGATCTATTCTTGTGTAAATTCCTTATTTGAAGTAATTATAATGTATTGTATTGCGCGTTGTTGGACTGCATTATCATAATAAATTATGTAAAATCATAAGAAATAAAAGGGGAAGGAATTGAGGAGTAAGGGAAATGAAAAAAAAATCAAAAAACATAAACACAAAAAGCACGGAAGGAAGGAACACGTAACTCACTTGACGAATACGGCGATGCCCAGAGCAGGGAGGTCGTGGCTGAGGACGTCCCAAGTCTCCTGCACCAGTTTGACCTGTACTGGTGTCAGGTGGCGCCCTAGCTGATCGTTGCTGCATCTCTCGCCCCCGGTACAAGGGACCGGACCACCTGAACACGCAAAGTTGCCCATCCTTGGAAATGTCTGAAATTGTTCGTGGCGGAAGGGGACGCAACTCTCAACGCATCATTGGTGAAATGACGTTTACGATGTAGGTTCCAGTTTCAATTGTCCGTCTGTTCAGGCTGGCGTTGCAGTACGGGTGCAATGGAAATATGTTCCGAATTTTACCTCAGCCCCGATGGTAGAAATCCTAAGGCATCTCTGAAGATGTCTGTTATCCAGTTTTTAGTGGGACTTCAGTAACAAAAAAAAATCCAAAACCACAAAACACAGGCACTTTCCAGTTGAGATCATGAAGATGTGGCGGCTGTTGCTTTATCTGTTGATGCTATGTGGAGCTTCTTTGTGGGTGCCGTGCTTTCACTGAGAAAGTGTCCAGAATGATATCCCTTGACACGACTGTTAGATAAATACAACAAATAAGCTTACATCACAACAACTGCGCTGTGAACTCTTAATCCATAACTTAAACTTGGACTTTTTCAAATTAATCATCGATTTATTTTCCGCCTCCTGTAATATGAAAGCGATCTCCTTAGATCGCCGCTCTTTGGAAAAGCTCGTATTAACAACCTGCATTGTTATTATTATTATTATTATTATTATTATTATTATTATTATTATTATTATTATTATTATTATTATTATTATTATTATTATTACATGTAAAGGGTTTTCACAAAATGAAAATGTATACTTCTTCACCCTGGGGTTTGTTTCCAAAATATTCAAGTGTTCAAGAATTATGACAACAACAAAAATCAGAAAGACGTCACATAAACTGTTGGTACATAGCACTTAGGAATAAAGTGGCCGAGCATCATCAAACAATGACTATAAGCTGGCACCACTGAAGTAAACGGTAGTCGACCCTCCGCTTATTCCATCTCTTATGGAATATTATCATTGGCCGCGATGCTCTCTGTCTCACTCACGCATCAACTTCATTAAAATGAAACAGGTTTGTACGTCAGCTGTCTAATCATTCTTCTTCTTGTCCTACACCAACTCCCTTCTCCTCTTCTCCTTTCTTTCTTTCTTTCTTTCTTTCTTTCTTTCTTCTTCTTCTTCGACGTTGTTGTTGTTGTTGTTGTTGTAATTATTATTGTCGTTGTTACTGTTGTTGTTGTTGTTTTTCGTCTTCTTCTTATTATTGTTTTTGCTCTGTTTCTTAATTTAGTTCTTCTTTTCCTTATTCTTCTACTTCTTGTTCTTCCTCTTTTCCTTCTCCTTCTTTTCTGTCTGTCTTTCTTTCTTTCTTTCTTTCTTTCTTTCTTTCTTCCTTTCTTTCTTTCTTTCTTTCTTCTTCTTCTTGTTTTTTCTTTTCGTTCTTGTTTTTCGTCTTGTTTTTCGTGTTGCTGTTGTTGTTGTTGTTGTTGTTGTTGTTCTTCTTCTTCTTCTTCTTCTTCTTCTTCTTCTTCTTCTTCTTCTTCTTCTTCTTCTTCTTCTTCTTCTTCTTCTTCTTCCTCTTCTCCTCCTTCTTCTCTTCTTCTTCTTCTTCTTCTTCTTCTTCTTCTTCTTCTTCTTCTTCTTCTTCTTCTTCTTCTTCTTCTTCTTCTTCTTCTTCTTCTTCTTCTTCTTCGTCTTTGTTGTTGTTGTTCTTGTGTTTTTCTTCTTCGTTCAGCAGTATTCCTCGTGTTGCGGTCAATTGACTAATGATTGTATAGCGAGCATTTGACTTGTGTTGACGTCATGCCTTACATTACAATACAGGATTATTGCTTTAGGTCCAGAGGACTCTTCCGAGCCAAATCACGACCAGCGTCATGCCTTTCAGAGAAACGTCCATCCAAGGTTCCAAGCGCTCCTGGTGTAAAAGGCACCAAGTCCACGGCTTTGTTTACCTTTTGCACAAACGGGTTTGCCCTACAATTTGGATTGTTATTACATTGATAAAGTCGGCTTGCCTTGTGGCAGCGCGGTCTTAAGCGGGAGTAACTTGCCTTGTCCACAGGCTAAGAACCAATGGCGCCTGACAGGTGTGGGATCGATCCTGGGCGTTACGTTTTCTCCGAATTATATTTACTTTCCACTCAGGCAACGTTTTGAGGGTTTTCTCCGGGTACTCCGGTTTGCTGCTCAATAATATTTGTTTCAAAAACACCACTAATATTAGGTAGGTTGAGGCTGCGACTACGCCTTCCCCAGGGGAGGCGACCCAGAATTTTCCGATTAAAAAAAAAATCAAGTGCCACTCAAAAAAAAAAAAATCATGCCAACCGCTAAAGTTTGAATTTTTCATATGGGTCCTGACAAGGAGTGATTTCCCTTGTTTTAACGGTACATCGATACCATAGCAATCTGACCTTTGACCCTATTTGTGAGTGAGCCACGAAGCTTGAAGAGTGAGTCCTTGGTGTCTGGGGTAGGTAGGGCTTATTTTATCGACCTGAAACGAAAAAAACACATTACGAGCAATTTTTCTTCACTGGTTCTGGCTCTTACCGATCTTCCTAGCCGCTATTTTTAGCTCCAGAAAGTGAGTTGGCTAGCTGTTGCTATTAATAGACGCAAAAACTACGAAATGTATTCATTTAAAAAATAACTATACTTTTGAAAGAGTTATTTTTTCAGTGGTGCAACACTCACTGTGAATATTCAAAGGAACTGTAGAGGGGCATGTCCCAAATTTGTCCTTTTAAAAACAAAATATGCTGTTACTTACAAAAGGCAGGTGTCAGTTGGATTTTCTTTCAACTTCCATAACTGTAGGACGCCACAGTGGACAAGTGATTGATGGTAAAATAAGGTACAATGGAGGAAGACTTCAATCTTTTGACTCTTCAAAGGACAAATTATAGACTGTTCAATTTTGAATATTTGTGTAAAAATACAAAATAAAGGAGAAACTTTTGTTTTTGGAAAGACTGGAGTATAATGCTAAATTTGTATTGCAATGCTCCATGTAGCCACACTCAGCTGGTGTCCACAGTACGGGAGGAACGTTGTCCAAACTCTACCCAACTTGGTTCCCCAAATGTACGATCTCTGCTGTGAAAACTTAACTAATATGTTTTCTGGTGATGCCCTCAGGCAACATAGCAGTGTAAGGTAGATAACTGTTCATTTAACTATTTTTTAATTATCTGAGTCTTTTCCCTTGAAAGATTATGAACTCTTTTATTGAAGAGGTCCATTCGGCCATTTTCTTCTATACTCAAGTCCTTTTTATACAGATCTCGAAGTTGCTCCACTGCTTTTCTAAACACTAACACACAAAATGAAACTGATTAAAGGGATTGAAATTTGAACTCCGAAATTTGTTTCAGTGGGATTGATTAGAGTAGGGTAAAAAAAACAAACACCAAAATTAAAAAAAAAACAAAAAAAAAAAACAGCCACTGTCGTGTTTAGATGAATGAAAATTTGGTGTGACGCTTCACTGCGGATGCTGCGCTTTCCCTGAGAAAGCAGAGACCTGATGCGCAGCGGTCCGTAAACCAATTGTTGGACGATGTCAGTGGTCTGTGTTGAGAACGCCTTGTAAGGGACGCTTTTGTCCGAGGCTCCTTGTTGTCCGTCTGACGTTGTATTTCTTCCCTTCTTCGTCACACTTCGGTCAATCACGGTTTAAAGTTGTTTTTCACGTTATCATCACTTTCACCGGCACAAAAGAAAAACCAGCACATTGACTATCTCTCACAATACGCCCACTTAAATAAATGCACCGTTCAAGGTGCGTGCAGAGAGGAGAGGCGAGGGAAGGGGGGGGGGAGGTGAGGGGGGTGAGAGAGTAACAGACAGGGAAAGAAGACGATCGTGATGTATTGAAATTTTTTTTTTTTAACGGTAGATGTAACACCTGTGACAACGTCATTTTACCAAGCGAGCGACACGTGGACTGGAGATAATCCTAATGAAAGTTGGATACTACTGTAGCGAGCGCCACTTTTGGGGATGTAACAAAGGCGAAGGGACATAACCTGCTGCTGTCAACCAAAAGTGAGCGAAATTTAAACGGGAGATAATCCTTTGAAAGTAGCGAGCGCCACCCTGTGGGATAACTACAGCTGCGTTACAGCGGATTTGGAAATAATGGTACGTCTAGCTCCGAAACTATTGTTATGTCCACTTTTGTGTTAATTACATAAGTAGATGACTACATAAATAATAAAATAACCAACAGCAAAAAATATTTAAAAAAAAAAGAAAAGAGTTCTACCTATAGTAAACGCAGGGTGTTTAGAACTGTCCAAAGATTTGAACACACATTAATGACAAAGCTGTCGCCGTTGAGAAAGGACTAACAAGCCTAAACGCAGAGACCGTAGAAACATAATCCTACGGTCTCTGATAAACGCCGCACTGAGAGTGACAGCCTGCTGTCCTGATGTAATGCCCAGACTGGTTCTCTCCCTTTTATCACTCTTCCTCCACGGTACTTGGACCATCTCTCGCTCGCAGGGCCAATCGATCTAGAACTGCTGCGTGTGTCTTCATCCAGCCCCGTACGGAGTAGGGGCCGTCAGAGGTTCACTACAGCAGTGGCAATGGTGAGTCTACTTTTACGCTCTCTCTCTCTCTCTCTCTCTCTCTCTCTCTCTCTCTCTCTCTCTCTCTCTCTCTCTCTCTCTCTCTCTCTCTCTCTCTCTCTCTCTCTCTCTCTCTCTCTCTCTCTTTTGCTAGTGTTACACTCGATGTTTTTTTATCAGTTGATTCAGCCACGATGCTTGAAACCTGATAAAGTGTAACTCAGATTCGTTTATCCACGCAGCCTGTTCACTCAGCAACAAGGCAAAGTCGTCGTATGTAGTTTTCCAACTTTATTCAGCGAACATCAACAACTGCATACAATCGTTTTTTCCACTCTCAACTTTTCACTTTCAACTTTACAATACAATACAATTTTCAAGAGTTATTTACGTCCCTGAACACATTGAGCGCATAGGGGACAGACGTTATCCAATTTTGAAACAGTGCGGCACTTATATAGTCACTCTAACTCCAGTAAAGAACGTTCGGGCAAGACATAATTATAACCAATCAAAACACATTATTTTCGTCATCGCTGTCTCACGTCATAAAACCTTATTTGGGATGGAAGCTTCCTTAGTTACATGTACCACTAGAATTATCCATACCCTTCGATCGATAGTAAACAACCAACTCTAGAAAATTCTCAAATAATATCGACCAACTAAAATTAACAACGTTATGCAAAGCTTCTTCTAACATCAACGCAAAATCAAATCAAAGGTAAATACACTCTATTATTGCATGCTTAGCAAAACAAAACGATCGCATCTATCGTGCGCGTCACACACGAACTATCGTGCGCGTTTTAAGGTAACATCTAGCCATCCCCCCACTTTGTATTTGTCTGTCTGTATGTCTGACTTTACCTCCGTCAGCTGATGTCACCCCACGCACTGTATTATTCAGTCCTGAGAGTAAATTGACACCACGCGCAGTGCTGCTATCCCGAATTGAGAGGCTCAGACTCAGACATTACATTCACAACAAGGATACAGATTTTAGGCGGGTACCTAATTTTGCAATCGTTTCTCGTATCATTCACACTCACATTCTGCGATTTCAGTCATATATGCCAACGACAAGACAAATAATTCTAATAATATGACAAGACAACTATAAGAACCATTAGGCAGCATACAAAAAGATACATGACAATCAATATTGATGTTGCAATTTCACAATACACTACAAGCAACCCAATGCATTTCAAATAATCAGGTGGTACAATTACATAATTCTAAGACGCATCAAATGCAGATAAAATTCTTAAGTAGCAAATTGGGAAGCAGTTGACAAAGTCAGAGGTTACGTCGTATTAAGGTAATGTTGCCTCAATGTTCGCTTCAATGAAGGGAGAGTGATACACCATCTAAAGTTGCCTTAATGTTCGCTTCAATGAAGGAAGAGTGATACACGATCTAATGTTGCCTTAATGTTCGCTTGAATGGAGGAAGAGTGGTACACGATCTAATGTTGCCTTAATGTTCGCTTCAATGAAGGGAGAGTGGTACACGATCTAATGTTGCCTTAATGTTCGCTTCAATGAAGGGAGAGTGGTACACGATCTAATGTTGCCTTAATGTTCGCTTCAATGAAGGGAGAGTGATACACGATCTAATGTTGCCTTAATGTTCGCTTGAATGAAGGGAGAGTGGTACACCATCTAATGTTGCCTTAATGTTTGCTTCAATGAAGGGAGAGCGATACACGATCTAATGTTGCCTTAATGTTCGCTTCAATGAAGGAAGAGTGGTACACCATCTAATGTTGCCTTAATGTTCGCTTCAATGAAGGGAGAGTGATACACGATCTAATGTTGCCTTAATGTTCGCTTGAATGAAGGGAGAGTGGTACACCATCTAATGTTGCCTTAATGTTTGCTTCAATGAAGGGAGAGTGATACACGATCTAATGTTGCCTTAATGTTCGCTTCAATGAAGGAAGAGTGGTACACCATCTAATGTTGCCTTAATGTTCGCTTCAATGAAGGGAGAGTGATACACGATCTAATGTTGCCTTAATGTTCGCTTCAATGAAGGGAGAGTGATACACCATCTAATGTTGCCTTAATGTTCGCTTGAATGAAGGGAGAGTGGTACACCATCTAATGTATAAAAGAAGGGAGTTCCAGAAGCCATGAGAATGCAAAACTATTCCAATTCCTGTGCGAGGCAGGATTATTTGTTGGACCCGTAACCTTCTGTCACAGCAGTTAATAGATTGAAGGTGGCAGGCCATTTTGCACTTTAAACAAAAGGGTCACAGTGTTGAATAAAAACTGATGGTATAAGGACATTAGGTTTGCTGCTTTTAAAGTTTTTCCGATGATGAAAAACTGGGATCATCAATGACAATCTTCTCTGCTTTATGGTGCAAGGAGTTTAGTTTGTTGATGTGCATTTCTCCTGCACCAAACCATACTGATGGCGCATAATTTAGATGTGAAAGGCAGTGGACTTGAAAAACATTCTTCTCGCATCAGGACCTACAAAAATTTGTAATGTTTCTAAGATGTACAGATTTTTGGATACAAGTTTGCAAACGTAATCTACATGTCTATGCCAGCTAAGTTTATGACCCAAGCACTCGGTGAGTTTCAACTTGTTCAACAACATCGGTCACAACCACGAGGTCAAGGCAGAGCGGCCTTCTCTGATGTTTCTGTTCGCATGTTATGACAATGCTCTGAGCCTTTTTTTAATGTAAAAACATTTTGTTATTGCCTCATGAAAATCTGATTGAATTTTATTTAGGTCATGAGAAGAAGTGTAGATAGAGCTGTCATCAGAAAAGAGATCATAGAAAACAGAACTTGCAAATCTGTGAAGGGTCGTGTCATTTATAAACAGACTAAAATAGTAGTGGATTCAGGACAGATCCTTGGATTACACCGATTGTGACACTATCTAAGCAAGAGTAAGTCCCATTCAAGAATATGTGTTGCTTCCTTTCCGTCATAAACGATTTAAGAAGGTTAGTTAGTTAGTCATTGTTTGTAGTGTCCAGCGGACTGCAAATAGCGAAATCAGGATCACAACTTGGTTGAAAGAGGTCTCACCCCTGACCCATATAAAAGGTCTGCTGAAACAACCCTAGTCGTAACACTGAAGGCACTCCACCAACCAGTCACTTTCAAAATAAAGACCTCCTTTGTAAGGGACGCTGAAGCTGTAGGCCTACTCTAATTTATCGAACCCTCGTTTAAAAAAGACAAAATAGAATATAAACACCATTATAAAATATTAACAAAGCACATAAATATAAAATGCCTACATTGCTAAATAATAATGCCCTACAAAGCCCTAGTGACCATTTGGAAGAAAGCGTCCAAGATCCCTAAGCTGATCCAGCAGACCCCATACACAAATGAAGAGTTTTGGTAGAGTGTTCAAGAAAAAAGATAGGTGACCGGTCTAGCGAAGAAGATAGTAGATTGATAGAACAGAGTAGGAGCAAGAACGAACAAATGAGAATGACAGAAACACTTGGAATTTAAAGCAGTAAATTTCCACGAAGTGGAAATACTATTTATTAAAAAAAAAAAAAAAAAAAAAAAAAAAAAAAAAAAAAAACGGCATTCCCACGGAGGAGGAGAGGGATGGGATGTGGGAGGGGTTTAAAAAGGTTGAATGCACGATCATTTTTAGTGTACAATACAAATTTATCTACAAGGATTTTATTATTGACATGGTCATGATGATGATGTCGACTCTTTCGGCTCTACTTGAAGAGAGTAAACACAGCAAAGTGCACTAGAATGAAGTTCGACCTGGACAAACTGCAAGACCCGGAGGTGGCAGAAATATTTTAGGCCACAATTGGAGGGAAATTTGCACCACTGCTCATTTTTGGAGCTACTGAAGTAGGTGTCAACACCATGAACACCACCTTCAACTCAGCTGTGACTGAGATCCTTGGCAAGCACCGGCAAAGAAGAAGCCGTGAATCACATCTGAACTTTTGGACCTGTGTAATAAACGAATTGAGATGAAAAAGAAAAAGAACACACCACAAGGAGCTGATGCCTACCAAAAAATCAGCAATGACATCCGAAAAGGCATCCGCTCATCAAATGAGAACTGGATAAAAGATCAATGCCAGGAAATAGAAAACAGTCTGAACAAGAACAACAGCAAGAAGGCCTACCAGACTGAGAAGCGGCTGACAAGTGTTAAACAGCCCAAAATCTCCACGATCCAAAGCAAGTCTGGCATATGCCTTACAGAAGAACAGAAAGTCTTGGATAGATGGACAGAGTACTACTCTGACCTTTACAACCACACACCAAACGGAGACCCATCAGTTCTAGCATGTCCAGAGAACAGAGAAGAAGAAGAAATCCTCCCAATTCTCCGAGAAGAAGTTGAGGCAGCAGTGCAGTCGCTGAAGAAAGGGAAGTCAGCGGGAGTGGACAACATCCCCGCGGAACTGCTTCAAGCAGGAGGAGAAGCAATGATTGACGCCCTCACAATTACTGTAACAAGATCTGGCAGAGTGGGAAGTGGCCTACACCATGGACCCAGTCGCTTGTCATCACTCTTCCAAAAAAAGGTAACCTTCAGGAGTGTGAAAATTACCGCACCATCAGCCTCATCAGCCATCCTAGCAAGGTCCTCCTGAAAATAATACTTAACAGGTTGAAGCCCTATAAGCTGAACAAATCCTAGCTGAAGAACAAGCAAGATTCAGGGCAGGGCGAAGTACCACTGAACAGATTTTCAACCTCAGAAAAATCTGTGAGAAATACCTACTGCACCAACAACATCTATATCATGTGTTCGTAGACGTCAGGAAGGCGTTTGGTCGAGTCTGGCATGCAGCTGTGTGGGCAACCATGAGAGTCCCTAAAATTATTGAAGCCTGTATGACAAGGCTACAACTACAAGTGCAGTCCTCCATAACAGCGCCATCGGAAACTGGTTCAGAACAACAATCGGTGTGCGTCAAGGATGCCTACTCTCTCCAACACTCTTTAACCTCTTCCTAGCTAGAGCGCATCATATCAGATGCGCTTGCAGATCACGAAGACACAGTGAGCATAGCGGGCAATCTCCAACAAAAACTTGAACAGCTGTCACAGAGGCTTGACACCACCTCCAGAGCCTATGAAATGGAAATAAGTGCTGTCAACTTGTCCACTATGTTTTATGTGTGCTTTTGTGTTTGATGCTGCAGCGTTGATCAAATGCATTCCTTGTGTATTATTCACTTCGCATTAAATTATCTTGTAGCTTCAATCACAAGTATATCAACTAAGTTAGTTGATATACTTGTGCTTCAATTTATTCTAATTACAACAGTGATCGCCAATAGATCAGGGGATACAACTGTTACATCTTTCCTTTCAAATTGAACTGTAGTTGTCTCCATGTAAAAAGGAATTATTAAAACGCGCTTAAAACGAATATTTTGATTGGTGGTTATTTTGGCACGAACCAATAATAAAAAGTGTCTCCTTCACCAAGGAAGTTAACTCTCGCACAATAACAATAGCAGACGGCTTTCAGAGCAGAGGAATGAGGAAATCGAATCCTATCAACACTGCTGTTTTGTGAATAACGGTTATTCTGACTTATGCACTGCCGCATGTAATATAATCTATCTGATATTTTACAGCTCGAAGCACTTTACTAGTGAACGTAGTAATACCGTGTGAGGACTGAAAATCACAGTATGAAGTGACAGCATGCTGTGAAGCTAACACTAGTCGACTACAGTGTTTTACTCTTTACGTTCTGCAAAACTTCATTAGTTTAAAAAAAAATAAAAAAAATTATATATATGATTTCAAGTCTGTTGAAGAACGTTTTTATCAAATAAGTTGTAGTCTTATTAAACATAAATATGAGTCGCATCTACGACGACCAGAAGCTGCAGAATCTGCCGTTGATCAACAAGTCATGGACGTCTGTTTGGAACAGTGCAAAATGGACAGGGTAGGCCTAAGGCTAATCGTTATCAGTTTGTTATGTGTTTTTATTTTCTTTAGAAAATCTGTAATATTTTATTCCCTATTCATTTTTTTTGGTTATGATATACCAAATTTGACATTTCTTTTAGATGTTTTACACTTAATTTATTGGTTTATAGTTGATGGTGACGATGATGATGATACATTATTGTACTGTATGTTTTAATAGTATGTACATTTAAATTAGCTACGATTGCTCACTGAGTGTTTGTCACCCGCTGTTATAATGTGCTGATGCTGCCACTGTATTTGCTCAGATTGAGATGAATACAGTTGTATTGTATTGCATTGCATTGTATTGATGATGATGATGATGATAATAGTGGTGGTTGTGGTAGTTACCATGATGATGATGAGGACAAGGATGGTAGTGGTGGTTGTTTTTGTCGTTGTTGTTTTCGTTAATGAATTAATTGTCCTTTGACATAATTTGTATGCATGTTTGGATGTTGAGAGTGCAAGTGCACGGCACTTGTTTTCAGAACTGGTGAAGGTGCTCTGATAGAAGCCACAGTCCAAAACAGACACAAAGTTTGCATCACTGATTCAGCAGGAAACAAGGTGAGCAGCAGATTTAGGTCAATCGTGGCTAAGTTCCTTCATCTTCAATTGAATTGAGTTTTGGGCTATTTGGACTCTCTCTTTGGATGGAGGGTAAGAGGCAACTTGATTCAAGTGTACAGAATTGTTAACAACTTTGAAGACATGCATAGTGGACAAACATTTTTAATTTTACTGGACCTTAATGTGAAAAACAAATCTGGAATTTAGATGGTAAAATTTGTGTTTCAGCACTGTACTACTAACATTGGTATATTTTCATTTTCTAGCAGTTTCACATCGTTTGGAACAAATTACCATATCACTTTAAAAAGCTACAATAATTAACCACTTCAAAAATCAGTTGGACAAGGTTCCATAATTCAAGGACCTCTTTAACTCAATTATTGCTTTGACGAATAATTATAAAAGTTAGGTAAAAACTGCTTACATATCATCAGACCCAAATCATTTAAAGTTGACTAAAGGTGGGGCGCAGGACAGGCTTAACAGCGTGTAAGACTGTCCCTTACTACTTCTACTACTACTATTATTACTGCTATTACTACTGCTACTACTGCTACTACTACTATTACTGCTATTGTATTACTACTGCTACTAATACTACTGCTATTACTACTACTACTACTACTACTGCTATTACTACTACTACTACTACTACTACTTTCTCTCCCAAACATTGCTAGGTGCATCCACCAAGCAGTATAAATTTTATATATATCATATGTCTCTCTGTCTCTCTCTCGAGCGTTGTGGCCAAGTGGGCTAAGGCGGGACTAACTTGCCTTGTCCACAGGCCAGAAACCAATGGCGCCTGACACTGTGACAGGTGTGGGTTCGATCCTGCATCGGGGCGTTATGTTTCTCCGAATATTATTTACTTTCGACTCGGGCAACGTCTCGGGGGTTTTCTCCGGGTACTCCGGTTTGCTCCCCCAGCAAAATTTCAAAACATTTCAAAAATTTAAAGAATTTCTAATTTTCAAAAAATCACAACTAATGTTAGGTAGCTTGGGTTTGGGCGCGCCACAGGCTGCGACTACGCCTTCCAAAGGGGAGGCGGCCCAGAATTTCCCGATAAAAAGGGACAATAAAGCATTAAAATCTTAAATCTAAAAAATACTTTACCTAGGCATTCTATTGAATGCCGGATTTCACACATTGCTGGTAACATATATAATACTACTTGGTATACTTATATATATCTAATACTACTGCTGTACGTTATATATATATCTCTTTATAAACTAATATTAGATTGGATCTCTGGAATATCAAGTATAGCAAATTTTGTTTGAATTAATGAATTGTTTCAGAATGAATCGTTTTAGTTTGTTAATTATTGTTACATGTGGTTATTTATCAATAGTTGATTCAGCCCCGATGTTTGAATCTTGAAAGTGTAACTCAGATTTGTTTATCCAGGCGGCCTGTTCACTCAGCAGCGAGGCAGGATTCGTCCTTTGAGATTTTCCAACTTTATTAAGCAAACATCAACAACTGCATATAAGATCGCTTTCCGAAAATCACTTCAAAGATCATCATCAAAAATCATCACAAATCTCTCACACAAGCAGACAGTGCGTTGCTTATATAGGCGCTCTGTAATCGAGAGAAAGCTCGAGCATTCCAGCATGACGCAATAACACCCAATCGAAATAAAACTCGTGAACGGAATTATGCTCTGTCTTATGTCATTATGTTAGGAGAATCACTTAGCTATTGCCAGTTCTACCCCCGTTGGAGTGCCGGGGGTTTCAGTATAAATTAATAGTATCCTCACTTTCTGGAGATTTAGTGCTTTAAATTCCCACTGTCGCTATCTTTTTCATTTGTTCTTTCTCATTCCTGCTCTGTTCTATCAATCTGCTATACTATCTTCTTCTTCGCTTGACCAGTCACCTACCTTTTTTCTTGAAAACTCTTCCGGGACAAGACTCCTTATTTGTGTATGAGGTCTGTTGGATCATCTTGGGAATATTGGACGCTTTCTGCCAGGTGGTCACTAGGGCTTCCTATGATGTTATTATTTAGCAATGTAGGCATTTTATATGTATGTGTTTTGTTAAAAATATATAATGATGTTTGTATTCTATTTTGTTTTTGTAAACGGGGGTTCGATAAATTAGAGTACAGCCTCAGCGTCCCCTGCGTGGGATGTCTTTATTGTAAAGTGACTGGCTGGTGGAGAGCTTTCAGTTTTACCATTAGGGTTGTTTCAGCAGATCTTTTATGCGGATCAGGGGTTGTCTGGTCCTGATTTGGCTCGGAAGAGTCCGCTGGACCTAAAGCAATAAAGACGTAATGTCATGTAATTGCCAGTTCTATCTCGAAACTTCAGTCGATAGTAAACAAGTAATCCTAGAAAATTCTCAACAATATCGACCGATGAAAATTATCAACATTATACAAACTTCTTCTAGCAACAACGCAAAATCAAATCAAAGGTAAATACACTCTGTTATTGTATGCTTTGCAAAACAAAATGATCAGATCTATCATGTGCGTCTCAAAGGTAACAATTATTATGATGCTATTTTCAGACTCGTTACTTCATACTGTCAGTGAAAGTGAGTCGAGCACACCGACGCAAGTTTGACACCAGCGGTAAAGAGGTGGAGCCTAACTTCAGTCAGACAGTCAAAGTCTCTACTGGCTACCTCAACTCTTCCTACAGTAAGAGTTCACAATGTATACGTGGTTATCATCACAGTCTTATACCCAAGGCTATTTCAGCATCCTCCTCACAGTTTGTAAGAACATTTTATCAGAGTATTAACCACTGATATATAGCTGCTCTTTTATATTTTAAAAAAAATTTAGTACCTGTATTTGTATGAGCCAGTGTTTCATTTTAATGGTATGACTGATTGTGTCAGCATGAGGTTTTTTTGCAAAACAAGTACACATAATTATATGGAGCACTGCATGTACACATTTGTTAACAGCAATCTCCTGCTGTTGAGAAGATCCTACCTTCGTCATTCCCGTGCCAGGCAAACGATATAACTGACAGTGCTAGACTGCTTTTCACACCGTCTATGCAATTTGAGAACATTATTTTAAAGCATTACAATAATTTATATATAATAAGAATGATGTCCAAGGTCCAGTCCCATCTATTTGGGTGAACAACTTGCTATCAGTGTTTTACATACACTCTTTGTCTCTCCTTATCTCGTACACCAGAAGTAATTCTTTTATTTTTTTCCCCTCAGAAATAGATGCCAAGGGCAAGACAGATTTCCTGTCCGAAGAAGAGTTGTCTTCTCTGATCAAAGTACCGGAACTGACGTCTCTGACGACTGAATGGTCTTCGGGCGATTTGCAGTTGCTATGGTTACCGGAGAGCATGGCGGAGGACCTGGAGATTGAGTGTGGCACAGAGTTCAGGCTAAAGACACACGGCAACAGTCCCTTCATCTGTATGTGGTCTTCTGTTGAGTTGTGTTGTGATGTGTTATGTGGTCTTCTGTTGAGCTGTGATGTGTTATGTGGTCTTCTGTTGCGTTGTGATGTGTTATGTGGTTCTGTGTTGAACTGCGTTGCATTGTGGTATGTGTTTCTGTGCTGAGCTGCGTTTCGTTGTGTCTTGTTATTCTGTGTTGAGCTGCCATTTGTTGTGTTGTTCTGCGTTGTGTTGTGTTGTTTGTGGCTATTTTGTTTGATTTTGGTGATGTTTTAAGCAGTTTTGAGACATGGCATCAAGAAAGATAACTGACTTATCCCACCGATTGCATACACACGCACACACCCATATTTGCAATACATCACAAATGGGTTCATTTAAGAATGTAGGAATCGGAAAGTCATTTTTTGATGGAAAAGGGTTAGGGTAAGGGCTAGGGATAGATCTACAACTCACCCTTACCCGAATCCTTTGCTAAAAAGTTGACCTAGTTCGTCTCCTATAGGCGACGAAATAGGTCAAATTTTCTTCAAAATTTCTCCGAAAATTGACTGTATTTTCTCCGTCCCGGATAGAGCACTCCTCTGTACATAAAACACTCTCGTGCACTACAACTGCACTCCCAAGCACTAAAAGAGCACTCCCGCGCACTTAGAAAAAAGTGGGTTCCTGGAAAAAAGTGGGTTCCAAGCAAATAAACCCATTTGTTACTAGAAAAGACAAGGTCTGAAACCCATTTGTGCGTTTTTGTACATGCACACACACACACACACAAACACACAAAACTAATTATAATTGATCCCCAACCAAGCCCAGCCAAAGCTTACCAAATCCCCTTCTCTCATGTTTCTCTCACGTTTCTCTCACGTTTCCCCTGTAAACTCTATGACAGAAGGCATGATATTTCTGGTCTTTTTAAAGAGAATAATAAATATTAATTTAAAAAAAACAAAAGAAACATAGCTATAGCAATTTTTAAAAAAAATGAGTATAGAGATTCTGAAAGTATTTTCACTGCACTTTAAAATGTCCAAGTATTAAAATGTATTTATTAATTAAAAATTGAATTAATAAACTTTGCTAATTAAAATATACAAGTGATTGAAATGCACACATTATTATGAATGGGTTGTTTATTGATTTATTATTTGTATTTATTTGTCTATGTAGGCAGTCTGACGCGTCAAGAAGGACAGCTGAGTGCGGCAGGGAATTACGCGGGAGGTGAGAAAGTGGGAGCTTCGTGGACAGACAAAGTGATGGCCATGAAAGGTGCAACACCAGCCAACTCCTCAAACACCAGTGATGATGTGGTTGGTGACGATGAGTGGGTAGGCCATCGTGTGACTGTTCCATTTATAGCTATTGGCATTAGCATCATCACTTTAGTGTAGCACATTGTAGGAATATAAGGCATACTGGTAAGTAATGCACACACTCAATTTTCTTAAAATGTCTGAAAACAAATTTTTAAACATCATTTTTATTTTAGCAAGATATGCGTATCATTTAACTTTAGTATTATGCCCTCAAGTCGGTTTGGGGAGGCACTGTGGTCTAATGGTAGTGCTTCGGCTTGAGGATCTGAAGGTCCCGGGTTCGAGCCCTGGCCGAGCCATTGTGTTGTGTCCCTGGGAAAGACACTTTACTCCTGTTTTCCTACTCCTTCGGATGAGAGTATAAACTGAGGTCTAGTCTGTGTGTCGCATACATTCCATCATAACGGACTTTAAAGATCCTGATGCTCATGTCCTAGACGGGTGAGTGCCGGTAACAAGAACACACCCAGCATGCACTTGGTCCTTCTCCCCCATCCCTGGCTGCCCAGGATTGTGCTCAGTTGTCCGGGCGTCATACCATGCGCCAAAGGCTGCGGGTGGGCGTCTCGGACGGTTTGAGTTAGATCCTGTATCGGCCAGCGCCTTGATCCTTAGGCTAAGGCGCCTTATAAATGACGAACATTATTATTATTATCAAGTAAGCGAAAATGTACATTTTATTGTTTCGACAATTTGTGTGCATTTTTTATACTTTGCTGTTTTATTTTATTTGCTATATCTGTCTGGATATTTATACAGTGATATTGTTGTTTTTAAAAAATGTATTTTATTATCTGTATGTTTATGTTGTAATGTCATCTTAAAAAACGTTTTTTTTCTTGAAAAACTAGCGCACACGTGTGTGTGTGAGCGAGTAGGGCAAACCGTCAGTTTGAATTTGAGCTGTATAAAAGAAATTATTATTATTTAATTATTATTTTAAAACGACCATTATAAAATTGAAGATAAATAAACCAATTATATAAGCTCATACCTGATGAAAATACTGTATGTATATGTATATATATATAATCATATATAAAACCTTTTGAAGTGTTATAGTCTTTTGTCTGAAGTGGAATGCTAGACTGGACTGTTGAGCTGTTACTATTTGGAATTGAATGGACACTGAAATGTAACGTCCAACCCACCATAATTGTTGATGTGGTTTTTTATGTGTTTTTTTAAGTACATAAATCAACACTGAACCACCAAAGCAATCATACTGCTAAGTAAAAAAAAATCTAGTGAAAAATTCCCACTTTTATTTTTGGATTTGAACCAAGGTCATCATTGTGTCAGGCAAACGCTCTTCCACTAAGCTATGGCATTGGGGCTTGCTGCCTCATCTGTGTTGGTTAGGAAGAATCCAAACCTGTGTGTGTTTGTGTTGTATAAATGTCTTTACTTATTACTCCATTGCTGTGTTTTATATATGTCTTCACTTATTACTCCATTATTTATCAATTTCAGGATGACTGAGAGATACGATACGTACATTCATGTTGACAACTTGGCCAAGGGCATTGATTACAAAGACAGCTGTACAATCTGCTCTTCCTTCATCTTCTTCAACACAGTGACCATCTTCATTCTCATCACCCTGCATTCTACTGATTTATTATCCCCTCCCCCCCCCCCTCACCCCCTCTCATTACCCACTGCCTTCTGTTCTGCAAGAAAAAAAAGTCTTATAAAAATTGTGTTATTAATGATCAATATTATGTTATCATTATCGGTAATGTAAAATGTTAAACTTTTCTTACACAACATCATCAGCAGCAGCAGCAGCATTATCGTCATCATCATCAATATCATCATCGTCATTGGCATCAGCTTCCACACTACACTCGCCATTGTTACGATCATTTGTACGAGATTTCTGCTTTTTGCAATATGTGATATACTCGGTGTACTGCAGCATTATTGTAGGTCACCAAGCACAGAAAAGATATTTAATTTTATGTACCAGGGGCGGACGAGGGGGGGGTTTCCGGGGTTTCCGGAAACCCCCCCCCAGCCCAAAAAAAAAAAAAAAGGAAAAAAAAAGAAGAAGAAGAAGGAGAGAGAGAAAAAGAGAGAGAGAAAAAACACTTTAATATATATATAAAATTATAAAAATTAAAATTAAAAAAAATTAAACATAAAATAAATAAATTAATAAATAAATGATATCCTCTATATATATAAATTTATTTTTATTTTTTCTTAATTTTTATTTTTTTTCATTTTATTGTTTGGGGTACGAGTATTCGACCTTTCCCACAATATGCAAGCCCTCGCAATCTTCTACCTACAAAACTTCAATCATTGCAATCATTCTAAACAATCTCCAGATGAACACCGTCTTTCGTGCTCCACAAAGAGCAAAGCTGATATTTCACGTCTTCAGCGACATTCTATTTATTTATTTATTTATTTATTTTTATTTTTATTTATTTTTTTAAAGAGTGGGTGGGGGGAGGGGGCGCCACGAGCGGAAGAAATGAAAAGAAAGAAAACGATATTCCTAATGGATAATATAATGGATTACGACAGGAGTGCCCAATACGTGAATCGCGTAGCAGTAAAAAAAAAATTGACGTCAGCCTATTATATGACTATATATATGTTTTGCATTTTGGTGGTAGGTAGATCATTTTGGCTTGGCCATTTTAAAAGTACCTCGCATGCTGAAAAAGTCATAGTGTGGGTAACCCTGGCTTACGTTGACGTTTTAGCAAAAAGACAAATAGTCAAAGTTCCGTCCCTTTGCTTGCTTATTCCGACTCGCGCCAGCGCTTCAAACTGCCGCGAACGCCGTCGTTGAAGCCCTCCGATTCGAAAGTTGTGGCAAAGCTCAGTACATATTTTGGGAGCAAAGGAGGTAATTATTATTTTGATAATTTAATCTTACTAGTAAATAACATATCCTATCCTATCATATCCTATCCCATAACTCGGAGGTCGTAGGGGCACCACAGATGATCGTTTAACCAACGTACTCCATCTTTCCCTGTCCTCAGCAACCCTGATTGTTTCGCTCAGTGTCAAGCCAGTCCAGTCTCGAATGTTGTCATCCCACCTCTTTTTCGGTCTCCCTCTTCTTCTACCTCCTTGCACTGTGCCTTGCAGGATGGTCTTTGCAAGACCTGATGATCTGGTGACGTGGCCATACCATCGGAGTTTCCGTTTTTTCACCACTGTGAGCAGGTCATCGTGTTGTCCAATGGCTTGTGTGATGGTCTGTCGGACTTCGTTTGTTGGTAATGTTCTGGGTATAGGAAATGCCCAGAAGTCTTCTGAAGCACCTCATCTCCATGCTTTGCATTCTTTGTTGGAGATCTGCTGTGAGGGTCCATGCTTCGCAAGCATATAGGAAGATGGAGATGACAAGGGAGCACAGCAGCCTTACCTTGTAATGTAGACTGATGGTCCTGTCTTTCCAAATTGGCTTCAACCTCGCCAGGGCAGCAGTTGTTTGTGCGATCCTGGAGAGGACTTCCTGTAGGGACCCATTGTCTGATACAATGGCTCCTAAATATTTGAGGCTATGCACTGTGTTGAGGGATTGGACTTGGACTTTGATGTCCGTGTTGGTGCCATGGGTGTTGTTGGTCATCATTTTGGTCTTCTCTGCACTTATTTCCATTCAATAGGCTCTGGAGGTGGTGTCAAGCCTCTGTACCAGCCGTTCAAGTTCTTGTTCCGCAAAACGAAGGTTGGAAATTTCTCTTCCCCCTATGCTGACTGTGTCTTCGTGGTCTGCAAGGGCAGCTGACATAATGAGCTCTAGGAAGATGGTGAAGAGTGTTGGACAGAGTAGGCATCCCTGACGCACACCGATTGTTGTTCTGAATCAGTTTCCAATGGCGCTTTTGTGGAGGACTGCACTGGCAGCCTTGTCATACAGGCTTTTGATGACTTAAAATTTTAGGGCTGATGTTGTACACTCTCATGGTTGCCCACAGAGCTGCATGCCAGACTCGGTCAAACGCCTTTTTAATGTCTGCGAACACATGATATAGATGTTGGTGCTGTAGATATTTCTCACAGATTATTCTGAGGTTGGAAATCTGTTCAGTGGTACTTTGCGCTGCCCTAAATCCTATTTGCTCTTCGGCTATGATTTGTTCAGCTTGGGGTTTCAACCTGTTGAGTATTATATTTCAGGAGGACCTTGCTGGGATGGCTGAATTTAGCTGATGGTGCGGTAATTTTCAAATTCCTGAAGGTTACCATTTTTGAGAAGATGACAAGCGACTGGGTCCATGGTGTAGGCCACTCCCCACTCTGCCACATCTTGTTACACATAATGGTGAGTGCGTTGATCATCGCTTCTCCTCCTGCTTGAAGCAGTTCCACGGGTATGTTGTCCACTCCCGCTGATTTCTCCTTCTTCAGCGATTGCACTGCTGCCTCAACTTCTTCTCGGAGAATTGGGAGGATTTCTTCTTCTTCTCTGTTCTCTGGACATGCTAGAACTGATGGTTCTCCATTTGGTTTGTGGTTGTAAAGGTCAGAGCAGTACTCTGTCCATCTGTCCAAGACTTCTTGTTCTTCTGTAAGCCATAAGCCATTTGCTTTGGATCGTGGAGACCTTGGGCTGTTTAACACTTGTCAGCGGCTTCACAGTCTGGTAGGCCTTCTTGCTGTTGTTCTTATTCAGACTGTTATCTATTTCCTGGCATTGAGCTTCTATCCAGTTCTCCTTTGCTGTGCGCATGCCTTTTCGGATGTCATTGTTGATTTTTCGGTAGGCATCAGCTCCCTGTCAGGTGTTCCTTTTCTTTGTCATCTCTCATCGTTTATCACACAGGTCCAAAAGTTCAGGTGTGATCCACAGCTTCTTCTTTGGCCGGTGCTTTCCAAGGATCTCCGTTGCGGCATCTGTCACAGCTAAGTTCAAGGTGGTGGTCATGGTGTTGACATCTACTTCACCAGCTCTTGAAATGAGCAGTGGTGCAAATTTCCCTCCAATTGTGGCTTCAAATATTTCTGTTACCTCCGGGTCTTGGAGTTTGTCCAGGTCGAACTTCAGTCTAGTGCACTTTGCTGTGTTTACTCTCTTCAAGTGAAGCCGGAAAGACATCATCACAAGATTGTGGTCACTTCCGATGTCTGCTCCTGGAAAAGTGCGTGTCCTGCCAATGTTTATGCTTGATCTGAAGCGTTTCTTGACCATCGTTAACATTTACCGAGTAAGTCCCTTTAATAGAATTTTGGAAACCCTCCCCCAAAAACTAACTGATCCGCCCCTGTGTACGTTCTTGTTATTGTGTATGTCAACTTCTGCTTCGTTTTTATTATGTTTGCGGATAGGATATGTTATAAGTTTCACGTTTATTTAGGGTTCTAGACTCGGAGGAGCTCTCGGGCAAGTGGAACAAACATAACGGCATAGAAAAAGCAAGATCAGAAAGCTGTGATCACATTATATAATGCATGCAAAACAATATGTACACAATGTCAATACTATAACAATTGTGACAACACAAACGCACACCTTATAGGCCTAGTTATGAAAGTGAGAAAAGAAATGAAAGATACAAAAAGAAGTTATTAATCCAATACTATTTGAATGGTGAAAAAATAATATCAATAAACCGACATAAATTTATCCTCTTCTTTGAAGAATGTGTGTTCATTAGATCATTAAGTTTATGTATATTGTGTTGGTGATTAAAATAATTTGGTAGCAGTTCTTTACGGTTGTCTTTTAAAAATGGAATATTACAAGAAAAAAGATAGTGGAACTCATCGCCAATTCAATTCAAGTTACACAATGTGCAGACTCTCTCCTCTCTCGAGACATTTGAGTATCTCAGCTGCTGCACTGGCAAATTATTACAATTTAATTTGAATTTTACAAAGCTTCTCTGCTTATTGTTCGATAAACGTGTACGGTATTTTTCAAAACAAAAATCATGTTTGGACATCTTATATGTTACACATAATGTTTTATTAAACACATTATGCTGCCAAGACTGAACAAACTGATCTTCCAACTTTGTTTAATTAAATATTTAAATCGACGTACTAAAAAAAAGCGCAATGAACCTCTAATATCTAACCAAATATGAGACGCATCAAGGTCATCTAGGGTTGAATGCACCGTTTTCAACCATGGTAATCTGTACTGAGTATTATTATACAAATATAACTTAAGCACTGAGATTTGACATGAGCCTTGAACGAAAAATTCATTACAGAGTTTGTACCAAAAACTAAGCAATCTACATTTTGCATATAGTGACACAGGGAATTGAGCGACTTCTCCGAAAATCATACAAGAAGGCGTGCTAGATTTTACATTTAACAACAGCTGAAGAAAATTTAGGATGCAATTTGTCGCACTCAGTTACATTTTCAAAACCCCAAACTTCTGCCATACAGAATTACAGGCACTACACATTTGTTAAACAGATCTATTTGTCAATTGATAGGCAGTTCCAATATTCTACATTTCTTTAACATTGAAAACATAGCTCTACTGGCAGAGTTACACCGAGATACAATTAATTTATTAAACTTATTATTATAATTGAAAATAATACCCAGGAATTTATATTCCCACACTATTTCAACCCTCTCACTTTTAAATGAGAAATTATGTAAGCTATGTATTTTCCCACATGAAAAAATAATAACTTTAGTTTTACTAACGTTGATGCTCAGCCCAAACTTTGCACAATAATTACTTAGCGCATCCAAAGCTTGCTTTATGTTTTCAGCTAACTTTACCAAATTAGCTGTATCATTAGCATTGAGCAAAAGAGAAAAGATGTAACAGAACGTTATCAGATGGCTTTATATCTCCATTAGTATTTCTGGCTACTCCAACAAAATATTCCCTATTGGCCTGCTTGCAATCTTTTGACTGTCACAGTCACCGGGTACTTGTTAAGTTTCCACAATCTTTTACTCACAGGATAATAACTTCTTGGAATAACCTACCGTAGGCCATCAGAGGCCGGCAATGCAGATTCGCTCAGTGCATTCAAATACAAGTTGCATAAGCTGTTCAAGAGGGTTATTACTCTACTAGTAATGTGGACGTTCAAAATGGTTATAGACATTAATAATTTAAGCCTCGGTCAAGGATACAGAGTGACCCTCATTCAGAGGTCTAAATAGCTACTTAGACTGCATGATGTATATTGTTAATTTAAGGTACACGCAGCATATTTGCAAGTGACATATTAATTATTTACGCTGCCTTTACAGGAAGCTAATATCAGCAAATATATATTACCATTAAGAAACTGTTGAATCACAGTTTTAATGGCCTTTAAACTATTCAACCAATAATTAAGGTACGTCCATCTATTATGCCTTGTCCATCGCATATAATGTTATCAAAGATGTACATGAAAAAGTTTTCCTGGGTGCTAGTTCTGAAATGAGTTTTCTAAAAATGTGTTATTGTATGTGGTGTCTGTCAAATCGCTCAACTTTCATACAGCTGATTGATTGTAAGATCTGCAATAAATTCTATATTTTAATCTTGTTTTGTCGTGTTTTTTTTAATAGTTAAAAAGTGTATGTGTGTGTGTGTGTGAGAGAGAGAGAGAGAGAAAGAGGGAGAGAGAGGAAGAGAGTGTATGTTTTGTTATTTTATATTTAACAAATTTATTTGTCCGACTACCAACGACTACCAAATGATTCCCCGTTCACAATAAAAAGACATTTACACTAAAGTAGGTGTGCACACACTTAAACGTTCACGCGCACGCACACACACACAAACAAACACAAGGACCAGCAGTGCAACATCCATGTTGGCAAAACTGAACCTGGAGCCCTTGCAACAACGGAGACAGATCGACAAGGTGACCATGATGTACTTAATCATGCAAGGCCTTGTCGACGTTTCCCAACAGGGACTTGTGCGTGGAGCCCTCCGGAGCACTAGGAGCCACAACATGAAACTCCTTGTCCCCCACACTGGAACAGATGTGTACAAGCACTCCTTCTTCCAGTCAGCTACCAGGTTATGGAACTCGCTGAGCGCTGAATCAGCATATATATCCTCCTCGTCTGTCGCATCTTTTAGAGCATCGCTGACAGACTGGAGCATAAACATCTTGCAATGAATACCTCCTAGTGTACATATGTCTTAACACAATTTTAACCCAGTCAGACTACCTCACTGCCTCATCCTCAAATAGTACTTTTGCCTGATTTTAAATCTGTGAACACCCTTCGCTGCACACGCCAAATGTGAAATCATTTCCTCGAAAACGGGGTATCCACAGTATTATGAAGAAGAAGAAGAGAAGGAACCATTTTAAACTTCTATAAACACATCACAGGCCAAGTAATGTAAATTGGACACAACAATTTTATTTAAATATTTATTTAAATATTTATTATTATTATTATTATTATTATTATTATTATTATTATTATTATTATTATTATTATTATTATTATTATTATGTGGTTTTATCCTGCTTGAGTCGTCTGTATTTTTCTTGGAGGGAGGGGAGGGGGGGGAAACAAAAAAGAAACAACAACCACGCTATGCGCACCATGGATTCTTCAGTATGCGCACTGAGCATGCCGCTTTAGATTCTTGAATAGAGCAGAAGACACGCAGAATATCAGACAACAAGGGAGATCATCCTAGGTTCAGTCACATGACCAGTCACATGATCAATGCAACATCAACATGTCGGGCAAGGATAAAATAAGTGTGTTCCCCTCCCGAATGTAAGTATTTATTATTTTATTTTACCATGAAAATTGTTGTTAACGGCTGTGGATTATTCTTAGGTGCTGAAACTAAAAGTCAAAATTGGCTGTTGTTGCCTAAAGCACTTGTTGGTGGGGAATTCCGTGAATGTGCTGGCCCCTTCGTCACTACTGGATCATTTGTGCAGAAACCAGACAGCAGAGTGATGCTGTTCATGCTTTCATTCTGTTACAAACAAGTGAACAGGTTTCGGGAAAAAAAAAAATCATGGAAGGCAAAACCCCCAGATCTGCATTTTCATCTTTTATTTGAACTCCTGAATCTTTTCCCTTTAATTAATTTAAAACTGAAAGTGGCATATTTTTGGTCCTTTCTCAGTTTCTGTCACTACTGAGTATACTGTGTGCAGCAAAAGGCAAGGCAAGATTAGGTTACGTTCTGGTTCATAGTAAATTTTAATCGTTGTTGTTTGAATTTCGCTATTTGAAGGCCAATTTGTCATAATTGTATATTAAAAATATCATACTAAGCTACATTACAACTTACACCAGGAAGGGTTATCTTAGATTTAGCACTTTTACTTTTGGGTACTCTGTTCTATGTACCACAGGCATAGATCTATATAAAGAAAATGTGCCCAATTGATTTGGATCTGGGTATAATACTTCACTGGCTATCATCATAAACAACTTAACCCCACTGTCATAAGCATTTGTAGGCACCATCAAGTTCAAAAGAATCTATTTCTTCCTATAATTATTATTAATAATTAATTAATTGTTTAATAAACATGACCCAAATAAGTGTTGATATAAAAGATGTAATGTCCTGCGCGGAGCGCGCTATGTTTAGATGAATTCCAGGATAGATCCACCATGATGCCAGAGGTCCACCAGACGCAATTGTGTCCCCCCTTCTCATGATCAGTTAATAATATTATTGGAGTTCACTGCCATTGAGTTCTGGTGTTCGTGCAAGGTTGTTTGATGCTTTTACATTAAATACATTAACAATATTACATAAGAATGTACACTGGACCTTTTCCCGCTATTGGGCTGTGTTGGAATGCTACTAGCTTATAGAGGCAGAAAGCACAGCTGGCTTGATCATGATTCATGATGCTAACAGTTGAGTTGAGTACATGACTCAGCCTTTGCTTGATAGATCTCCAACCCTCAGCGTGAAGGTCGACTGTGCTAGTATTAGCAAGTGCTTCCAATGTTGAGTTCATGTTACATAACATTTTCTGTGGTAAACTACCAACAATTTTGACAAATTTTGTGTGCAACCTGACAAAGGAGATACGTTTGGTTTGGTAAAAAAATCTTTACTTTCAGATAAAGCTTTTACAGTGGAACCTCTCACAACGACCCCCCTCTATAACGACTCCCCCGCTACAACGACCCATTTTATTTTAACCGATGTATTTCCTTAAATTGCTGTCATCAGTATAGCGACTCCCTCGCTATAACGTCTAACGACCGATCTTTGCAGACCGTATAGCGACTTTCTCGGCATGACTGCACAATAAAAACTGTCTACGATCTTGTTCAGCACAGTCAGATAGGTACCTATATGTGACACGCCAGCCGATAAAGTAATCTTCTATAAGTTTGATGTCATTTTGTAACGTCACATTCTAGATTCTACTAGTACTCGTTTGGGGTTTGCATTTCACTTTATTCACATCACGAGCGCGGCACTGAGAAGAAGCAAAAAAAGCGTGATGGGATGATGGAGTCTACAAAGAAAAGAAAATGTTTATCTCTGGAAGATCGAGTTAATGTTGTAAACAGACACAAAAAAGGAGAGACTGCCATTGCGATCGCAAAGAGTCTTAAAGTTGGAAAAACACAAATTCAAGGAATTATCCGAGACAAAGATGACATTCTTAAAAGGTGGGAAAGTGGTGATAATGCCGCTCGTACGCGATCAAAACGGAGGAAGACAACATACTCGGAAGTAAATGAGAAAGTTTGGGATTGGTTTCTGGATGCTAGAAGAAAGAATATTCCGATCACTGGCAAATTGATTCAAGAAAAGGCCATTATGCTCTCTGTAAAGACCCCTCTCTATAAAGACCCCTCTCTATAAAGACCGATTTTTGTCAACATTTTCAAGGTCGTTGTAGAGAGGTTCCACTGTATTATTTGTTTTGTGTTTATCTTGGGTTTGCTTCTTGTTTATTTTTGTTACTGTCTAGTTGTTAACTTGCCGATGTGGTCATTTTTCAGGGCCTTAACTAACATGAAGTTAAGGCTAAAGGGAGCTCAGAAGGGACACAGCTTGCTGAAGAAAAAGGCAGACGCCTTGACACTGCGATTCAGAGCCATCTTGAAAAAGATCATCGAAGTGAGTGGACACTAAATTATATTTTATATTAGCCACACTGTGAACATAGACACTTAAAGCAGTAGTCTGACCAATAATGTGAGTAGAGAATCATGTGGACTATATCAAGCTTGCATTCTACTCTCCAGGTGGTTTTTTTCTCACTTATTTATAATTGGTTATGCTATACGCTTGTTAACTTTTAGTAAATCCACAGTCTTTAAAGCTTGCAAAAAAAAAGTATTGCCACAACAAAATTGAAATCAAATTCTTGAGAGCAATTTGAGGACAGACTACATTGGTCATGAACCCTCCTGTGCTTGTCAAAGAAGAATTCCGTTGTTAAAGAGCTTGTGAACATTCTAGGTGACTACTGACTTTGCCAGGGTGATAAGTCACTAGTGCAATGGCATTCAGCCCCTCTCATTATGTGTGTGTGTGCTTGTGTCAGCTGCTAAGTGATATTGTGTGAGAGAAAACACTGAATAGCACCCATCTTTTTCATTCAAACTGGTCTCTTTCTCTCTCTCTTCTCCCCTTTTCTCTTTCTTCTCTCCATCCCCCCTTCCCTTCTACCCCCTCCCTCTCTCTCTCTCTCTCTCTCTCTCTCTCTCTCTCTCTCTCTCTCTCTCTCTCTCTCTCTCTCATTCACTGCCTATGACCTTTGCAGACCAAGACACAGATGGGAGATGTGATGAAGCTGGCAGGAATCTCGTTGGCCGAGACTAAGTTTGCCATCGGTGGCGAGTTCAACCATGTCGTGCATCACACCGTTGACAAAGCCAGGGTCAAGATCAGAAGCAAGAAAGAAAACGTGGCAGGTTTGTGCCTTTCTGTCTCAACTTTCTCTCTCTCCCCTCCTCTTATTTTTGTTTATTATTACTTCCCGAGGTGTAAGCTGTCGGAAACTATTGCCTCGGGTTTATCCATTCCAGTGTTCCCTCAACAACAAAAAAATGAGAGTCCTTGGGACTCCCAGGTATAAAATTTTAAGAGTCCTTGTGCAAATTTTGAGAGTCCCCAAATCGGAAAAAAAAAAGTAAAAACAAGTCCAAGCCTCACTTTTTTCTTCTTCTTTTTTTTACTCTGTTAAAGCGTCACATTAGTTATCCTAAAAATATAAAACCACAAATTTAAAACATGTATTAAATGTTTATTTAAGCATAGATGGAATCAAAGAATGGATTCACGAAGATTTCTTCTGTTCAGTGAATGGATTGCTTGGAGGAAGTTTACAATGCGCTCGCATGCGATTTTTAAGGACGACAACTCATGACACAATCTTTAATCGTCTGCAATGGCAGTCTCAGTTGGGTTCTGATTCTGATTATGCCGTGAATTAGTTCGCCACTCGTTGGTAGTATTTTTGACTTCAGCGATTCGAAGAAAATGCGTGCGTCCACAGGACGCACACATGCAAATTTTTCTGCGTCATTTTTCATATTTTGTGCGTAATTGACGCACTACTGTGCGTAATCGGGAACACTGCATTCGGTGTGTCCTGGGTCTGCCCATCACTTTTTCTCTGAAACTGTACGTACGCCTCCAACGTAATAAGTGTTCGGACATGAATTGTTCTTCATGGATTAAGCACCATACTGCGCCGCCTCCATTCATTCACTGTGAACAATAATTTCAATAAAACATCTGGTAAAGTCTAATTCTTTATTACATTCTCAGTTTTTGTATATTTTCTGTCCTCGATCAGACATTTGGAATGTACCTTAGTGAACTGTTTTGTGACCAGCTCAACCAATCAGAATTTAGCTCATTAAAAATTACCAGTATCTTCTCACAAGAAACAGACTAACTTAGTAACAATAATATAAAGTCATTGGACCCAAATAACTATAAAACCTGTCAGTGACAGTAATGGAGTCAACAACTCAATAATAGACCTTTACCTGATTGTTGTGGAAAACAGCCTTATCTCCCTCAGTCTAATTGTAGCATATACCTACAACGCTGGATTACATGTCACCTACATGATACATCACTTTCTTTTTTACCATATTGTCCACTAGTAACACTTATAGTGTACCTTTCCATGTTGGAAGCCCACTCCCTTAGAAACAATGGTAGACGATGCCGTGCAAGCATACTCTAAAATGAAAATAATAATAGGTTTATCCACCTATTGTTTCGTATACTATGTTGAGTCTACACACTGCAACTTTTGAAAGTAGAGCTACTCGTATGGCAGTAGGAAAGCGTCGTGCACTGGTACTATGCAGTAGCGTAGAAAAGTGTAGAAAGAGTTAATAAAATGGTATTGTTAGGATTTTGCATAATCTTTGGTATGCTTTTCTGATACTCTCACGCTCCGCAATCCTCGCTCAAAACTGGGTCTGATAGTTCACTTTCTTTCCCTGTTTTTTGTTCAAAGAACGTGAAACAAAGTGTCCCTCTCTCTTGGCAGCAAGTCCACACTTTCTGCCTTAAAATCTGCTCTCAAAACTCTGCTCGTTCCATCTCAATGATCCATCCAATTTGACCACTCATTCCATCTCAATAATCCGTCCAGTTTGACCACTCATTCCATCTCAATGATCCATCCAGTTTGACCACTCATTCCATCTCAATGATCCATCCAGTTTGACCACTCGTTCCATCTCAATGATCCATCCAGTTTGACCACTCATTCCATCTCAATGATCCATCCAGTTTGACCACTCGTTCCATCTCAATGATCCATCCAGTTTGACCACTCATTCCATCTCAATGATCCATCCAGTTTGACCACTCATTCCATCTCAATGATCCATCCAGTTTGACCACTCATTCCATCTCAATGATCCATCCAGTTTGACCACTCGTTCCATCTCAATGATCCATCCAGTTTGACCACTCATTCCATCTCAATGATCCATCCAGTTTGACCACTCGTTCCATCTCAATGATCCGTCCAGTTTGACCACTCATTCCATCTCAATGATCCATCCAGTTTGACCACTCATTCCATCTCAATGATCCGTCCAGTTTGACCACTCATTCCATCTCAATGATCCATCCAGTTTGACCACTCATTCCATCTCAATAATCCGTCCAGTTTGACCACTCATTCCATCTCAATGATCCATCCAGTTTGACCACTCATTCCATCTCAATGATCCATCCAGTTTGACCACTCATTCCAAATAACTGTTTATTTAGATTTGTTTCTTCCTTGGTATTTTATGTTTTTACATGTCAAGGATGTGTGTGCGTGTGGTGAAAGTGTTGGTATGTATCTATTGTAGACTACTTTTGTCTAGATTTGGCAAGAAATAAATTGTGGGTTTATGTGTGAGGGCGTGGATTGCAGTACTGGTGTGACGACACATTGACACAGATGTATATACTGGTGTGATGACACATTGACACAGATGTATATACTGGTGTTACGACACATTGACACAGATGTCTGTATTTTCAGGCGTGACGCTTCCAGTCTTTGAACACTTCATTGACGGAGCTGACAGTGAGTATCTCTCTTTCACCTAAAAGTTAAAACTCTCACTTCATTTCTAGGATTTCATTCTTTGAGTTTCTTGAGCTTTTTCATCAGCTTATTGTCATTTTTGTTCCACGGTTAATGTAATCTCCATCTTCATATACTAATGTCTTCTCCATCTTCTTATCCGCTTGCGAAACATGGACCCTCATAGTAGATCTACAACGAAGAATACAAAGCATGGAGATGAGGGGCTACAGAAGACTTATGGGCATTTCCTATACCCAGCACATCACCAACGATGAAGTCCGACAGACCATCACACAAGTCATTGGGCAACACAATGATATGCTCACAGTGGTGAAGAAACAGGAAACTCCAATGGTATGGCCACGTCACCAGATCATCAGGCATTGCAAAGACCATCCTGCAAGGCAGGTGTAAGGAGGCAGAAGAAGGGGGAGATCGAAAAAGAGGTGGGAGGATAACATTCGAGAATGGACTGGTTTGATACTGAGCGAAGCCATGAGGGTTGCTGAGGACAGGGATGGAGTACGCTGGTTAAACGATCATCTGTGGTGCCCCTACAACCTCCGAGTTATGGGATGGGATAGGTTAATGTTATAGGTACATTTCACTTTCTGTCTGTCAAAAATATTTTTTTTACCTCACCGATTTCATCAATGGAAGAAATATGAGAGTTGCGACGTCACATTTTATCATAGCTGTTGTAGTAGTAACGTGCTCCTTCAATATTAACATGGGTGTAGTTTCATATGTGCTCATTATCACACATATATGTGTGTGTGTGCATTAGCATTTTGTGATAATAGCTCCTCTGTGATATAGCATATTTATACATGTCCTTATTTTATGTTTTATATGTACTGTGTAATTGCGTTCAATGCTTTAATGGTGTCTGCAAGATTTTTTTAATTGAACTCTTAAAATGTGTTGTGTTGGTGTGGATGTGTTGTGTTCATGTGGATTTGTGGTGTTGGTGTGGATGTGTGGTGTTGGGTGTGGTGTGTTGTGTTGGGTGTGGATGTGTGTTGTTGGGTGTGGTGTGTTGGTGTGGATGTGTGTTGTTGGATGTGTTGTGTTGGTGTGGATGTGTGTTGGGTGGGGTGTGGTTGTGTTGGTGTGGATGTGTGGTGTTGGGTGTGGATGTGTGTTGTTGGGTGTGGTGTGGATGTGTTGGTGTGGTGTTGGGTGTGATGTGTTGGTGTGGTGTTGGGTGTGATGTTTGTTGTTGGTGTGGATGTGTTGTGTTGGTGTGGATGTGTGTGATGTGTTGTGTTGGTGTGGATGTGTGTTGTTGGTTGTGATGTGTTGTGTTGGTGTGGATTTGTGTTGTTGGGTGTGGTGTGGATGGGTTGGGTGTGGATGTGTGGTGTGGATGTGTTGTGTTGGTGTGGATGTGTGGTGTTGGTGTGGATGTGTGTTGTTGGTGTGGATGTGTGGTGTTGGTGTGGATGTGTTGGGTGTGTGGTGTGGATGTGTGGTGTTGGTGTGGATGTGTTGGGTGTGTGGTGTGGATGTGTGGTGTTGGTGTGTTGTGTTGGGTGTGGTGCGGATGTGTGGTGTGGATGTGTTGGCGTGGATGTGTTGGGTGTGGTGTGGATGTGTGGTGTGGATGTGTTGTGTTGGTGTGGATGTGTTGTGTTGGGTGTGATGTGTGGTGTGGATGGTTGATGTGGATGTGTTGTGTTGGTGTGGATGTGTTGGGTGTGGTGTGGATGTGTGGTGTTGGTGGATGTGTGGTGTCCTGTTTGCCGACATCTTTTTCATATGCGCAGCATAATGTTGTCATTTAGTTGAATATATTGTGTATTTTGTTTTCTATGTTCTAATTATTTCATACAGTTCTTGTGTGTGTGTTCAGCGTTTGACATGCTGGGGTTGGCACGAGGTGGAGAGCGTGTCAACCGTATTAAGGAGCACTACCTGAAGGCCATCGAGCTGCTGGTGGAGTTGGCGTCACTGCAGACGTCGTTTGTCACGCTGGACGAGGTCATCAAGATCACCAACCGACGTGTCAACGCCATCGAACATGGTTAGCGTTTGAGAGAATTTGCTGTATTAACAATGATAGCTATATCAGTGCAGTCATTGTATTTAACGTATCGCCCCCAGTGCCAGGATGTTTAACCTGCTTTCTGTTCTACTGACCCGGTGGAAGTTAGCAGTCAGCAACTAACTTTGATATAAAATGATAATAAAACTAAAAGGGCCAAATTGTTTCTGTCTTGAAGCAAATGGCACTTTTCAAATAAAATGTGTCCGCACATGATGAGAGATGGTGTGCTGTTCACTGAAACTGGACAATCTTGATGTTTGCTAGGAAAAGGGAGAGGGATGGCTGTGAAAAACATGTTGGCTGCTGGATCAATGGCTGCAGGTTTTAGGTAGCTACACATGACTTTGTCTTGTGTTCAGTGAATGGATGGTTTTCAGCTCTCGTGACTTTTGTCAGCAATATTTATAGAGAACGATAAACAACACATTCCAAAAACAGCTAAAATAAATGATTAATTGCTTGTGTCGTTCCAGTGATCATCCCTCAGATTGAGAGGACCATTGCGTTCATCACCACAGAACTGGACGAGAGAGAAAGAGAAGAGTTTTACAGGTAGGTCTTCATCCATATACATCAACACTGGAAGAATACCTGTTGCCTATTTTACGGACTTTCCTTTCCTGGAAATGCTTTGGAAAATGTGGGAATCGGAATGAACCAAACGGTTTATGTCGGTCATTCCGTTGTTTTTGACCAACAGTGGTCCGCCCTTCTAAACAGAGTGCTTGAAAGTACTTCCTAAGACAGTCACCTTTACCATGGTAGTATGATAATGTTAACTTTAAGAGGAACCCTTAATTAGAACCACTGCATTATAGTTCCTTTTTCTACAAGATCGTGTAGTCTGGCGTTCAGTAACCAACCTTTTCCTACATCATCTTCTTTTTTTAAATTAAATTTGACATCTTATATAGGATGTGCACCTTGAAAAACATAGAACCACAGGTATTATGCGCTGAAAGTGGATCCTTGATAGCAAGTTTGTAGGTGGTGGTGTACCTATGTATCATACAAGCTGTAGATGGTGTACCCATGTATCATACATAGAAAGGGTGGGATCAGACTGGGAAAAAACAAATACACCACTAAATGTTTATTTCCAAACCTTATAAGAAGAAACTTATAATATCTTTGTTTATGTCTTTGTTTATGCCATAGAGGCCCGCATTAAATACAAACTGTCCGTACTGTGCCACAATTTCTTCTCTGGAACCTGCCCTTCATATCTGTCAGATCTGCTGTCAGTCTATGTCCCTTCTCGCACTCTTCGCTCTTCTTCTGACTCTCGCACACTCTGCATTCAAAAAACCAACACCAAAATGTACGGAGAACGGGCATTCACCTATTGTGCACCCAGACAATGGAACACTCTTCCAGCCAACATCAGACACAAGCAGACCACACCCTCATTCAAGAAAGCTCTAAAATCTCACCTCTTCAAACTCTACTATCCTGACTAAATCCTTCATTCTATAGACCCTAGCCGCAGCTCATATTTGTTCTGCTTTTTGGCTATGCTTGTGGATTAGCTGTGATTGTGATGACTTGTTTGCAGAAAGTTAACTTTATGTATTTTGTTTGATTTTGTGTGTTTGGTTTTATTTTATTTTTTCTCATTGTATAATTTCTAATGCAATATTGTAAGTTGTTTCATGTTTGTTTCTTTCCTTTCATGTAAAGCGCTATGCGCTTGTCTATAAAAAGACAAGTAATAGCGCTATATAAATGTCCATTATTATTATATTGTATTATGTAGAAAAATAGTAATTAACTCTTCACTAAGTAATTTGGTAATCACATACTGTTCTACACCAAGTAATGTTTTGAAAAAGACCATGCACCAGTTGACTTTTTTTTAAAAATCATAAAAAATATAAATGTTGATGGGTCTGCATGAAATTTTGTATGCTTGAGTGGAAGTGAATAAGGTACATGGAAAGTTTGAAATAAAGTGTCCAGTTTACTTTGGTGGTGGTTGTATTGGTGATGGTGTGGCTGTTGCAGTTGATTTTAATATCCAACTTTATTTTGTAAGTCACTGATAGCCTGATGCACTTCGCTATCTTTTTTTTAGCTTAGATTCTGACCCTTCTTCGACAGTAAACCCCCTCAAAAACTTGTAATCACTGGCGCTATTATCTAGCAACTTTCTCCAAAAATCAGTGTTATCACTCATAGTGAAAAAATTAAGATTTCCTTGCTAAAAAAAAACGTAAACAAAGCATGTCATGGATTGACCTGCTTCCTGTGACCAACTGCACGTGTAAAAGGATGTGAGCTAATGCTCTAAAAATAGCCCGCAGCGAGCCACTATGTAGAGCTTGTAGCAAGGCGGGTTGACCTGCTGATGGTGTTATACTGTGTATTAGCGTTCGGCGGGTTTGACCGCCGATGGCACCAGAAGAGTTAAATGGAGTAAGACATTGATATAGGCCAATTTTCTTACATGCAGAACTTTCACCTATCTTAGGTTTGTATCGTTTCGATCTAAGGGAAGATACATGTTCGTTCTTACATGGTTTGAGATTAAACTGAGCAGCGGATTCGTTTTGTCAAAGACACGGTCTGATTCCTCACTCTTCATGATACTTAGGCATGTTTTGTACCACTTTGCTATAGAGAATTTAATTTCAGCCTATAATAATTCTCCTGTGACAGAATTGAGCTGATGGTTATATTGATGGTGATTATAATGGTAATAAATTCAATAATAATAATAATAATAATAATGATGGTGATAATGATGATGACAATGGTAATAAATTAAAGAATGATAATAATGATGGTGATCATGGTAATAAAGATGGTGACAATGGTAAAAAATTAAAATAATGATAATAATGATGGTGACAATGGTAATAAATTAAATAATGATAATAATGATTGTGATAATGGTAATGGTAATAATGATGATGACAATGGTAATAAATTAAAGAATGATAATGATGCGGACGACTTTTATCTTTTTGTCCAGACTGAAGAAGATCCAGGAGAAGAAGAAGGCAATCAGAGCAGTCAAGGAAGTGGCCACTGCAGAAAGAAAGGCTGCACTCAACATATCTGATGAAAAAGCCTACAACCTGCTTGAAGCTGGCAGGGACGAGGAACTGGTCTTTGACTGATGGCTAGCACTGCCTAACGCTGCTATTACCATGTCACTATTACTAGCTTGGGAAAAGTCATTATTTTATTATTGGCATTCAATGAAATTAAAGTCAACAACAGGGCATAAAAAATGATTGATATTTTGGTTCACGGTGTGCCACCTTGGTATTGCTAGCTTGGAAAGACCTTGCTTAATGTAATTGTTGTCAAAAGTAACCGACAGGGACAGAATACTACTCTTGTGTTAGCATGGAGGTGCTCAAGTTATGCCATTCTGTTGCCAATTTTGAGGGTAAATATACTTCACAAATTAAAAATATGAAAGAAAGAAAAAAAATAGCCTGCTTTGATTTGGGCAATGTCATATTGCAATTTTGTGACTTTGGCGAAAATATAAGGCCCCCCCCCCCCCCAAAAAATATCTGTTTACGGTATCCCGACTGACCATAATTTTTGGGCCCTGTCCTAAACTTTGGGGGGGAGGGGAGGGATCATCTCAATTTTTTTTATATTAAAGCCCCGAGAATTGCACCAAAGATGGAAAAGGTATTTTTTTAAAAGCCTACCTACCGACCTTTTTTTTTTTTAATGTTACCGTAAACAGCCATATGTTTTGGGCCTAATGTATTGTTGTGTAGAAAGTGATCCATTTCCATTTGACTAGAAATATTGTGTGGTTATTGGCAGTATATAACAACAACCCCCCCCCCCCCCCCCCTTTCCCTCCCCCCACACACCTCCCTCCCATCATTATCACCCATCTTGAAGAAAATGTAGCGTTAGATTTTGAGCTCAGTTTTGGCGCTGTTTGTGTAAAACTCATCTAGGCTAACAGACAGTGTTATCAGTAACAACCTCAGGTTTGCAAAGAAAGCCAGAATGTAATAGGGCTTGACCTGTTGTGCGGCTACTTGGATTGTACATCGATCAAAACAATTTTTGAGATAGTCCTGCAATTTAGACCTTGTCTCATTTTCTGAATGGAGACGACGTAAATGTGGAGTATTTGTTTAATGTAACATTTTCCTGATTTCTTTATTTTCTATTTTTATTTTACCAAGATGACTGTGACAATTAGAAGGTAGACATGACAGGAGTGAAAACATTGACAGTGCAAATTCAGCTCACCAAAATACATTCCTTGATTGATGCTACTTGTTTGCTGTGCTGGATTTTGTTCCTTTGTTGAACAAATGTCTGCATTGTAATTTGTTTAATGCATCGCTTCCTGAGAACCGGGAAAACCTTGACCTTTGTTTTCTTATCTAACTGGCTTTAGAGTCACCATATTCGTAGTTATGAATGAGAGGTATTGGAGTATGCAAGGTCTAGGCTATACCGTTGTTCTGTTGTGGATATTAATGTGTGCGGTTGGGTTGATGATATACCTAGCATCTAGCGCTAGAAATAATTATGTTCTGGATGCTTCATTTGTGATTTCTTGTTATTTGAATGCAATCTGTGATCAAAGTAGCCTTGTGTGCAACTGCAAGCATTGGTAAACAAGGTATGGGAGTTGTGTTGGAGTGCTTTTAATTGCTAAACAAGAAATGGCTAGTTATCATGCCCACCCCCACTCCTCGTTTATTTTTAGATGTGTGTGTCATCGATGTGCATAGCTTAAATTGTATAAACTGACCTAGTCTGGAAGAAACTTGAAATGTGTAGGATTTTGTAGTGTGTGTTTGGAGCAAGTGTACATGTTTGACACTGAGATTTGTGTTTGGTGTGTAACCTTTAATAAACTGTTTAATCTTTTTAGTTGTTCTTTTTTTTTCTTCCCAATCTTTTTATTTGGCGTTTTATTTTTTTCTTCTCAATATGATTCATGTTATTGGTATACACAGTATGTCGGTGTGAATGTTAAAACATAAGGGTTGATGTAACACATTAAACTAGGATGGGAAAGCCCATATGACTCCCATGCTCATTATGGAGAGCCATTCCACTATACAATGACGTATTTTTGGTATGATTTTGCAAGACCTAAAATGACCTTGACCTTCAAGATCAATGCAAAAACTGAACAAATATGATAGATCAATTTATCATCTCTAAATACAACTTTGAACTTTATATCTCTCATAGTTTAGGGTCAAGGTCACTTCAAGTACCTTTACTGACTTTGTACAGCTCCAGTGACCTTGACCATGGCGTGAGGTTGACCAAATGACAATGTGCATAGAATGTGCTACATTACATTACATTATTATTGCTTTAGGTCCAGCGGACTCTTCCGGGCCAAATCAGGACCGGACAACCCCCAATCCGCATAAAAGATCTGCTGAAACAACCCTAGTGGTAAAACTGAAAGCTCTCCACCAGCCAGTCACTTTACAATAAAGACATCCCACGCAGGGGTCGCTGAGGCTGCACTCTTAATTTATCGAACCCCCGTTTACAAAAACAAAATAGAATACAAACATCATTATAAATTATTAACAAAACACATACATATAAAATGCCTACATTGCTAAATAATAACACCATAGGAAGCCTTCGTGACCAAATGGCAGAAAGCGTCCAATATTCCCAAGCTGATCCAAAAGACCTCATACACAAATAAGGAGTTTTGTCCCGGAAGAGTTTTCAAGAAAAAAGGTAGGTGACTGGTCTAGCGAAGAAGAAGATAGTATAACAGATTGATACAACAGAGCAGGAATGAGAAAGACAGCGACAGTGGGAATTTAAAGCACTAAATTTCCAGAAAGTGGGGATACTATTTATACTGAAACCCCCGGCACCCCAACGGGGGGTATAGAATGTGCATCTCATTGATATCTAACTATAATTTAAAGAATCATAAGTTCAATATTTAATACCAACTTGGGGAAAAAAGTGAAATTTTGTGAAGTGAAGTCATTCATTCTCCGATCATTTATGAGGTTTCATGGATATACATGTATACCATCTTACCAAGTTTGGTTGTGACAGTTGAAATAGGTTCTGAGATATTAATCCACTTGCAAGTTTTGCACGTCCAGTCAACAAACACAAAAAAAGTTGTTTTAATGTTGTTTTTTTTTTACTTTTTAGGACTCGTCTCACACAGATTTACAAAAATCTGGCAAAATTTTTGTGGGAGGCAAGTACATAGACTTACATGTAAGCTAAGCACTACCACTAGGGTTGTCCCCCCCTCCTCCCCCCCCTTTCTACCACCCCCTTCAACCCACCCACCCACCCCCCAAAAAAAATTTTAATATCCTGACACTTGACTATTGTTGCAGAAAATACTTTAAATTAATTCAAAAAGTTACCAGCAAGCTAATGACAAAAAAAATTAAAATAAATCAAAACCCTTTTAAATCCGTTTTATAATATAAAATCAGAGAAACACAGCATAAAATATTAACCTTTCTTCACACATATATTTTCAAATATACACATTTTCGATGTAACATTTTTTTGGTGGTATTTGTTAAGTATGTTGCTCCAACATTTAAGATTAAATAAATAAGATTTCATAATTTATTTATTTGACTGATCAATTTGTTTATTCAGCATGCACACCCAATAACTGAAGGCGATGCTAAGCAGTGCAGACTGAGACCATGGCAGTCAATATCTAATGCATGCGAACTGGTTAGTTAGTTAGTTATTGCTTACAAGGTCCGGCCAGTGGACTGCAAAGAGCCGAATCAGGACCACAAAATCAAGACTACAACTTCGCTAAAAGATCCGCTGAAACTACCCCAGTGATAACACTGAAGGCACTCCACCAGCCAGTCACTTTACATTAAAGGCATCCCATGCAGGGGACGCTGAGGCTATACTCTAATTTATCAAACCCCCGTTTACAAAATCAAAATAAATACAAACATCATTATAAAATATCAACAAAACACATACATATAACATGTCTACATCGCTAAATAATAGGAAGCCCTAGTGACCGTTTGGCAGAAAGCGTCCAATATTCCCAAGCTGATACAACAGACCTCCCACACAAATGAGGAGTTTTGTCCCGGAAGAGTTTTCACGAAAAAAGGTAGTTGACTGGTCTAGTGAAGAAGATAGTAGATCGATAGAACAGAGTAGGAATGAGAAAGAACAAAGGAGAATGACAGCGGAGTGGTAATTTAAAGCACTAAATTTCCAGTTAGCGGGGATACTATTTATACAGAAACCTTCAACACCCCCACGGGGCTGGGGGTAATGCGAACTGGAGGTATTTTAACAATTTGTTCATTCCCAAAATATAGTTTGACAACAAAATTCCTAGACCAAAACAACAAAACCCCACACCCACAAATAACAACACTAATACTAGAAATGTTGATTGGAGTAGAAAGTTACCAGTACCTTTTCTAGGAAAACCCAACATCAACACATTCATTATGATCTTTTCTGAAAAAAAACCAACTACGCATCAATACATTGGCTATGATCCAGTTATCACACAATTATATCAGGTAAACCATACTGTACATAAATCTCGCTCATTAACCCATTAGCCACCATCATCCCATATATGGGATCACATACATTGGCCTCTCCCATTTATTGTTGCTCCATTTCAACCACTTCCTGTTTTCACCATCAGTGCAGGGAAGATAACCGAAAATAATTAGTCTTTTGAGAGTTGTCTACATTGAATGACGGTTTGGGAAGGCATTCACACGTGCTTGTTTTGCTCAAGATTGGCAACATCAAGAAGCACGCAACATTTTTCCTGTTGATATTTAGGATTGACTATAATAATAACAACTGATGTTTTTGTTGTGAGCAATAATTGTGCCACTCAGTTTTGGGATTTGTTCTTGGTTGTGTGACAGATGCAAGGAATGCGATCCCAAATATGGGCTGGTGGTAGCGAGAGAGTAGGGGTTTTTCATACAAAGCACACAATGAAAGGGGGCTTGCTATACAGCACGGTGATAGCCTCTTTGTGTGTGTTTTTTTTTGTTGCAAAAAATGTCATCAGAGCAGATATAAAAATCATTAGTGCAAAAACAGAAGTAGTAAATTACATTAATTTTATAATTATTATATAATTATTGTTCAATTTATCACAATAATTTTGTTTCTAGGCGCTATACCTTGAACGAGGTATCGAACATGCTGGAAGATGACCTTTGACACAGCAAGAGTCTTTCTTGAACGTGTTAATAAAGAGACAGACAGAGGATGGCAGTGGTGAAGATGACATGGAGGGCGGGATACCCTCCAACCTCAACAGAAACCAGCTGCTGGTTGAGGTAACTGTTACCGTCCTGAACTACAGGATGTGTTCATCACATGATCTGTGGTAATAGATCTGATCACTGAGCCCCGGGAAGAAGGAGATTGCTCATATCACCTGGCTTTTGACAATCTGTTCACTTCTCTCAGTCTCATTGACAAACAAGGGAATTGCCTGCATTGGAACAATTCACTCAACCTGTGTTGGAGATTCCCCCCTCAAGCCCTGAAGGAGATGGAGAGGCTGAAGAGAGGATCGTTTGGTTGTGCAACATATGCCAAGAATGGCCTGGTTGTCGTCCGGAGGAATATAGTGAATGCTATCTCTATTGCAAACAACAAAAAGATGGACACATGCAGATACCAAGTGAATCGACATTGGACAACCCTTCCTCATCAAGCATTACAACAAGACCATGGATGGATGGACCAAATGTCAACAAATATCGAGCAACCATCAGATCCAAGTGGTGGTGGCTGATGTTCGCATACTGTCTGGATGTTACAATTCAGCGTAACAACTTCACCGACTGAAGCATCAGAATGTGGGCAAAACAAACGGCTTGCAACCATCAGATCCAAGTGGTGGTGACAGATCTTTGCATTATCCTGGATGTTACCATTCAGCGTGCCGCTTTCACTGGCTGATACATCAGAATGTCGACAAGACAAACGACTTGCTGGCCACACCGACTCAACCAAAGCTTTTAGGTTTTGAAGCTAGTTCAGCCAGGCTAGCTATAAATAGCTTCGCCGGTGTTCTTTTTTCCTTTCCTTTCACTGAAAGGGAGGGTGTAGGCAAGCTATAAATAGCCCGCAGCCAGCAAAATGTGGGAGAACCTAAGAGTGCTGCTCACATAGGCATTGAGCTGGTGTGTGGCTGTGAGCAGAACCATTGCCCAGACCCTGTCTTGACCGGAGGCAGACCAACCTACCCCCCACATTTTTAGGAGTAACGACTTGGGACAAAAAGCGTAACATTTTGAGAGAAAATTGTAAAAAGCGTATTCACACCTCGATCAATCTATCGGTCTTTAAATTCATTATATTTCTACACCAAATAATACTAACAATCTTGCAACATTTGCAATTAATTGTAAATTAAACAGGCAGCAAGACAAGAAATAGAAAGCAAACAATGAATTTACCACACAAAAAAAGTAGATAAACTGTCTGAATTTATTATTATTATTATTATTATTATTATTATTATTATTATTATTACTTTAATGTACATAGTACACAAAAATAAAAAAAGCATAATTCAGTTATAAAAGAAAATAAAAAAGAAATAAGTTTTCATAAGGTGTGGACTTAAGCACAACAATGAACTAAAAAAAAGTAGATAAACTGTCTGAATTTATTATTGACTTTCATGTATATGAGTCAGAAAAGCATCATTCAGATGCAAAAGTAAATAGAAATTAAAAAAAAAAAGTTTTTATATTTTTTACTTCTTCAAAGAATTGTAGTAAGCACTCTTAATGCTGCTCAGTTGGTGATCACTATATTGATGCTTGTCCAATAAGTACCCAGGTCTTGACTTCAGCACAAGGAGTGCCTCCACAGTATCCTGCCCCATTGAAGCTCTCTGGGATGTGGCATTCATTCTTACTGTTGAAAACACTCTTTCGCATGGTGCAGATGAATGAGGCTTATTATTTGCTCCATTCATGTCTTGATTTTCCATTTATGAAGCGCAAATCGATTGTAAACAACACAAATCGCCTGGTCGTAGTTCAAACGGAAGTTACCGTAGCCTAGACCCGAACAGGTCACGTGACCGTTCTCGACTAATCACAAGCCCGGTCGTAGTTCAAACGAAAGTTACCGTACCTTAGACCCGAACAGGTCACGTGACCGTTCTCGACTAATCACAAGCCTTCATTTTCAGTTCCGAGTCTAGCATCTCCTTATAAGGAAGTTTTCGTACAATGTGTAGTTTTTGCGTTCGGAAAAGCGTAGTAAAATTAGGGAAATCGTAAAAATCGTAGTAAGGGCTGAAAATCGTAACAAAATACGCCTAAATCGTAACGGTAGGCAGGTCTGCGGAGGACTTGTCACTCAGCTCCAGGTCGTCCAAGAGGCTTTTCATCAACTGTCTGCAGAGTTCCTGAGCAAGTTTGTATGACAGGATCGATCATCTCATTCAGCCCTGGTCCACACAGCTGAAGCGCGCTTGCTGTGGAATGAAATCAAAGCACTGGTGCAACAAGTGCAAGGCTGGTGTTGACGACCAGTGCTTCATCACATTCTACAGCAAATAAGGTGATGACCGAGGAAGACAAAAATGATGACCCCTACACAAGACTGCTGTTATTTTGATAACTGGCTTCCAACACCAGCCTGACAGACAACCAGTCAATCAGAAGAGTTGTGTTCAGTAGATTACTACTCAATCTGCTATTTTAATTCTGTAAATTTACTATTGTAAAAGAAACACACCAAAGTAGATGTCATTTTTCTTTTTGTGTGTCTGCGACAACGCATAAAACCCCCACCAACTCACTCCCACCATCCCATACATGGGGTTGGGATATTTACCTCAGAAAAGCAACTTTTCCATTAAAACAAACAATTTTGTCTTGCAGATATCTTCACTACTAACAAAAAAAACATGCTATCTTAAAAAATTTTGTTCAAAAAGAAATTTTGGGGTCTAATGGGTTCATCTTTTTTTTAGGCCATTCAGACCATAATTCATAATATAAGTACAGGACGCAGTCAATGTACACATTTCAAAAATAAAAAATTGAGTTTCTTTCCGTCTTCCAATAGCGATCTCCCTGCCTTTACACCACCTGTTTGAGTGATTGGTGTGTATTGGGTGTGTGTGAGGGTGGATGAGACAGGTGAGCGTGTATGTTGGTATAGATCACCGCGCTTTGAGCCTGATTGATTTGGGGAAAGGCGCGTATATAGCATCCTGTATTATTATTATTATTATTGTCTTGTGCTTCTTTGAGGTTGAAAATCTGTTGACCCTTTCATTGATCCATTTAGTTTCTGTTTGCCGGCCGCTCTTACTACTACATAGGTAATGGAACTTATTAAAGAGCAACAACAACTGACAAATTGGTTGTGGGCCCGTAGCAGAAAGAGGAAAAAGATGATGAATTGAATTTCATGTCACCTCAAACTTATCATTTTCCAAAACGTTAACATATAATCTGACATCAAATGAGTAATATTGAACAATCATAACATTTTGAATAAATAACACTGACTGCAATAACAAAAAATAAGCCAAGTCCAACCTGAAGTCTATTCCTATAGTGCACTGCTCCTTGCCAAGAAAAAATGCTCAGGAAACAGGGGATCAACTATGATACAATGTTCGTAGTTGATATCACAGGCTGTCCATGAGATGTCACTGTTTATGTGGCACTCACATCATTATCACTATCTTATGTCATAAAGCTTTTGCCAGCTTCACTTTTCCTTTCTGCCCATTCATCAAGAGAGACTCCTACTCCACTGTCCACAAGTAGATCAATGCTCTATACTCACACAAACATGTCAAAGTTATTAAAGAGGCAACAACTCCACCACCGGCAAACATGAGCAATCACATTACAACTCACATTACAAAGAAGTTAGAGGCTGACCATTAATATGCCTTGCAACTCCTCGCTACAGAGACATTTGTAATGCCCGATCGTGGACATGATGTGGCTGTCCTGGCATCACTGTATACAGATGCACTGAAAGCTGATTGGTTGTATTGTAATGACTGTGGTATATTAGTATTTAGTATATTGCAGACTTTGTCAACTATAGTGAATGACAGCACCTTGTTGTGATTATAGCATTTAATGATCCAATCTATGACAATCATGGGACTGATGATGATTATCATCACTGGGTGGTGATAAGTTTGACGATGGTGTCGATGATGCGACTACCGCGAGGACAGCTAGGGAGGTCCATGTTGGGGTTTCCAATCTTATCCTCCAACAGCTTGTCCATCTCCTGACGTAACTCCTTCAGCAACTCTGCCACCTGTATAAGTAGACAATCACCACATATTGATAGTAAAGGTAATAGCAATATCATCATGGTCAATGGCAATGACTGTGTAGCATTATACCACAAGCAATCAACAACATACAACATCTGACATAACTCTTTGCAGAGCTTCAGCCATTTGAGCAAAACCAGCCCCAAGCCAGTTTGATAGTCAAAAGTTACATTTATAGGGCAAATTAATTTGTGTCATGTAACACTTGTGTGTCTGTGTTATACATACTTAAGAAAATCTACCGTATCAATTCTTACACAGCATCATCAGCTACATAATCAGGCTACATTACATGAATATTAGTGGTCTACGAAACCCATGCAAAAACCTTTAATGTATGACTGATGAACACAAAATTAGATAAGATCTTGACCATTGAGAAAAAGGCTTCCCGTTTGGAAAACAACCACAACATGATATTAGCAATCCACCGTTACATGTTTATTTTGCTTTTGGGGAGACTGCCTTTGACACTAACATTAACTGTAAATACTTGTGTTGTAGTGATAACTGCCTTTCACACTAACATTAACTGTAAATACTTGTTTTGTAGTGATAACTGCCTTTGACACTAACATTAACTGTAAATACTTGTGTTGTAGTGATAACTGCCTTTGACACTAACATTAACTGTAAATACTTGCGTTGTAGTGATAACTGCCTTTGACACTAACATTAACTGTAAATACTTGCGTTGTAGTGATAACTGCCTTTGACACTAACATTAACTGTAAATACTTGTGTTGTTGTGATAACTGCCTTTGACACTAACATTAACTGTAAATACTTGTGTTGTAGTGATAACTGCCTTTGACACTAACATTAACTGTAAATACTTGTGTTGTAGTGATAACTGCCTTTGACACTAACATTAACTGTAAATACTTGTGTTGTAGTGATCACTGCCTTATACATGATGCCTTATTAGCTGCTTACCTGACCAGAGGACGCCATGAAGCGAATCCATCCGTCGTCGACAGAGAGAATGAGATTGCCGCGGTCCAGATCGATGGAGATGTGGTTACCAGCAAATAGCAGTAGTGAGTACACTGACACCATCGTACAGTCTCTGATGTACACCTACACATTGACAGATGCACATATAGATGACTATGCCTAAACAAATACGCACGCAAAAGCACAAACAGACACAATCACATATAGAACAAGCAGGCATAGTTATTCACAGAAATGAAGACAGAATGACAAAAGAGAAACACTTAAACATAGCTTAAAAAAAAAAAAGAGTTTAACTCTTTCCCTGCCAATCGACGATATATCGTCGATCTGAGCCGCCATGTTTGTGCCAATCGACGATATATCGTCGATTTCAGTATTCCGTTTCGTTCTGGTTTTTTGCGCAGTCCAATCCAAGTTTTATTTTAACCAAAGAGAGATAACTCTTTCTACTTTCGTTCTCGATCGACAGGCGCGTTTTTTCTTCAAATTGATTCGTTTTTAGAGTGTTTATTGTGCATTTTACTAAGCATAGTGATGGGCACAATCGACAGTGTGTCAAACTCTGTGCTAATAATCAATATAATTTCAAACTGTAAAGTGTATTTTGATCCTAAATAAATTTTCTTTCTGGTGTGTGAAGCTGATTCAGTGATTGGAATAATTCCTCCAGATTTGTTTTATCACTGTGGTATGTAGAAATATTTTTATTTTATTTTATCATTTCAAAAAGATCAACATGCTTTCAAAACACATATTTCAATAACATAATCAAATTAACATTTTTGTGGTTTTTTTTTCTTATTCTTCACTCTTTTACCTTTAATTTGATATGAAATATGTCTATTTGACAACTATTATTGAAAGAACAGTAGCTTAAATGCCTAAGGTACTGAACTTTCTTTCCGGTGCCAGAGAAATGTCTGGCACAAACGTGGAAACATGCCTGGCAGGGAAAGGGTTAAATCTTACATTGACAAATAAAATTAAACAATCACATTAGTTTGTGTTGATAATAGCAATCAGCTTCAATATATCACAACAAAAGCATTTGTTAACCAAAAAATAACTCTAGAGATAAAAATTTAAAGTTTATTAGTAAATTACAATCCTCAAAGCTAGCTATCAGAGTGACTTCATTTACAGAGAGGTTGTGAACTAGTGTTAGCAAACCCTAAACATATTTATATTCTTTCCCCACCTGGGGCCCATCTAGTGGTCTCCCCAGTCACATCGCCAGTCATATGCCATAGTTGGATGATTGCTGGCGTAAGTGTGCCATAGGGCACACTCAAGAACATTTTTTTTTAGCAGACTCTTTAATCTCCGCAAGCATATTTCGTCATTGAATAGAATGAGTACAATGCAACTGGACTTTTTCTACTTTGACAACAGCAGAACAGCAGTGAATGAGACAGAGAGAGAGAGAGAGAGAGAGAGAGAGAGAGAGAGAGAGAGAGAGAGAGAGAGAGAGACTGTTATGTTGAAACGCGCACGATAGTTCGTGTGCGACGGGCACGATAGATCTAAGAAGCTTTGTATAACGTTGGTAATTTTAGTTGGTCGATATTATTGGAGAATTCTCTAGATTTGCTTGTTTACTGTCGATTGAAGCTTCGTGATAGGTGTGGATATTTGAGAACATTCTTGGACCGAAAAGAATGTTGTATGACATAAGAGAGACAGAGAGAGAGACAGAGACAGACAGAGAAAGAGAGACAGAGAGAGAGAGAAAGAGAGACAGAGAGAGAAGTGCATTTACCTTTGAAGTTTTGACCTTTTCATGGTAGACAAGGTAGGGACTGTCAAAGTGACGCACTTGGAAGTTGACAGAGGATGGGTGAACAAACACCTGTAACATGTCCTACACTCATCAAAACATTTGTAACATATCCTACACTCATCAAAACACCTGTAACATGTCCTACACTCATCAAATCATCAAAACATTTGTAACATATCCTACACTCAACAAAACACCTGTAACATGTCTTACACTCAACAAAACATTTGTAACATATCCTACACTCAACAAAACACCTGTAACATGTCCTACACTCAACAAAACATTTGTAACATATCCTACACTCAACAAAACACCTGTAACATGTCCTACACTCAACAAAACATTTGTAACATGTCCTACACTCAACAAAACGCCTGTAACATGTCCTACACTCAACAAAACACCTGTAACATGTCCTACACTCGACAAAACGCCTGTAACATGTCCTACACTCAACAAAACGCCTGTAACATGTCCTACACTCAACCAAACACCTGTAACATGTCCTACACTCGACAAAACACCTGTAACATGTCCTACACTCAACAAAAAGCCTGTAACATGTCCTACACTCAACAAAACAATTATCTGTATCTGCACTGGCCATGGCGATGCTTCAATCTGTCAAATGATGCTGACTTATCCACACTTCACAGCAGCCATGCACAACACCACTCAATTAGGGGAGACAAAAACGTTTGTGCAAAACACAGCAGTTGTCTCCCTTATGGAAATGGAGCTGGAGTGAGGCACTCCATCAGCTCTTGTGCTGCACCACCGCCACTTGCTGTACCAGAAAATGTAACTATGGTACCTCACTTTTAGACCCAGTTTAGCCACACAAAAACACACATTGAAGAGATACATTAGGGTGAACTAATAAAAACAGCGCACATTAATTTTTCCTTGAACTCCGCGCCTCACTGCCTCCACCTAGTACATCATATGGCACATCATATTATTGAAAAGAAGAAAGACTGTTAACTCACATTTCCCTCTTTTTTGGTGACAAAGCGAAGTTCCTCGGGGTTTGGCGCCCTTGCCACTGCTCCTGTTGAGTAAACAGGTATATAAATACATAACTAAATAACAATGACGTCTTGTACAAAATGAAAGAGAAAAGACAACACAACCACATGAAAACAAAGTAGAGGCTGGCCGGGTGGGGCAGGTGATAGGGAACTGGTTTCCCATGCTGAAGGATGCAGGTTCAAATTCTGCAGGGGGCAAACATATGTGATTTAGGTATGAGATGTTTCAGTTTCCTCCCTTTGGTAATGGTTTTCAACGCAGTCAATCTAAATTTTAAATTAAAAAAAACAACTTGTCCACCTTTCATAACGGCAGTTTATCCAGATCCCCAATGCTTTGAGTTCAAATGAAGAGAAAGGTACATGATAGGCTCCTGTATTATGATTGCTATTATAACACAATGCTGTTAAAGCACTAGAACTGTGGCTTATTGTAACACCTTTACAAAACACTGCAGTAGTGGACAGCATAAATATTTGACGGCTGATCAAACGCTGGCAACAACTTTGTGTATAACTGTAACTGTTGACCCATCTTAGTATCTGCACTCCCATTTCCTTGTTTTGGGATAAAGGAATTTATCATTATCCTTTCTCATATTGATTTTCGCACAAAATACACCGAGATAGCCCAAGTGTGATGAACTGATAAACTAATTTACACACGTTGACAAGAGATGCCTTCTTTGTCCCAATTCCATTAAAAAGCTACCTGCTGTGCTTTGACTGTAGCGCTGTTCAGGCGTCATGACTTGCACCACATTTGGGTACAGCGCCCCAACAAGAATGGCTGATATCAGCTTCCAGTTCTTCGTGTTGGTGTTCGCCTGACAGATACAAACATTAACAAATTACACATTCAGTAAAAGGTCACTGCAAAACCGCATAAAACTATAAGTGACGAACGTAATAAACATTATGCCATAGTTTATAAATACAATAAGAAATTTATTGATTATAAAACTATAATTGAACTCCCACTCTGCCCCATGAACATAAAACTATAAGTGACCAACCTAATAAACTCTGTCATTCTACCTAATTAAATTAAGCTATTGGAAGCCAGCTAGTGTTGTTTACTGTACAACAAGATACAACAATCTTGTTGTACAGTAAACAACTAAGGAAATAAATGCGTTAGTGGCATAACACTTTTTTTTTCTGAATAAGTATACTGATCATTACACATTCATAAAGATTTGCTCTACTGACAACTCGGTCATAACTCATTTGCATTAACAAATAGTGTTTTAAAAAATTAATTTAAAAAGTCTGCCAATGTTACGTCTGGTCCAGTAGACTCCACAATGCCATCACCACCGCCATCTCTGGCTGCCCTCTGCACATTTTTGAGACGTAAGCCCGACTTTGTGAAGCCAATGTCTGACAACAGCTCTACGTATTGCTGCTTCAGGTTGGCTAGCATCTGGAAATGACAATAACAACTATAAATACAGCAGGAAAAAAAAAAGAAACGTTAAGAATAATACAAAGCAATTTTGGGATCAAACACACTGGGAGAAGACAGCATTATTTAACACACTGAGCTGATGGTGCGTCTAGAAGGATTACCCCACAAGATCCTGTTATGCTAGCAATTTATTTTTTAAAATAAAAATTGATTTCTCTCCCACCATCTATAATAGCGATCTCCTCAGATTGATTGATTGATTGATTGATTGTTGCTTTAGGTCCAGCGGACTCTTCCGAGCCAAATCAGGACCGGACAACCCCCGATCCGCATAAAAGATCTGCTGAAACAACCCTAGTAGGAAAACTGAATGCCCTCCACCGGCCAGTCACTTTACAATAAAGACATCCCACGCAGGGGACGGCTGAGGCTTTACCCCAACTAATCGAACCCCCGGTTACAAAAACAAAAGTAGAATACAAACATCATTATAAATTATCAACAAAACACATACATATAAAATGCCTATATTGCTAAATAATAACATCATAGGAAGCCCTAGTGACCACCCGGCAGAAAGCGTCCAATACTCCCAAGCTGATCCAACAGACCTCATACACAAACAAGGAGTCTTGTCCAGGAAGAGTTTTCAAGAAAAAAGGTGGGTCACTGATCTAGCGAAGAAGAAGATAGTATAGCAGAGTGATAGGACAGAGCAGGAATGGGAAAGAGCAAATGAGGAAGACAGCGACAGTGGGAATTTAAAGCACTAAATTTCCAGAAAGTGGGGATACTATTTATACTGAAACCCCCGGCACCCCAACGGGGGTACTGTTGCCGCAGTGAATCGGTCATGCCTACAAAGTCAAGACAGGTTTTGAACTGGGGCTTTCCCTTTTCCCTTTGTAGGTTAGAACAATCTACAGTGGCAATATTTCTCATGATCCCAAGGGGTAATCTCCTCAGATCATCACCTTTTGAGTTCCATTAAGTTTAAACAAAAAGCAGACGTTAACGTCTTTCTTTTTTGTGTGTGTAACGCTTTATTGTCCCTTTTTATTGAGAAATTCTGGTGGCAGCCTGTATTACTTGTGTTTTTAAAATGTTGCTGGCACACCAGCTCACTTCCTATGTGTTACACTCGATATGATGTTAGTGTTTTTCTATCAGTATTTGATTCAGCCCCAATGCTGAAGTACTGATGAGTGTAGCTCAGATTCGTTTATCCACGCAGCCTGCTCACTCAGCAAAAAGTCAAAGTCTTCGTATGAAGTTTTCCTCTTTTATTCAGCACACATCAACAACTGCATACAATCGCCTTTTCACTCTCAACTATTTACTTTCCAACTCACTGTCAACAATCTCTCTTCACAACACAGTGTGTCCAGTGAAATTAAGCATCGGCGAAGCTATTTATAGCTAGCCTGACTGACCTAACATCAAAATCTGAAAAGTTTTGGTTGAGCTGCTGGGGGAGCAAACCGGAGTGCCCGGAGACCCCCCCCCCCCCTCCAGACGTTGCCCGAGTCGAAAGTAAATAATATTCGGAGAAACATAATGCCCAGAGGCTGGATCTGTCCCACACCTGTCAGGCGCCATTGGTTTATGGCCTGTGGACAAGGCACGTTAGTCCCGCAATAGCCCACTTGGCCACAACGCTCGCTTTCAATGTTTATTATTATTACTATTATTATTAAATAATTATTTATTTATTTATTTATTTATTTATTTATTTATTTATTTATTTATTTTTATTATTATTATTACAATAACAGAACAGGCAAGAAAGGGAGAGAACCTAACAGAGCCAACACGAAACAGCATGAGCTGCACAAACCTGCAAAGTCTTGATGGAGAGAAAGTTTTCCTGGCAAAAGTCCCATTCCTCCTGCCGACCCCTCGTCTTGGCTTCCAACCATTGCTGAAAGCCAGACCCATCAACCAGTGAGCGACAACAATAATATGCAAAACAATACATATCATAGACCCTCACTGAATGAGACAGTGACACAAATCACCAAATGTTTATATAATGCTTTTCTACCATTGCCTTCTACCATTACCTTTCTACCATTGCCTTTCTACCATTGCCTTCTACCATTACCTTTCTACCATTGCCTTTCTACCATTGCCTTCTACCATTGCCTTTCTACCATTGCCTTTCTACCATTGCCTTCTACCATTACCTTTCTACCATTGCCTTCTACCATTACCTTCTACCATTACCTTTCTACCATTGCCTTCTATCATTACCTTTCTACCATTGCCTTTCTACCATTGCCTTCTACCATTACCTTTCTACCATTGCCTTCTACCATTATCTTTCTACCATTACCTTTCTACCATTGCCTTCTACCATTGTCTTCTACCATTGCCTTCGAGTGGTGTCTTCCCAATATTGGTCAAAGCGTTAGTTGCTAACCTTGTAAGCGTTGAGAATGGTGAGATAGTCAGAATTGCCCACCGCAAACTCCTTTCTCTTTTCATCTGCCTCTGTTTTCTTGCTGAAAGGAGAGACCTGTTCCACAAGCAATTAGGAGCATGTTAAGAATGATGTCATTAATGAGCGTAGCAGCAGGACAGAGAAAAATGAGAAGAAATAAATTATTAAGTGATGCTTGCTATCCGGTTTATAACGCGAAACACAGTAAGTTACCTTTAGACTCTTTTTTAACATATCTTCTTACTTAAACTGTTATTTTCTTTTTGATACAGGGGCGTAGGTTTTCAGGCGCTGTACAAGTTGTCATTCATTCATCCAGCGGTGGAAGTTTTTATTTGCGGTATTAGTTGCCATTCATTCATACAGTGGTTGAAGATTTTCTTCACACAACTGGAGTATTCACAATATCCTAAAGAAGACACAATTAGAATGCAGAGAAAAGTTCAGTACTACATTTAATGTGCTTCCTCATCTTCAACATCATTATAACCATCCTCCTCCTAATCACCATCACCACCATCACTATCATCATCATCCTAATCATCATCCTTTTCCTTCGCCTCCTAATCATCATCACTATCATCATCATCCTAATCATCATCATCCTTTTCCTCCTCCTAATCATCATCACTATCACCATTAACATTATGGCTGTCATCCTCCTCCTCCTCCACCTCTTCAACCTCATCATCATCTCCACTTGATAATGGCGATGGACAATACGTACAAAAGGAGATTTAAAGCTGAGAGAAGCAGCGATGGTAAGGGCAGAATCCAAACAGCGAAATATTGTACCGAACAACATCAACTTGCCAATCCTGAAACAAAATAAATAAAAAAATAAATAAATAAATAATAAACAAATAGGTAAATAAATGAATAAATAAATAGATAGAGGGGCGATCAGCTATTTTCTAGTCAGAAAAATCCAAATATTTTAATTCAAGTCCTGTCTTAGTCCCAGTTCTTTGTCATTCATTAAAAAACCAAAGGTTATGTTCAAAGGCTATATATGTATACAAAGCAGTCTTAGGCAGCAAATACAAGAAAACACACAAACTCAGTCATTTGTGAGTAATGTCCTGACTTGTCAGTGGGGAAGATACATTTTAATCAAATCAACTTCACATTATGCACGTATCCAAATAGTACTGACCTGACATCCACTGGCAAAGACCCCAGATGATATCCAAGTGCTGTTAGATTCTGCAACACAAACAGTTACTGTAGCGATATCAATACAGATACAGATGTTAGAGAGTTTCTAATCCGTCACAAACACCTTTGATGGGTTGAAGTGTATAGTCAAACTATAGTCTACACACCATAGACCACTATAGTCTACACACCATAGACCACTATAGTCTACACACCATAGACCACTATAGTCTACACACCATAGACCACTATAGTCTAAACACCATAGACCACTATAGTCTACACACCATAGACCACTATAGTCTACACACCATAGACCACTATAGTCTACACACCAGAGACCACTATAGTCTACACACCATAGACCACTATAGTCTACACACCATAGACCACTATAGTCTACACACCATAGACCACTATAGTCTACACACCATAGACCACTATAGTCTACACACCAGAGACCACTATAGTCTACACACCATAGACCACTATAGTCTACACACCATAGACCACTATAGTCTACACACCATAGACCACTATAGTCTACACACCATAGACCACTATAGTCTACACACCATAGACCACTATAGTCTACACACCATAGACCACTATAGTCTACACACCATAGACCACTATAGTCTACACACCATAGACCACTATAGTCTACACACCATAGACCACTATAGTCTACACGCCATAGACCACTATAGTCTACACGCCATAGACCACTATAGTCTACACGCCATAGACCACTATAGTCTACACGCCATAGACCACTATAGTCTACACACCATAGACCACTATAGTCTACACACCATAGACCACTATAGTCTACCCACCATAGACCACTATAGTCTACACACCATAGACCACTATAGTCTACACGCCATAGACCACTATAGTCTACACGCCATAGACCACTATAGTCTACACACCATAGACCACTATAGTCTACACACCATAGACCACTATAGTCTACACACCATAGACCACTATAGTCTACACACCATAGACCACTATAGTCTACACACCATAGACCACTATAGTCTACACACCATAGACCACTATAGTCTACACACCATAGACCACTATAGTCTACACACCATAGACCACTATAGTCTACACACCATAGACCACTATAGTCTACCCACCATAGACCACTATAGTCTACACACCATAGACCACTATAGTCTACACACCATAGACCACTATAGTCTACACACCCACCCCTTTTATTTACAACACCGCTCCAGCCACCGGACACCTCAATCAAAGTTTAACTTTCCAGAGACTGCCAAGTGTGATTGAAGGCACAACGGACAAACCTTACATTTCCATTCCTATGTCACAAACCCTTAAAATCACTGGTGGTCTTTGATAGAAATTGATCCATTGCTCTTTATAATAGCTGTCAGTGCGTGCTAATGCCATTTCTTGTGACTGGATGAAACTCCAAATCCACAGACAGCACACATTCCACATCCACAGACTGCACACATTCCACATCCACAGACAGCACACATTCCACACCACAGACTGCACACATTCCACATCCACAGACAGCACACATTCCACATCACAGACTGCACACATTCCACACCCACAGACAGCACACATTCCACATCCACAGACAGCACACATTCCACATCCACAGACAGCACACATTCCACCCATCTTGATTCCCTTCTCTACCGCACAAACGGGTATTCCGTTATGTTTTTTGACATCCGATTTAGCTTTTCCTCACAGGCGCTTATATGCGGGTCTGGCTAACGGCCTTATAGAGACAGCTGTTGGCTGTCAAGACAATAAAAATACTTTCACTGACAGGTACCACAAACGTGACTAGGGCTACATTTGCTTCAAAAATATAGGTAAGATCCGCTCTCCTTTGTCCTGTAGTCAGCAAGCCCCCAAATAGCCATTACAGTAGGTTTTGTATTACCCATCAAAGTACTGTGTTATTGGGTACCTTTCATTTTTGAACTGCATGGATTGGACTTTATTTATCAAACTGTACTTCTATAGCGTTTTAATAACTCAAAGAGCTGTTCAAAGCACAGGCCAAAAACAGGATCTGACTCAATCCCACCCAAGGTGCCAACCTCTGTGCTTGATATGCACTAACGCTCCCACCTAAACTGGCATAAAATGGCAACTATACTTACTGCAAACGGAAGATGACATATAGTGGACTATAAGAGCCAAAGAAGCAAAATAAAAACATAAAATGTTATTACCTCACTTTCATCCAGAGCACCGACATCTTGCAGTCTCTGCATGGCGTTCTCCATGGCTTCCTCTGACGGTGGCTCCACCACATTTTCCAGCACATCCTGCCAAAACACACACACCATGCACTAACATTACTGCCATCAACCTTCAGAAGACAGAACAAACAGGTAAAAAAGATTTTCGGAAGGGGAGAAAAATGAAAAGAAAGCGTGGAAGAAAGGTGGGTAAGGTGCTCACTGGGTGTCTCAATCAGTCTTGACGTGGGTTTTGTTGGGGTCAATACTGGTGTCTCAAACAGTCTTCAGTCTTGAGGTCGGTTTTGTTGGGGTCAATACTGGTGTCTCAAACAGTCTTCAGTCTTGACATCGGTTTTGTTGGGGTCAATACTGGTGTCTCAAACAGTCTTCAGTCTTGACGTCGGTTTTGTTGGGGTCAATACTGGTGTCTCAAACAGTCTTCAGTCTTGACGTCGGTTTTGTTGGGGTCAATACTGGTGTCTCAAACAGTCTTCAGTCTTGAGGTCGGTTTTGTTGGGGTCAATACTGGTGTCTCAAACAGTCTTCAGTCTTGACGTCGGTTTTGTTGGGGTCAATACTGGTGTCTCAATCAGTCTTCAGTCTTGACGTCGGTTTTGTTGGGGTCAATACTGGTGTCTCAAACAGTCTTCAGTCTTGAGGTCGGTTTTGTTGGGGTTAATACTGGTGTCTCAAACAGTCTTCAGTCTTGACGTCGGTTTTGTTGGGGTCAATACTGGTGTCTCAAACAGTCTTCAGTCTTGAGGTCGGTTTTGTTGGGGTCAATATTGGTGTCTCAAACAATCATCAGTCTTGATGTCGGTTTTGTTGGAATCAATACTGGTGTCTCAAACAGTCTTCAGTCTTGAAGTCGGTTTTGTTGGGGTCAATACTGGTGTCTCAAACAGTCTTCAGTCTTGACGTCGCTTTTGTTGGGGTCAATACTGGGTGTATCAAACAGTCATCAGTCTTGAGGTTGGTTTTGCTTGTGTCAATACTGGGTGTCTCAAACAGTCATCAGTCTTGAGGTTGGTTTTGTTTGTGTCAATACTGGGTGTAGCAAACAGTCATCAGTCTTGAGGTTGGTTTTGTTTGTGCCAATACTGGGTGTATCAAACAGTCATCAGTCTTGACGTCGGTTTTGTTGGGGTCAATACTGGTGTCTCAAACAGTCATCAGTCTTGAGGTTGGTTTTGCTTGTGTCAATACTGGGTGTCTCAAACAGTCATCAGTCTTGAGGTTAGTTTTGTTTGTGTCAATACTGGGTGTCTCAAACAGTCATCAGTCTTGAGGTTGGTTTTGTTTGTGTCAATACTGGGTGTATCAAACAGTCATCAGTCTTGAGGTTGGTTTTGTTTGTGTCAATACTGGGTGTCTCAAACAGTCATCAGTCTTGAGGTTGGTTTTGTTTGTGTCAATACTGCATGTCTCAGTCATCAGTCTTGAGGTTGGTTTTGTTTGTGTCAATACTGGGTGTCTCACAGTCCTCAGTCTTGAGGTTGGTTTTGTTTGTGTCATTACTGGGTGTCTCAAACAAGTCATCAGTCTTGAGGCTGGTTTGGTCTGTGTCAATACTGGGTGCCTCAAACAAGTCATCAGTCTTTAGGTTGGTTTTGTTTGTGTCAATACTGGGTGTCTCAAACAAGTCATCAGTCTTGAGGTTGGTTTGGTCTGTGTCAATACTGGGTGTCTCAAACAAGTCATCAGTCTTGAGGTTGGTTTGGTCTGTGGCAATACTGGGTGTCTCAAACAAGTCATCAGTCTTGAGGTTGGTTTGGTCTGTGTCAATACTGGGTGTCTCAAACAAGTCATCAGTCTTGAGGTTGGTTTGGTCTGTGTCAATACTGGGTGTCTCAAACAAGTCATCAGTCTTGAGGTTGGTTTGGTCTGTGTCAATACTGGGTGTCTCAAACAAGTCATCAGTCTTGAGGTTGGTTTGGTCTGTGTCAATACTGGGTGTCTCAAACAAGTCATCAGTCTTGAGGTTGGTTTGGTCTGTGTCAATACTGGGTGGGCAGCCAAGTGAGAAGGGGTGGCCTCGTGGCGCAGTGGATAAGTCGCCGGTTTCCTATGCCGAAGGTCGCGGGTTCGATTCCCGCAAGGGGCGAACGTATGTGACTTAGGTACGAGACTATTAAGGTCACCGAGGGTTTTCTCCGGGCACTCCGGTTTCCTCCCTCCCTTCAAAATAATATTGGATGCAGTCAAATTAATCTTTAAAAAATACAAAACTATTTAACTTTCAGTTTCCTAATAGCGATCTCCCTGCCTTTACACCACGTGTATGCCTTGTATACTGTTGTCCTTGTTGTGTGTCTGTAATATATTTGTTGCACGTGAGCGTGTATGTTGGTATAGGTCGCCGCGCTTTGAGTTTGAAATCATTCGAAGTAAAGCGCGTATTAGCATCCGGTATTATTATTATTATTAAGGGCAAGGAATTGGAGAGTCCAGAAACTGAGTCAGAGGAAGACAGTTTGAAACATTAAACGCTAAGCAACAATCAGTCAGAAGTGGAGTGCAGGTTGCATGAAGCAGTGCTTAGATGGATATCAGTAGTGCAGTGAGCACGCTTGTTGCAGGAAGCCAGTTAATGGCCTATGTTGATGCGTAGTTGTGCGTGTGTGTGAGCGATGGTTTATAGTCGACATCATCAACTCACTCTAGGGTCTTGGTCGCTGAAGATGTCCAGCATGCGAATCCTCAACATCAGTTGTTCCAGTGGCACTCTCTGGATTTCTGAATCACAGACGTACGAACTGGTATGTACGTAATTATTATTCATTTTACTACTTCATACTGTCATGGCATTTCCTCATGTTCACCAACATGTCCAAATGTAGAAACACATACAAAAACCTCTGCCAAAGCAAAAGCAAAAGAAAAAGATGAGTTTTCTTCTTTTTTAAAAAGTCTATTATAATACAGATTGGATTCAAATAATTAATTAATTAATATTAATAATAGTACAACGTTTTCTCACAACTTGTTGATCTACATTACATTACATTATTATTGCTTTAGGTCCAGCGGACTCTTCCGAGCCAAATTACGACCGGACAACCCCCGATACGCATAAAAGATCTGCTGAAACAACCCTAGTGGTAAAACCGAAAGCTCTCCACCAGCCAGTCACTTTACAATAAAGACATCCCACGCAGGGGACGGCTGAGGCTTCACCCCAACTTATCGAACCCCCGTCTACAAAAACAAAATAGAATACAAACATCATTATAAATTATCAACAAAACACATACATATAAAATGCCTACATTGCTAAATAATAACATGAACATCATAGGAAGCCCTAGTGACCACCTGGCAGAAAGCGTCCAATATTCCCAAGCTGATCCAACAGACCTCATACACAAACAAGGAGTCTTGTCCCGGAAGAGTTTTCAAGAAAAAAGGTAGGAGACTGGTCTAGCGAAGAAGACGATAGTATAGCAGATTGATAGAAAAGTGCAGGAATGAGAAAGAGCAAATGGGAAAGACAGCGACAGTGGGAATTTAAAGCACTAAATTTCCATAAAGTGGGGATACTATTTATACTGAAACCCCCGGCACTCCAACGGGGGTACTTGTTGATCTAATAAAGGGTAGAACATTGATAGAGACCTCTCTTTTGTCAAGTCCTGATGTGTGAGGGAGGAAACCATCTCCCCCTTTTTATATTTTCTGGTATGAAAAGAGTGTACACTTAGACTGTCCTTATACAGAGCCCCTTCCGCTCAAAGGACTGCCCAATGCACTTTTCATAAACAGCTACATGCACAAATACAGCAAAGGGTCAAACAGAAACACATCCATGTACCAGCGTAATTATAACAACAAAATAAAAATCATCTTTAAACTGCCCGTAGTTCATCAAGTTTGAAATAAGCGCTCTATGCAAAGACAGCAGGGTTGTCCTTTACCAGGAATAGGCTGCTCTCTGAGATGGTGCTCAAATCGGTGACTGGTGAAGAGGTGAAAGCAAACACCAGCGGTGACGCGACCTGCACGACCTCGGCGCTGCATAGCATTGGCTCGTGACACCCACACTGTCTCCAAGCTCTCCATGCTTCGCGCTGAGTCGTAACTGCCACAACATTAAACACATTATTATTATTATTATTATTATTATTATGTTGCTGTTGTTGTTATTATTATCACCATCATTATCATCATTATTATTATTAATAGTAGTACTGTAATATAGCACCCAGACCATCTTATTGCTAACACATGTAAAAAGAAGAAGCATGGTTTTGCCAGACTGAATGGTTGGGATTTAGCACTTCATCAGCTCAAAGCAATACACATCCATTCTTTCTGCAACACTTTTTCACAAACCAACCCCACTTATTTACCAATTCAACAAAAGCAAAAAGAAAGGCTCACCGTTTTTCTTTCATCCTTCCAGCGTCAATGACGTACACAATGTCGTCGATGGTGATGGAAGTTTCAGCGATGTTTGTTGCTATGACAATTTTTATCACCCCTTCTCGAGGTTTTCTGAGTAAATGGACAATAATCAGCTGTCATCATGTTGTAACTTGTTACAATTTTAATGCTTATTATAACTTTTTCAATGTGAACTGTTGGACAAATACATTCCTTATGACTTATGTTTTATACTGTAAAGGGTGCATCCCTAGCAAGTCAGTAATTAATGTGCAAAACTAACATTGCTGGATATGTAAATGGCAATAAAAGCAAAAGATACCCTAGCAGCAGCCACAACCACAGCCACAACCACAACAACAGCCACAACAATAACAACAGTCACAACCATAACAACAGTCACAACAACAGCCACAACCACAACAAGTCACAACCACAACCACAACAACAGTCACAACCACAACCACAACAACAGTCACAACCACAACAACAACACCCACAACCACAACAACAGTCACAACCACAACCACAACAACAGCCACAACAACAACAACAACAAGACACAAACAGACATGAAATATTGTTTTAATATCATCAAGATTAAAAAAATTAACTGATTCAAACATGAATAGTATTATAAGCAATGAACGTAAAATTCTAAATCAACTCATTGAATATAAACATACCTATCCTATCAACCAAACGATGAAGTTTAGCAAATATTTTTGGCTACCAAACATGTATGAATATCCTATCCTATCCTATCCCGTAACTCGAAGGGTGTTGGGGAACCACAGTTGATCGTTTAACCAGCGTACTCCATCTTTCTCTGTCCTCAGCAACTCTCATGGCTTCGCTCATTGTCAGGCCAGTCCATTCTCGAATGTTGTCCTCCCACCTCTTTTTCTGTCTCCCTCTTCTTCTGCCTTCTTGCACAGTGCCTTGCAGGATGGTCTTTGCAAGGCCTGATTCTCTGGTGATGTGGCCATCGTTTTTTCATTTCTTCGCCACTATGAGTAGGTCATCGTGTTGTCCAATGGCTTGTGTGATAGTCTTTCAGATTTCGTCGTTGGTGATGTGCTGGGTATAGGAAATGCCCAGAAGTCTTCTGTTGCACCTCATTTCCATGCTTTGTATTCTTTGTTGTAGATCTGCTGTGATGGTCCATGTTTCGCAAGCATATAGGACAAGGGAGCGCAACAGCCTTACCTTGGAACGTAGACTGATGGTACTGTCTTTCCAAATGGGCTTCAACATTGTTAGGGCCGCAGTTATTTGTGCGATCCTGGAAATGACTTCCTGTCGAGACCCATTGTATGATACAATGGCTCATATAAATATTTGAAGCTATGCACCGTGTTAATGGATTGGCCTTGGACTTTGATGTCCGTATTGATGCCATTGGTGTTGTTGTTAAACATACACCTTAGTATGAAACTAAATAAATAAATAAAATAATAAATAAATAGATTAATTAATTAATTAAAAGTGAAAACTGTCAAAACTATACTTACGAAAAGACTGAATTCTGTTCTTCGCTAGACAATGTGGAATGAAGGGGCACAATCCTGTACCTGCATAAATTAGTGCCCAGCACAGCACAAGACCTTATTATATACTACTGTTAAAACTCGATACCTCTTTCAACCAATATTCAATTACAACAATATTTGTGGGCAGCCACTTATCATGATGCCTCTTTTCTAGCAGAGGTGACTATGCTTAAACAGGGCTTCTAGATTCACCCCAACTCAAAGAGAACCCTGCAAAAAGTACCATTTATAAAAACTATATGGATTTTACTTTATCAGTTTTGAAAGAGCAGAAAATCTCTTGAATCATATAGAACAAGATGGAAAGACATTCAAATGTATATTAAGACACACTTGGCGAAAAATAAGCATTGTCAAAGCTGTTAATTTATTGGCGATGTTGTGACTCGGCAAGAGGAGAACACGGAATGGTAGGCAACTCCCTATAAACCAGAAATTATAAAAATCGGCCAAGCAAAGTTTTAGATACAGCGCTAAAGGTGCTTAGAAAATGGTGAAGCGCAATGATCCTGACCTTTGAGAAAGTGCAAATAGAATGATCTAACATACTTAGCAGTAGTTAAGGTATCCGCAAAGTAAAAATTATGAATTTCAGTTCAGTTATTGTTGAGAGTGTGTTTTGAACAAAAGAGACTGACATTTCTGCTCATTCTTCAAGATAGGGCTGGACATACAACAATGGGAAACATGTTTTATATATATTATACCTTTTTACCATCTTGGTGGGGAATAGGGGCTATGTCCAACCAGATCTAGTCAATGTTTCTAAAGCCGAAGGCTAGTGAAACACTGAATTGATCAATTTGGACATATCTCATATTCCACGCCAACATGCCAATAACATTTATGTATTGATTTCATCAAATCAGAATATTAAACGGAAAATTTGCCAAAACAATAAATAACTGTTCATAGGCCCAAGTCAAAGACCACTTCACACAACATATTCCAAAGAATGCACCATAACAAAGTAGTTCTTGCATTGGACAAGTTTGCAGCAAACTTTCAAGTTTCACGCCTTCGCCATTGCCATTATATAAACACTGAAATATTATTGGCAGTTGCAATCAATTTGACAAAAATCAGCATTACACGTTACATTTACAGTGGACATGTTGTATCATACTGATTGGAAATTGATGCCGTTTCCGACATCCCTATAACAAAATGGCGGTATTTACGGAGAATGTTTTTGCTAGCATCCAGCATAGGAGTAAGAACTGTGACATTTCGTCGGCTTGATTGTTATGGTCGCGGTATCTAAAGTATATAGCAGCAAGAAGACAGCTCTGTTCTGTTCACTAACCATAGATTTATGAACTAACTCAAAGGCAGGCTCATGTTGACATGCGGCTCAAACAATGCCTTGCAGTGGTCATGCAGTTTTGCTTTGTTTGGCGACAAAACAGATTATATATTTTTTAAAATATATTATTATTATTCTGTATTATTAAATTTTTAATGTGTTATTAGCGCTTTCTAGTAAGCTTGTCGGAAATTAAAAATGCGCCCTCATCAATGGTTTTATCAGGCTGATAATGATAGACTAGATCTATAAGATAATCTTCAGTACAAAGGATTGACAGAATGTTTTCTCTTTTACATGGACAACAGTCGTAAGTAGTCTGTGTAAGTATTCTTACGACTTTTATATTCCACGCTTTGCTAGAAACATTGCCATCTGTGATTGGTTAATTACCATGCGATATCAGTTTTAGTCACATGCTACCTGGCCAATGAAAATATAAGACACTTGTAGAAATCAATAAATATCTCTTAACTAGATGACCCCTATGAAGGAAAATAACACAAAACATCAATTATATGAATATATTTGGGATATGATAACCCACTTCTTCAGTTGTGAACACTGACAGCTGATAATGACGTGGCAAGCTGCTGGGCAACTCTTCATAAACAGTCCCTCAATAGTGCAGGAGGAAATAAAGTGATTACAAAATAACACTACAGCAGTTGAAGAGCTTTGTTGTCTAATACCACGGTTATGTATTAGTCATCTCATGAACTGTTTTTGATATGCAATATTTTGAAACAAACAATACAATAAAGGAATAATACAAATGAAATAATAAAGCTATAAATGGTTTTGTACTTGGACTTGTTTCGATGTCCAAACTCAGCAGAGGATAGCATGGTGTCAAGAAGTTGCTGAATCTCAGCAAAGCCAGGCAGAAACACCAAGATGGCTCCACCCTTGGGATACTGGGACATAATATACACACAAACACATATTACACAAAGCAAGTGATTCAACAGAAGCACAGAAATTCTGAACTTGCTCAAAACATTGTACAGTCTTTGCTCTACATCAAAGTCCATTCCTAGAACTACAGAATGAACAACATAGCGCCATTGCCTCTGAGGGGTTTTATCAACACTTTACGTTCAAACTCATAGACTCATTTTTTTCTCCTTCTGTTGTAATAAGTTCGCATCATCATCATCATCATCATCATCATCATCATCATCATCATCATCATCATCATCATCATCATCATCATCATCATCATCATCATCTTCACCATCATTATCATCATCATCATCATCATTTGTTTCTCTCTGTTCTCACTTTCCTTAATTTACACCAACATCTGCATGTCTTCGTCCTACCTCATGATCGCCACTGACAATCCACTGCAGCAGTTCCATCATCAGATCGTAGTTGATTTTCTCAAAGTCCATCTCAGCCAAGGTGCGGATGGTTCGCTTGCTGTATTCTGCACCACAAGCACAGCAACACAATAACATTTAGTCCTAGTCCACAAGATATCTGTGTTAACTCCAACTTCCTTTCAGTACATAACCCTTGTGTTGTGCACACACATTAGTCTCCCTTCAGGCAAAAAAAAAAATTAAAAAAATAGAAGAGAAAGAATTTAAATGTAATACAAGCTACAACAGAGGAATAAAGTATACTGAAACATCCAGATGACATGAGATTTTAGCTCAATTACTGAGCAATTATGCTATACAAAAGCGTTAATATTCTTCTTCTTCTTCTTCTTCTTATTGTTGTTGTTACAGTTATTAGTATTGCTGCTGCTGTTGTCATTATTATTACTATTGATGTCATTTGTATTATTATTGCTGTCATTGTTTTTCTATTATTATCATGATAAACACTAGAACAACAGATTAATAAGTAAAGTTCAAAGGTCTCCGCACACTACTATCTACTGGGAGAGCAAACTCGAGCAATGCCATCATTTTGCATGTGTCCTACAGTGGTTATGCTGGGCAGTAGGACTTCTTGCAATAGACCCTACCTCTAAGATTTGCAAACTAGAAACACCAAATGCAACCAACCAACCAAACAAACGTCACTCACCTTGGTACCTGAAAGCCAGCTCCTTGACGTTCAAGCGGTCGTCATGTTTCTTGTCGCTGGGTTCGTCCTCTTCTGTCCACCCGTCCAGCGATAACCCCATCAACGATTCTTCTATGGCATCGGCATAGCTCACTGAGGCACCCTGCTTGTGCCCACCCCGTCGTTTGTCTTTCCCTCCCCCTCCTCCACTCTTTTGCAAGCGAGAGTACGGGGATTTTTCTTCAATGAGGTAACTAAATGAGAACGGTGCTTCTTGAGCTTGAGCAGTGTTTCCAATCAAATGCAGGGGAAAAGTAATAGTAATAATAATAATAATGATAATGCTATAATAATAATAATAATAATAATAATAATAATAATAATAATAATAATAATAATAATAATAATAATAGTCTATACTCGCTGTTTATCAAATTCACTAATCACGTTCAAAGACCTGTACCAACATTCACGGTCACGTTGAGCACACTCTTAACGTACACATCAACATGCGGTGAAAAGACACGGAAATCGCCATTATAAGGCCAAATTGTATTTTACATTGCTGATTGACTACGCCCAATACCATAGTTGAAGGTTAGTCCATTGTTTCAAATTACCATTTCTCACTAGGAACATATTAGCAGTTTAGCACAAGACAAAGCTGTGGGTGTGCGCATGTTTTATTCCAACAATTCAAATGACTGATCCTACCTAATATTACGATGCATTAAGTGTTGCCTTTTGAACAAACAGGGTTGTTTGCTTGGTAATATTTGATATGAATTATAAAAATTAACAATCACTCTGAAAGATTTAATCTTCTTGGGCCATTTCCTAACCAACTGCACTGCAGTTTCCATAGTGACATGATCTTACGTTACAAGAATCATTTTGAAAAACTGATCTCCAGCAGAATAAGTGAATACATACTTGGTAACCTCAATAGCATCTTCCAGGAAAAAGGCCTCCACGGGATATGTTTTGCCTGAAAAACAGAAGAAAATACATATGTCCAAACAGGACAGGAAAGACAAAGTAGAGGCAAAAGAAGAAGAACAACAAGAACAAAAAGAACAAGAATAGAACAAGAACAACCAAAACAAGAACAAGAAGAAATAAAAAAAATTTAAAAAAAAAGAAGTAAAAGAAGAAGACAACAACAACAACAACAATAGAAATTTAAAAAAAAAAGTAAAAGAAGAAGAAGACAACAACAACAATAGAAATTTTAAAAAAAGAAGTAAAAGAAGAAGAAGACAACAACAACAACAACAACAACAACAATAGAAATAAAAGAAAAAGAAGTAAAAAAAGAAGAAGAAGAAGAAGATGAAGTAGAAGAAAAACAACAACAACAACAACAACAACAACAACAACAACAACAACAACAACAACAACCTCTTTCCTACCCCGTACTATAAAAGACTGGAATGCTCTTCCCCAGGAGGTAGTGGAGGCCACAACTGTTGATGCTTTTGCATCAAGAGCCTCCCACCGACCAGAATAGGTAGTTAATCAACAACACTACAACTCCTCCCCTTCCCCCCCCCCCACCTCCCCTCCCAAATCCCTCTGTCACTTATCAGATCTGGACTGTCCATGAACTAGGAGAACGGCCTTTTGTGAAACATGTGCAAAACCCTCATAGTGCCAGTATAATCAACAAGTATGATTGTGGGCGCCTACGGAAAGACAAGACAACAACAACAACAACAATAGAAATTTAAAAAAAAGAAGTAAAAGAAGAAGAAGAAAAGAAGAAGAAGAAGAAGAAGAAGAAGAAGAAGAAGAAGAAGAAGAAGAAGAAGAAGAAGAAGAACAACAACAACAACAACAACAACAACAACAACAACAACAAGATGAACAAGAAGAAGAACAACAACAACAATAACAACAACAAAAACAACATCAAAGAAAGAGAATGATGTTGTGATGATGATGATGAAGATGATGATGAAGATGATGATGAAGATGATGATGAAGATGACAAGATGATGATGACCACATACCTGGGATTTCAACAACAGGACAGCCCCCAAAGTACTGAGAGAACAACTCAGCATTTAGGGTGGCACTCATCAAGATGACCTTCAGGTCACGACGCACCTCCAGGAGGTCACGCAAAATCATCAGTAGAAAATCACTGCGGGAAACACATTCCCATAAATAAATATACGTAGAGACAAATATATAAAATAAAATAACACAAAAATAAATAAATAAATAAAACTACAGAAATAAAGCAAAATAAACTAAACTAAAATAGGAGTAAAAATCCTCTGAGGTGATCAAGACCTTGTAGCTCCGTCGCTTGACTTGCCACCTTTCCTACTGCTACCTGGTCTTTCCATCTATTCTAGTTTCAACCATTCTTGCAAGTTTCAACAAATCGCTGTTTTCTGTTCATTTGTTGTTCACGTTATTCCTGGACTAGAGCGACTTGCTGTGCAAAAGTACCCATGCTAGAATCATTGGGTGGACATTTCTGCCCTTTAGCACCCTTGTATAGAAGCTAATTCGTATTTTATTTATTTTATTGTTATAGAGCACATTTTCCAGCTCAAGGCGCTGGCTGATACAGGAACTAACTCACGTCGCCCGAGGCCCCACTTGCAACCTCTGGTGCATCAAGCCTCCAGACAACTAAACAGCACCATGTGCGTGTGTATATTGTGCGCCAGTTGTGTTGGACGTTTTTGATTTAGCTGAAAGTTTGAGCACGACTGCTAGTGCATGTGTGCCGAGAGCAGACCAAGAGCCTGGCTTGCGCACTATACAAATTAAATTATAACAATTATTTTAATTACTGTTATTACAACTGAGCGAAATTGTGTACAGAAAGAAAGGAAAGCCATTAATTATTATGTCGAATTTTGTCATACAGGGTGGGTTTATATAAGCTTGCTTGTTGCCTATCCTGTAAATCATTGTTTGTTATTATATGTTTTTTTCCCTGAATAAAAATATTTGTTTAAACCAAAGGAAAGCCAAAGCATGCTTGACGTAGCTGGACAGTACCTGTCTTCAGAGCGTTCATGGACCTCATCAACAATGATGTGTGTTACGTCAGACAGGTTGGGGTCCCCCTCCAAACGTCGCAGAATGATCCCTGTTGTGCAGAACAGCAGGCGAGTGGCAGCTGACTGAAACATAACACATACCAATGATCATCATCAGCAGTAGCAGCAGAAACATCATCATCAGTAGCTGCAGAAACATCATCAGCAGTAGCAGCAGAAACACCATCAGTAGCAGCAGAAACATCAGCAGTAGCAGTAGCTAGAATGACACCAGCAGCAGCAGCTCTAGCAACAAAAGTATCATTATCATAAACATTACGACCATTGTCACGGATGTAGCCTTCTCAAAACAACGCGTGGCAGACACATTTCAGTGTCATTGAAGGTCTATACACATGTATTTCAGCTTGTCAGCTGCACTTTGAGAGAATGACCAGATTCTGTACTGTACTGCTGGGGCAACACCAATATACAGTGTAACATTATTACTACATAAAAGTCAATGGTCGACCAGGATGCACGCTTCAATAGGGACCAACTGACCAGATTATCTCCCGTCTAAATGGCACTCATTCAAGTGAGCCAATGCCCTGCAGCTGTACAACAGCAACCTTGGTCACCAACAGGCTAGGCGTAGAGTTTCCCATAAAGCTAAATACCATTCCTCAGGGAAATAACATCATAAAGCCAATTTTCCAATAAACTAAAATGTAACCCGCCATGACACTTTACAGTCTTACTACCTCTGATGTCAATGATATTCACCCACAGATCTTTTGCTTCTTCCAAGCTGCTTCTAAACTTATAAGAGGCAGCTGACCCCAAGATGTCAGAGGCTGCTGAGTGTATATACACAGCTTAAGCTTGGTAGATCTCTGCCCCTCAGCTAGCAAACAGGTGGACGGTTTAGTGGACTGGGCCCTGCTAACCATACTATACACATGATGCCCTTCACTCAAACTTGTATGACAACTTCTGACTCCTCTGGCCTTTACAGTCCCTCCAACCAAACTGCTTTTTGCCGGATCCCACTCTTTCTCTGCTTTTGGACTGTCTGCTTGGAATCAGCTTCCTTTTTCTCTCTGCAGCAGGGTTGCTTTGAACCGAGTCTTTCAAGGAAAAAGCCCTTTAAAAATATCATTATGATTATTCTTTTTATTATTAACTTTCAATGCTAATTATGCTATCACACACAAGCTCATTAACATCAGACCAAATGTTTTTAACAGTATACACCTTACCATGATGCTCTCCAGTCGTATCTGATAGCCCACAGAGTTGCCCAACTTTTCTGCACGTTCGTCCGCCACTCGCTGAGCCACGGCAATGGCCGAAATTCTGCGCGGCTGAGTGCAGACAATGTTGCAAAGGTGAAGGTCACGTGACTGAAGGTGTTGGTCAAAGATGAATTGCGGAACTTGCGTGGTTTTGCCACATCTGAAACAAAGCAAACATTAAAAAAAATTAATATTAATAAGGAAATTAACTACCAACCCCAATTATTTTACAGCTTTTCAGGGATATTCTAATTCACTTTTTCACTTCTATGTATCTTGTTGCTAAGTAACAATCAGACATTTTGCTGACAAACATGGTCGAAGAAAGCAAACATGAAGACTACCAATAAGCTGCACAATTGTTGGCTGAAAGACCTGTTTTGTTGTCATCTATCATGGCATTAGACCACAAGACAAAATAAAGGAAGAAATAAAGGATATAACAGCGGATTAAACATGTTCTCAAGACAAGTATTTAGCGATATGCTTCATCAGAAGTACAAAATCTAACTTCAGATCTGGATCTGGATTCACGCCATAATTGTTGGTTCAGTGAGTACGCCACGGGAGCCCAAGATAACTTTCTTCGTAACAGAACGAAACTCATTACCAACAGATCTCAAAATGACAAGAACAATGATGTTTACTGTTACTTTATTTTGTGTTGAATGTTTTCTGCATTAATAAACTAAATTACACTTTTTTTTTTTGCATTCACTAACAAGATAAATTTCAATTAGTCAATGATGATGATAATAATGATGAAGACGATGATGATGATGATGCTGATGCTGATGATGAAGATGATGATGATGATGATGATAAAGATGATGATGATTGTGGTGATGGTAATAATGAAACCTAGCTCTCACCCAGTCATGCCACTGATAACGACCACCTGACTCTCCTGAACAGCGGCCAACACACTGTCTTGTTCTGCCCAAGCCGGCAACTTCTGTCTCTCTACCATGCGCCTTTGGTACTGTGCTGATTGCTGCACATACACAGATACACACAAACCCATTATCGATAAATAAACAGGCACCCGACTCCTTTACAATAATAATGATGCATTATTTTACTATAATGTGTAATACCTTTGTAACAAGAGCCTAGATTTAAAACACAGCCCGAAAGCTTTTGCCTTGTTTAGTCAGTGTAAACTTAGAAGGTTGCTGTTAGTCCGGAGCAGACGATGGAGGTATGACTGATGCGTGCTACACTCTGCTAGCTTGACACGAGCGCAGTGTAGTGACATCATCGCAGCTTATGTTAGAGCTCATCGAATTTACAGCCAATCAGAACACAGCGAGCTTAGGTAGACCAGTTCTGCCTGGTTAGGCAGAGGCGAGGTAGAGGAGTCATTCTGCGTTCAAACTGCGAGCAGTACACAGCTACGCTCTGACAGAAATCTCTCCACTGACAGACTAGGGAAGCAGGACTTGTTGAAAATTCGATTCAATCAAGTTAGCCACGGCCTGACATTGTCAAAAAGGTAAATGAACATACTTTTATTTCATCGTGATGTATTGATATTATTGCTGAATTATGTTTGTGAAATTTGCTATGCTTAAAATTGAATTGTTAGTCCAACGTTGCGTGACCACGTAGTGAACACGACCGGGTTTGACGCCATGTATTCCGTACGGACCCACTGTTGCTTAACCTATATGTATGCTTGCAGACCAGTGGCTGTACCAGAGAATGTGTATAATATTAATTATTTCTCTATGTGTATAGTTAGCCATGATTTATATTTATATATGTATAGGAAATTAGAGTGGAGATTCCAGTGGACCACGGACTTAGCAGAATGTTCGTCGCTTATATATAGAGATGTGGAGCTAATCACTGAGGGCTACTTCGGCCTTCAGTGAGACGCTCTGCACACACCTAGTATACAGGGTTGTGCAGAATTTCGTCTCATATGTTACAGACAAGCAGGCATCGTATCGTGAGCCCAACCAGGTGAAAGACAAGAACAAGTCGTCGCTGAACGTTGGCTGCCGAGGCATCTAAAGCAATGCGAGAAGATAGCCCACCAGTCTAACAACAAGGAGTAGAATCCACCACAACACAGCTTATCAAGGAAGCAACCACAACAAAGCTCATCGAATTATCAGATAAGTGCATATCGAAACCGTGCACCAAACCTGGTATCAAAGGACCACAATAGTCCACTCTTCCAGAACTCTGACCCTTAGGGCAGAAAGCATACAGTGCCCGA